>SJXQ01003280.1:21395-107369 GCA_006408695.1 Aepyceros melampus | reverse complement strand
TCGGGTGGGAGGGGGGAGGTGGGGGTCGGGATTGGGAGTTCATGTACACTCGTGGCTGATTCATGTCGATGTATAGCAAAACGAATACAGTATTGTAAAGCAAAAACAAACTAAAAAATAAAAATTAATTAAAAAAAAAAGAAAAAAATGTATATTAAGAGTTCCTAGATTAAAAGCCAATCTCACTCTATACTTAGTCTTTGACTGTAGCCATAGTGGTCATATCCTTGTTGTGGTTCATACATGAGATACTTGTTAGAAGAGACTTACCTTGTAAGAAAGTACAAAAAACTCTCTCATTGACAGTGGATCTTTCTCACACTGCACAGCCAAGTTCCAAGCTGAACATTAACATGAAATAACATAATTATGAAAATTCACTGTTTAATCTATACCATTATAATCTCCACAGATTTATAATCTCCACATCTTTAATATTAACATATTAATGTGGGGTTTCTCAAGGGTTAAAAAAAGCTAACTTTAGGTTTTTAGAGAAATTTTTTCCAGGTAAACTTACAGACTTCTATTACTTCCAATCTTTAATTCTAGGACAATGACTAATGGCAATAATGCTGAGTTTTTTTTAAAATTAGGGATATACAATAAATTCTTAGTTGACATGAATCCATCTAAAAAATGATCACATTGAAGAGTTCACCAACTTCAGCTGGTGAAAGAAAGTCAAAATTCAGCAAAGAACAGGTATATTAGACTTAAACGTTTAGGAAAACTGATGGAAAGATTCACATCTTTCATAGAGCTGTGGACGTCCCCATTAGGCAACATTCAGCATGATCTTTATCTTGAAAAATCAAAATTAAAATTCAGTAAAACAAGTATTGAGAAATAATTTTTCAAACTTCTAAAACATCAAAGTCATTAAATCTTTCTATAATTTAAATATTTTCTATTTTCCATTATACACATAAGTTTCCCAGAAGCTAGATTGCTGTATTTATTCCCTTTTCTCCTAAGACCCGGTAAACCCCATAAAGCAGAAAAAGGTTCATGAAGAACCAGTTAACCTTATAATACTGATGCTTAATTGTTCTTGCTTACTTATCACTGGAGTGTAAATTTTATAAATAGAATCTACATAAATTACATAACTGTATAACATACATAACACAACTGTATACATAACTGTATAACTTGATGAATTTTCATAAAGTATATAATATCCATGTAACCAATCCAGAGCAAAGATCTTTATCATTACCAGAAACCCAGAAGCAATCCCACCTACTCTCTTCAAGTACTACCCCCTTCAAGGGTAACCACTATCCTGAGTTCTAACACTGTAAATTAGTTTGCTGGGTTTTCTTTCTTATTATATATAAATGGATCCATGCAGTATATACATAACATCTGGTTTCTTTTGCTCAACATAATTTTTGTGAGATTCATTCATATTGTTGCATGTAGTTTATTTTTCATGATTCACATTTAGAGATAAATTGGGCATTCTAGACCAAGTTCATTATTTTATTCTTAGATTCATTTCAATAGAAAATGAAGAAAACTAACAGCGAGTACATGGTATGGCCCAGGTTCCCCATTTTTTTATAGTAAAACAGATTAAATAGTAAAACTGAGATTAGGCAAGTTATCCTTATACCCATAGCTATAAATTTAAGGGCTAGAATTTGAATCTGTCTGCTTCTATCACCCCACAATGTTTCGCTTAGCCACAGAATTTGCTTTACCTGTTTTTCGAAACCAATGAGCTTCGTTAATCTTAGAGGCTAAGGTCCCAGTTTCTCCTTCAAATAACTGAGTTAAGTTCAGGAGTGCTGCATCAAACAGGAAAATCCAATATTGAAGTCTTTTACTTTATATTCTAACAAAGTTGTTAATCCTGCTTTAAAAATAGTCAGACATGAGCCTGGATTTAGAAAGTTCTTTTTCAGTGTATGTACATGAGTGCATACCAAAATAATTAAAATGACAAAAAGCATTACCAAGCTCTTATAAACTGTTAATTCAAACTCTGGAAACAAACATATCTTTGGAGAGATTTTTAATTGGAGCAATCATTCACCACCTGAGGTAGAAAGATATGATTTACGTGTAAGGAAAAAAAAAGAATAGAAATAATCATTTAAAATGCTGAAATGGAGATTGAGGATTGGAAGAGTACTGATAGGTTGGCATAATATTTACTTACTGAACTCCTATAGCAAGCAAAGTACAGAACCAAAATCTGTTGTGATCATCAGAAAACATTTATTATATACTCTTGTGCCCTTCTGCAAGCAAAGAATGCCAACAGTAAACATTCCTCTTTTGAAAAGCTGTGGTTTCTGAACTGCTTTGTTACATTTAACAAACTGTTGACAGATATTTGAGGTATAAAAGTGAACTACTGCAATAAATGAGACAGAATTTCTAGGATATGGAGTTTTTGGTGTATTTTAGACTTGAGGAAATTGGTACATTGTTATTTAGTCGCTAAGTCATACCCAACTCTTTTGTGACCCCATGGACTGTAGCCCACCAGGCTCCTCTGTCCATGGGATTTCCTAGCCAAGAATACTGGAGTGGGTTGCCATTTCCTTCTCTGGGGAATATTCCTGACCCAGGGATTCAACCCACATCTCCTGCACTGCAGGCAGATTCTTTACCACTGAGCCACCAGGGAAGCCCAAATAGGTACATGAGTAGTAGAAATCAGAAGACCTATTAGGCAAAAGCAACACCAAGAAAGCAAGCATGGAGTTGGAAAAAGGAATCCAATGGAGCTAGGAAGTTAGCTGAATGAAGTGGGCAGGCAGGAATTATTGGTATACAGAGGAGATGACACAGACTTGGATAGATCGATAGTGACTATAGTGAAGTCGCTCAGTCGTGTCCGACTCTTTGTGACCCCGTGGACTGTAGCCTATCAGGCTCCTCTGTCCATGGGATTTTCCAGGCAATAGTCCTGGAGTGGATTGCCATTTCCTTCTCCAGGGGATCTTTCCAACCCAGGGATCGAATCCAGGGTCTCCCGCATTGTAGACAGACGCTTTACCATCGAGCCACCAGGGAAGTCCAGATAGATCGATGGACAGCCTCAAAACAACAGAGTAAACAATCTGAATTTGATACAGAGATCATGAAAATTAGTGGGGTTCAGAGTATTTTTGTTTTGATCCTTTTTTACCTGTTCATTTTCTAGGTTAGAATCAAGTGGAAACAGAGATGGAAGGCAGGTAGGGAAGGAGGAAGGAAAAAACAGAAATGTCTTTTTAAAAACTGTAATAAAAACAGAGCTGAAATCACATTTGGAGATGAATGCTAGTGACGGCAAACTTTTCTCTGCTTTTGAATAAAGAAACTAGGTATACTGCTGTGACAAATGTTAGTAAAAACATGAAGCTTAACTCAAACATGAAGCCTGAGACAGTGTGCTCAATATACTTGGAGAATTTATATATTAATAGAGGATAGAGGCAAGATGAATGAGTGAAAATAATCAAGGAGATACTTACCTCTATTGAAGTAAGCCAAAAGTCTACCCATTTCTTTCTTTCTAAAAAGTAAAGAAAAGAGTATTTTCCTGCTGTTCCAAAGCTTTACTACAGGAAAGTATCAAAAAGAGACTCTATTTGTACCTGAGAGCTTCTCAAAGAAAATGCAAAATTGTGAAGTTTGTGGCTCAAGGTGCCAATCTATCATTTTACACTGTTTTTCCCCATTATAGGATACTGTTCCTCAGCCCCAGTGTCCTCACATTTTTTGCTCTCTTCCCCCTCTACACCTATTCTTAAGCAAAGGATTTCAATGACTGATAAAGTTTTATATTACAAGGTCACAGAATTTGAGAGCAGGTACTGATCTCTGTGATTTTCAACTTTTTTTTTTTTGAAGAGGGGAAACCAGAACCTGTGTTTCAGATAAAATTTTATAAAACTCTAATATACAAGAAGAGACAGAAGTGTAGCTGCTCTGGTTGAACCATTCGTGGGCAGAGGCCTAGAGCCTCAGTTTCTGGTCCCTCAGGCAGTGCCACAGAATTTTCAGGTTTCTAAGGAATATATTTAAAAATCACTTATCCTAACCTTAATTTTATATATTAGAAAACAGATCTGGAAACTGGGGATGATTTGTCTAAGGTCATGCAATGACGATGTCAAGACTACTACTATTCAAGCCTTTTGACCCTTTGTTAAGCTTCCCTGTATGCTATACTTAGTTGCTCGTTTGTGTCTGACTCTTTGCAATCCCATGGTCTTTGCGACTGTGGTCTGCCAGGCTCCTCTGTCCATGGGGATTCTCCAGGCAAGAATACTGGAATGGATTGCCATGCCCTCCTCCAGAGGATCTTCCTAATCCAGAGATCAAACCCAGGTCTCCCGCATTGTAGGCGGATTCTTTACCATCTGAGCCACCAGGGAAGCCCTAAGTTTCCTTAGGTGGGGTACATAAATTTTAACAGAGAAAAACATCCCATTATGTTTAAACAAAGGATTAAATATAGAAGTATTAGCTAACTCAACTAAAGAAATTTATACTAAGTAGGGTAGAATATACTGTAAGACTAGTCTTATCAGGAGAATGTCTAATATTATACAATACAGACTGTGCTTCAGGAAAACTAGCTGCTTTCTAAGGGATAAACAATAGACATCTACTTTATATAAAGTAGCTTCTAACATAAATTTCATTAATCTGAATTTAAGCTGAGCTAAAGTTGACTTCTTCACCATTTAATTCAGTGACTATATAAAATAATCGATGAGGGGTCATTAATGTAAATAAACAGTACAAGTAAGAATGAGGATATAGAAAGGAATGAACAGTCTATTTAAGAGACAAACTGCTTTAAAAAGCTTTAGCACACAAATTGTTAATACTTAAGTAGATACTGTAATTTAAAACCATAAGATTGTAAAGCAATTAGCCTCCAATTAAATAAATTCAAACTAAAAAAAAAATTTTAGAAGAGGACAGAACTTTAGAAGTTTTCCAGTTCATCTTTTATTTAATAAGTGAAGAAAATAAAGCTTAGAGAAGTCAAATAAGTTGTTATTGTCTCAAGTAAACCAGAAGTTAGTGAAATAGCTGAAACTAGAACTCATTCTCTGACTCTTTCCACTGAATTAGGCCTTTTTTCCCCTAAATTAGTCTAATCTATTTGTTAAATCAGGTCTTGACCTCTAAAACATTGCTAGTAGATGTTCTTTATTTTTTTAGATGTTCTTTTATTACTGTATTTACATGAAAACAATAAAGGCATATTTTAAAAATATTCTGTAATTTAAGTTGTCCTTAATTTAAACAAGATCCCTTTCTTTTTCCCTATCTTCAAATTAGTTTTAATGAGTGGGATCTGACTGCATTGTAATTACATGGAGTATGAAGCACCCTGTAAGTCCAATATAAGCTCTTCTTATAAAGAACTGATATTTAGTCATTTAAACAAACTGAGTGACTATTATGTATCTGATACTGTCCTAGGTTTCAGAGATACAAAGATAAATATAAATAGCCCTTTTTAGCCTTCAAGGAGCTTTTATGTTCTATTAGCTATCAAGGTTTAGTCTCTGAGTTTCCTATTTTTTTATTTTTAACTTTTCATTGTTGAAAATTTCAAAGAAGTTTACATGTGTTAACAGATGAATGAACCCCCAGGTATCCATGGCTTAGCTTCAATAATTATTAACTCATCATCAATCTTATTTCAATGATACCTCCACCTAGCTATATTATTTTGAAGCAAATTCCAGACATCACATAATTTCATCCATAAATATTCTAGGGTGTGTCTATAAGATAAAAGGATTCTTTAAAAATCATAACTATATTACCATTGTATGCCTTAAAGATAGTAATTTTTTAAAAATTGAAAAATTATTTATTTGGCTGTGCTGGGTCTTAGTTGTAGCATGTGGGATCTTTTAGTTGTGGCATGTGGGATTTAGTTTCCTGACCAGTGATCAAACCAGGACCCCTGCATTAGGAGTGTGGAGTCTTAGCCACGTACCACCAGGGAAATTCCAATAATTTCTTAATATCATCAAATATTTGATCATTATTCAAATTCCAATTATCTCAATTTTTTTTTAAGTTTAAGTGCCCTTCAAATGGATTCATAGAACTGTAAAGAAGAGGCAAAACTTAACTATACATGTATGGGTAGAATTTGTATTATAAAAAAAGTTATGCCATCAATATAATATTACCTCAGTTATAGATGGTTCCCAATGAATTTAGCTGAAAAAATATTATACCTCCAGGTACAAAGATACAAAGCAAAAATGAAGTAGTGGTATACTATTATAGACTTTTCGTTCAAGCAGAGACAATAGAGATGAGTGGTATTTCTCTGAAAGTCATCCCTACTCAAGATCTTGAATAGTTTTCTTTTAAATTATTAAGAGTAAATGAATTTTGTGAATCAAAAATAGGTGACCTAATTCTTCCACAAATTGTTAAGTTCTTGATATAGTATGCCACAGAAACTGTGAGCAGAAAGATATTTGAGTACTCCCAGCTGAGCTGATAGAAAATCAGAATCAACAAACCAATCAGGTTATTTATGTTTCTGTGGGAAAGTAAGAGATACATACATCTATATGTAAGTCTCCTGTTAAGAAAGGGAAAAAGACTTCCCTGATGGTCCAGTGGTTAAGAATCTGCCTGCCAAAGCAGGGGACATAAGTTTGATCCTTGGTCTGGTGAGATTCCACATGCCATAGGGCAACTAAACCCATGTGCCACAACTACTGAACCTATGCTCTAGAGCCCATAAGCCACAACTACTGAAGCCTATAATATAGAGTCTCCACTCCACAACAAGAGAAGCCACCACAATGAGAAGCCCTCACACCACAATTAGAGAGTAGCCCCTGCTCACTGCAACTGGAGAAAGCCTGCATGTAGCAACGAGGACCCAGCACAGCCATAAATAAATAAATGGGAAAAATAGATGCAATATCATAATGAAATCATAGCTAATGTTACTGAGGGCATGGTAAAGGTCTGGCAATATTCTAAGTGTTTTACACTTATTTATTCATCAAGTCATCACAGTAACCTCATAGGGTAGGTATTATTATTACACACATTTTACAGATGGGGAAACAGAAGCCCAGGCTATCTATCTAATAAGTGGCAGAGCAAAATATAAATCCAGGAAGACTAGCTCCAGAGTCTAGCCCCTTACCCATTATACTATATATTTCTCAATATAGGTTTCTAGTGGACGTTTTTCTATTTCTTTTCTAATGGTGAATACATCATTTCTGTTGAATTATAACTTACTTGTTTTCAGATTCTGGCATTTGAGAAACTCTTGGAAGAAAAAGACGAAACAAACACCTGTATGATAAAGTAATAAAAAAAAAAGTGATGCTTAGAAAGAAATCAAGTTAGTAATCTTGATTACCCCAGGGGGTGGAAGTAACAAAAGAGAGGGGAAAAGGAGATTAATTATTTTATTTGTAAGTCTTAATGGTTGCAATGAAAACATACCAACTTTGTAATTTTGGAAGAGTAATTTAGTAAAATAATTTTAAAACAAAAGCATTGCTTATTAGACATTCTTAAATAGTTCCACAGTTTATATCACTGCCCCAAATCACCTGCTGGAACATTAGGCATAGTGTACAAGTCTTTTATATTTTTCCTTCTATAAAGGAACCTGGAACTGGCCTTTGAGTTCCATATAAACTAGGATGAGTACTTTTTGAAGGGATCTGGCAGCATGATGACAAATGGACAAAATAAGGTATTTTGTGAAGTTTTAAACCTTAAAAATCTTTAAAAATAAAAAACACCATCAACCTTCCTGGATGATTTTAGATATTTATCTGACTAAACATATGCAATTATCTCTAGACTCCTTCTGATATTATTATATCTGTAATTTCATTTCCCTTCAGCAGAGTGGACTCAAGTACAGTTGGCCAACAGGATAATCACTATAGAATCCTTCTGGTTTTCAGTTTTTCCACTGGCATATTCTCAGTTACATCATTAGGGGTTACCATTACCTCAGCCTCCTCTGCCTCATTATTTTATGTAAAAGTTCCCTTTTGATAAATCATTTTCCTTCATAGAAAGAGATAAAGAAAAGATCAGGTTTAATTGATATTTTTTTTTTACTTTAAGCATTCTTACCAAATTTCCAATAGCATTTTTACAGAAATAAGAGAAAAAAATCCTGAAATTCATACAGAACCACAAAAGACCCTGAACAACCAAAGCAAGTTTGAAAAAGAAGAAAGTTAGAGCCATCACATCTGTTTTCAAACTATACCACAAAGCTAATAAGAATAGTCACATAGACCAATGGAATAGAATAGAGAGCCCAGAAATAAACTCACCTATATATCATCAACCAATATTTGACAAGGGAGACATGAATACTTAATAGAGGAAATATAATCTTTGTCAATAAGTGCTACTGAGAAAATTGATATCCACGCACAAAAGAATGAAACTGGACCCTTATCTCTCACTACACAGAAGACATAGATCAAAATGGATTAAAGACTTAAATATAAGATTTAAAACCAATTAAAAAACAAATAAATTTTTTAAAAAGAAAAAAAAATGTAGACACATAAAACTCCTGGAAGAAAACACAGGGAAAAACTCCTTGATAATGACTTTTTAGATATGATACCCAAAGCACAAGCAACAAAAGCAAGAATGAGTTAAAATGAGCAAGTAAGGCTAAATCACAGTAAAAATCTTCTGCATAGCAAAGGAAACTATCAAAAAAGTGAAAAGGCAACTAATAGCATGGAAAAAAATATCTGCAAATAATATATCTGATAAGTGGTTAATATATAAGAACTCCTACAGCTCAAATGCAAAATACAATCTTATTTTAACATGGGCAGAAGCCCTGTATAGATATTTTCCAAAGAAGGCACCCAAATGGCCAATGGGTACATGAAAAGATGCTCAACATTATAATCATCAGGGAAATTCAAGTCAAGACCACAATGAAATATCACCTCACACCTGTTAGAATGGCTATTATAAAAAAAAAAAAAAAAAACAAAAACAGAGAAAGAGAGATAATAAGTTTTGTAGAGAAAAGGAAATCCTTGTGCACTGTTGACGGGAATGCAAGCTGGTACAGCCACTGTGGAAGAAGAGCATGGAGGTTCCTCAGAAATTAAAAATAAAACTGCTATACAATTCACCAACCCACTTTGGGATATGTATCTAAAAGAAAGGAAATCAGTGTCTTGAAGAAATATCTGCACCCCCATGTTCACTATAGCATTATTTGCAATAGCTAAGCCATGGAGACAACCTTAAGTGTCCATCAATGGAGGGATAAAGAAAATGTAGTATGTGTACTTGCACACACACACAGGAATATTATTTAACTAGATAAAAGAAAGTCCTGTCTTTTGTGACAACATGGACAGACCTTGAAGGCATCGTACTAAGTGAAAGAAGTCAGACAAAGAAAGACAAGTACTGGATTATCTCCCTTATATGCGGAATCTCTTAAAAAAAAAAGGAAGAAAGAAATAACAAAAAAGGAATAAATCCAAACACACAGAAACAGAATAGAATGATGTTTGTTAGGGCCTGTAGGTGGAGAAAATGGAGAGATGTTGGTCAAAGGGTATAAACTTCCAGTTACAAATTGAATACAGCCCAGAGATCTAATGTACAGCATGGTGACTGTAGTTAACCATGCTGTATTATATACGTGAAGGTTGCTAAGAGAGTAAATCTTAAATGTTCTCACCATATAGTGTAGTATTTTGTGAGGTGATGGATGTAATCTTATTGTGCTAACCATTTCATAATATGAATGTGTATTAAATCACCAAGTTACATACCTTAAACTTACAAAATACCACCATGTGTCAGTTATATCTCAATAAAGCTGGGGGGAAAAAAACCACTTGGTATTGTAGGCATTGATTCAGCCTGAAGCCATCAGTACTATTACAGCAAAATTTATAGACCAAGAGTAACATGTATAGAGGAAATGCTTCTACATCCATAGGATGTGGATTACTTACTTTAAAGCTGTAAGAACTTGTGGTGGCTCTTCCGAATATTTAGCTAAATTTTCCAAAGCTTTTATTGCTACAACTTGTTGGCCATTCTAAAAAAGGATAAATATGATATGTTAAATTACATTTCAAAATGACACTTACAAAATACTGTCTATATTCCTGCCCATTAAGGACAAGAAAAAAATCTAAACTGTCTGTTTTGTATTCTCAAGAGTTGCTGCAAGATGGTAGAAGGACTACTCATTGAAAAAATTTTTACTAAACAGGTTCATATTGGCCCCAGAAAGCCACTCCTCTCTATCCACAAATACTCATAGCCTTGCCAACACTGCCTTGACTCCACTAGGACTAATCTTACTGTGCTCTTTATTCCTGTTTATCAGCAATAACCAAAAGAACCCCAGACTCTGAGATCACCCTCATTTCCAGCACCCTAATCCACATAAGGGTTTCCCAAGTGGCTCAGTGGTAAAAAAATCCACCTGCCAAAGCAGGAGACACAGGATTGATCCCTGGGTCAGGAAGATCCCACTCCAGTATTCTTGCCTCGGAAATGCTATGGTCAGAGGAACCTGGTGGGCTACAGTCCATGGGATCGCAAGAGTTTGATACAACTCTTTTTTGACTAAACAACAAACCTTTCTAATTCACTCCTTTTATCACTCCAGCAATCCTTCAACTGCATTAAGATCGCCAATACATTGACACTACTAACATTTCACCATTCCTAATCTCTTTGAAGTCCTCCTCTGTATCTAGTTTAAATTCCATGGGGATTCATTATAACCATTTCCTTCTTTCTTGATTTTCCTGCCCCTCTTTTGCTTCATTGTGTTCATCTGGCAAAACTATGTTGTTATTGTTCAGTCACTAAGTCACATCAGCAAACCCAAGCCTGGTTAAATTCAACTTTCTAGTCACTTTTGTGCCTGTATACATGCAGCTGAAACTAGCCAGATAAAAACCTGTACAACTATTTATTTTAAAATTTCATCAAATGGACCTTACTGCTACAAGGCAAGCATACCACATACCCTTGCCATTCACTTTTCTGATTTTCTGGATGATTAGTTGACATCTTGTCCTCTTTTCTCAAGTCCTGAAACCTCTCCTATTCTTACTCTCGGGTGATGACCTTGCTTCCCACTTCATTGAGAAAAGTGAAGTAGTTAGGAAAAGAAGTTCCACAGATTCCCACTACCACATCTACTCAACACCAGGAACCACACCCACATACTCTGCCTTCTCAACTGTTATCATAAATGAACTGTCCACGTTTCTTCCTACTTGTTGTTGTTCAGTTGCTAAGTCATGTCCAATTCTTTGCAACCCCATGGACTGCAGCAAGCCAGGCTTCCCTGTCTTTCACTATCTCCCCGAGCTTGCTCAAACTCATGTCCATCGAGTGGGTGATGTTTCTAACCACTTCATGCTCTGACTCCCCACTTCTTTTGCCTTCCAGCTTTCCCAGCATCAGTCTTTTCCAATCAGCTGGCTCTTCACATTAGGTCGCCAAAGTATTGGAGTTCAGCATCAGTCCTTCCAATGAATATTCAGGGTTGATTTCCTTTAGGATTGACTGGTTTGTTCTTTTTGCAGTCCAAGAGACTCCCAAGGGTCTTCTCCAGCACCACAGTTCAAAAGCATCAATTCTTTGGCACTCAGCTTTCTTTATGGTCTAACTTACATCCATACATGATTACTGGAAAAACTACAGCTTTGACTATATAGACCTTCATTGGAAAAGTGATGTCTCTGCTTTTTAATACACAATCTAGGTTTGTCATAGCTTTTCTTCCAAAGAGAAAGTGTCTTTTAATTTCATGGCTGCAGTTAGTGTCCACAGTTTCTTTGGAGCCCAAGAAAATAAAATCTGTCACTATTTCCACATTTTCCCCTTCTATTTGTCATGAAGTGATGGGACTGGATGCCATGATCTTTTTTTTTTTTTTTAATGCTGTGTTTTAAGCCAGGTTTTTTTCCTAGAGCCAACCCCTAAAATTATACACTTGTGTCCATTACTGTTTAATTACATTAGTCTAACAACTTTCATTTTTGTAACATTGCCAACTTTTTTCTCTAACTGGGTCATTCCTATCAGTATATAAGCATTCTCATCCATCTCATTTCAAGCAAATAAACAAACCTCTTTATCCTACTTCTCTCACCAACTACTATCCAACTTCTTTTATTTTTCTTGCCCAACTTCCTTTCTTCCCTTTGTAGTAAATGTTTTACAGAATTGTCTATACTTATTCCTTCAATTCTCTCTTGAGCCTACTGTAATCAGGCATTTGTCCTACCTCAACCAAAACTGCTCGTCAAACTCACCAACGACCAACATATTATAAATTCCAATGGTCAATTCTCAGTCGTCATTGTATTTGATGTATCAGCAACCATCAACATAGTTAATCACTTTTTCCTCCTTGAAACACAGCTGCCTTCTAAGACACCACACCATCCTTGTTTTCTCCTACCTCATGGGTTGTTCTCTTTCATTAATTACCCTTTATTGGTTCCTCTCAGTTCAGTTCAGTTCACTCACTCAGTAGTGTCCAACTCTTTGCAACCCATGGACTGTAGCACGCCAGGCCTCCCTGTCCATCACCAACTCCCGGAGTTTACTCAAACTCAGGTCCATTGAGTCAGTGATGCCACCCAGCCATCTCATCCTCTGTCATCCTCTTCTCCTCCTGCCTTCAATCTTTCTCAGCATCAGGGTCTTTTCAGATTAGTCAGTTCTTCACATCAGGTGGCCAAAGTATTGGAGCTTCAGCTTCAACATCAGTCCTTACAATGAATATTCAGGACTGATTTCCTTTAGGATGGACTGGTTGGATCTACCTGCAGTCCAAGGGACTCTCAAGAGTCTTCTCCAATACCACAGTTCTCTGAACAGTTACTGGTTCCTCTGCTTTTCTCCAAACCATTAATATTTGAGAGCTCCAGGCTCAGTCTCTGGTCATCTTTATTTCATTTATACTCACTTCCTTGGTGATGGTATCCCAGTCTAATAGCTTTATATATCATCTATATATTAATGACTCTTAGTAAACCTTTCTCTTCAGCCCAGACCTCTTTCAGAACTCCAGGGCTTTATCAACTGACTACTTGGCTCTCCATTTGGATGGTCTAACAGACATCTCAAATGCATCATGTCCAAATTGCACTCCTGTCCTCCCAACTCTGCTCTATTTGCAGCTTCTCCTAGTTCAGTTGATGGAAACTCCTTTTGATGACCCAGTCTCTTTCTCTATACCCTTCATCTATCAGCAAATTCTCTTATCATTTACCTCCATTGTTATCTCCCTTATCTGAGTCACCTTAATCTTTTCTCTGGATTACTTTAAAACCTTCCTAATAGGTATCCTTGCTTCCACCTTGGCTCTTCTTTTCTGGCCTATTCTCAGTATAACACCCAAGAGTATTTCTGTTAAATAAAAGTCAAATCATGTCACAACTCTGTTAAAAACACTCCAATGTCATTCAGAGTAAAAGTCAAAGTACTTTCACTAGTCTATAAGGATCTATATAATCCAGACTATTACCTACCTATCTTGACTTGATCTCTCACTAATCCCACCCTTTATTCACTCTAGCCATATTGGCTTCCTTGCTACTCCTGGTACCAACCTTACAGGCTTCGAATTGGTGTTAGCTCTGCCTGGAATACTGTTCCTCTTCACTTCCCCCATATATCTACAGGGCTAACTCCTTTACCAATTTCAAGTCTTCGTACAGTGTCATCTTCTTGATGAGACCTATCCTCATCACCCTATTTGAAAAAAATAACTCACACCAATTTCAGCCCATTCCCATCCCTGATCTGCTCTATTTTTTCTATATTGCTATCAATTTCTAACATATTATGTAATTTCTTATTTATTATGCTTATTAATATTTTCTTTCCTCCTGCTTGAATGTTAGCTCCAAGAAGGCGTATCAATGTTTTGTTTACTTATTTATACCAAGAGCCCAGAACAATGGTCACCACATAGTAGGTACTCAATAAATATCTGCTGAATGAATGATAGTCTCATTAGCACTTGAAATGCCTTTTGCAAAGCAATTACACTAAGTGAAAACTAGATTCCACCCTTGTTCTTTTGTAGAAATATATTCAATTTCCTGGGCTTGGCTCAGGAAAAAATACTTCCTTCCATCTTCTAATTCAAACTACTTTGGGTTTCTCCCCCCCTGATTCTTTCTCTCCTATTAAAATTATTTGCTTTTCAGAAATATAGTTCCATAATTCTTCCACCACCTTTCTTCTGCCTCCATCAGATATAACTTTATAAACCTTCCTTTAAAAATATATTTGTTTTTGGGTTCCCCATTACAGCTTTTTCTCTAATTTTCTGCGCAAACACATCCTGTATCTACATCTGCCAAATATTTTTCCTCTTCCAGGAGTTTTATTATCCTACTCATTAACATCAAAACACATCATTCAAAACTATATTCAGCTATTACTTTGAGCAAGATACTGGACTGGGTACTAGAAATACGGCCCTCAAGTGTCAGGAAGCATTTAACAGGAGGCTTCCTATGTGCTGTTTTGGATTTGTCATGAATCCTCTGTTCCTTATTAATTCCCGAATATTCAGGAATTAAGAGGGGTGGCAAACCGCTCCCGGGGCTGAGGAATGCATGCATTTGCTTTGTTAGTTTTTCCATACGGTGATAAGTAACTATTTACGACCTTCTTCCTTTTTATGAACCATACGGTAAAAGTGATTATTTACTATCCTATCTCTTTGATATAGATTGCCTTATGTTTCTTTGATAATTTGTAAGTCTGGACTTTTGATCTTTATCTTTGCTGAACAAAGCTACCTTGTAAGACAGTATATATACCCACACTATGTTGAATAAAACACCTTTGCTCCATCAGAGCTTGGGTCCCCGTGTCTTTCTTTCTCTCTCTCTGGCTATTTCTCTGGAGCATAGAAACCCGTCATGCTCACTCTCCTGCCCAGGCTTCTGAGACCCTCTGGAGAAGGCGCACTGTGCCTTCACCCCCTCGAGAGGGCGCCCAGTGACTTCATGAGCAATGCAAGCCCTGTGTCAAGGACTTCATTGGTTTTCTGCGTAAACAGGGAATATCAGCCTCTCTCTCTCTTTTACTTTCTTATCATCAACTCCGGACCACCAGGTTCTGGTCTATTAAAGGACCCCAGCACTCAAGGATCTTATAAGTCAAGTTGGACAGACAATCCATGCATTAGTAATATAAAGCAGTATATAAAATATAGACCAAATAAGTAGTATACACATTAAAAATGACTGCAATTCAGATAGGAGGAGAGTAGGAGGAGAGCACTGAGAACTAGAATTGATTTGGGAAGTCTGTACAGTGGAAGAAAATCTTAAGTTGGACTTTGAAAAAGGTAACATTTAAATAAGAACATTTCTTAAAAGAGAATGGTGTAAATAAGACACGGAAAAAGGAATGTGATTGGCCTGTTTGAGAAACACTGAATGTGCTTGGAGTTATAGAAGTCTTATGTGTCCACTATTCTAGACCCTGTCGCCTAAGGTAATAGTGGCTTATATCACTATGATGATGATACAGGGGAGTAATATGAGATAAAGTAGAAGAGGCACCTGTGGCCAGATTGTATATTGTTAATAACATACTGTTAATAACAACAAAAAACTATTAGATCAAGCTTCTTTGATTACAAATCACATTTTCAGCCATCTTCTTGGTTAATCTTCACAATAATCTTGGAAGTAGGCATTATCTTTATTTCAAAATGATGAAATTAAGATTCAAAGAAGTTAAATATTTCAGTGGCAGAGCCAGAACTCAAACTCAGTCCAAGAGCTTAACAGTTGCTACAATGCCTTTCCTAATCCTATATATTACTAAGACCAGAATTTTGCCAATAAAAAAAGGAGGTAAAAGTTATTATTGCTTCTAAATTAAAGTTTTCTGGTTATCAACTAGAAAGGTCCATTAAAGTTCAAACTTTTTTGAATGAGATAGATACATCTCCAAATAAATAACTATTTTTTTTGCATAGTATAGCATTTTAAATCTCAAGTTTCTATTAAAAGTTAATGTTTTGCTATGTGTATTTTTCTATTGTTTTAAGAACAAATATCTAACTTTGTTTTATTTACTTTAAACCATAAAAAAATGAAAAGAAATAAAGCAATTCTACAACCAAATCTGGTACGAAAATAATGAGGCAAAATAGATGGTAAAGAAAAGCTTCTCCTGTGCCTAACTGATGATGATTCCATCATAATAGTCTCTGAAAATGGAAAAGAGGTAAAAATCTCGTAAATGGGTACATAAGTATTACCTCTAAGCAAACTGGGCAGCCAAACTGAAAAGCATGACACCTGAACTTCTCTTTGTAGATGCATTATTCTCATGTTGGTCTTCAGTCGTTAATAAATACTCCAAAGTGATAATTGCCTCCAAAGCTGAAAAACAAGGAGACAATTAAAGATGAGATACTCTTATCAAAGATAATAGCTCTCTATGGTTATTATACCACAATGACTTTGGAATTCATTTTAAGAGCACTAATATCTTATTAATTTTCAAAAGTCACCTAAATAGCTAAACTGTTAAGGAGGACTTGAAAGTCAGAAAAATGCCCAACTGAGCAGTTCACCTCTTTGAATTTATTCCATGGATATACCTGCAAAAGTGAATAAAAACATATAAATATATTCACACAGCAATTTTTTATAAGAGTAAATATCCTAAATTTTATCAATAATGAATGGGATAAATATAATTTGGTACATATAATACAGAATAGAGTAAAAAAATTATATTACATTTCATTATATGCCTTAAAGATAGACCATGGTAAGTTAAATATATGTACTATAGACCTTAAGTAACAACTAAAATAACAAAAGAAAAAGTTATAGTTAATAAGCCAAAGAATGAGATAAATTTAATGATAAAACACTCAATTAACCCAAAAGAAAGCAGAAAAAAGAAAAATGGCAACAAAGACCAGAAAAGACAAAAGACAAATAACAAGATGCTAAATTTAAACCTAGCCATATCAACAATCACGTTAAAATATAAATGGTCTAGATGATCCATTTAAAAGACAGGGACAGACTGAATTAAAGAAAGCGACTTTTAGTGATAAGCAACTAACAAAAAACATACTTTAAAAATAAAGCCAAAACTGTTTAAAAGAAAATGATAGGATAATATACACTCTGGTAGAGGTTATCAAAGAAAGCTGGAGTGGTTATATTAATATCACACAAAACAGGTAAACATAAATTCAAAAATTCTCAACAAAGTACTAGCAAACCAAATGTGACAACACACTAAAAGGATCATACACCATGATCAAGTGGATTTATCCCTGGGAGGCAAGGATTCTTCAATATATGCAAATCAATCAATGTGATACACCATATTAACAAATTGAAGAATAAAAACCATATGATCACCACAACAGATGAAGAAAAAGCTTTCATCAAAATTCAATATCAATTTATGATAAAAATTCTACAGTAAGTGGGCATAGAGGGAACTGACCACAACATAATAAAGGGCATATAAAACAAACCCACAGCTAACATTATTCTCAATAGTGAAAAACTGAAAGGATTTCCTCTAAGATTAGGAACAATACAACGGTGTATAATCTCACCATTATTATTCAACATAGTCATGGAAGTCCTAGATACAGCAGAGAACAAGAAAATAAAAGAAGTACAAATTGGGAAAGTAAAACATTCACTGTTTTCAGATAACCTGATACTATACATAGAAAACCCTAAATATACCACCGGAAAACTAGTAGAGCAAATCAATTAATTTAGTAAAGTTGCACAACAAAAAATTAACACGGAGAAATCTCTTGCATTCCTAAACACTAACAATGAAAGATCACAAAGAGAAATTAAGGAAACAATCCCATTTACCATTGCAACAAAAAGACTAAAATAACCTAAGAATAAATCTACCTAAGGAAGCAAAAGGCCTGTACACAGAAAACTGTAAGATATTGCTGAAAGAAATCAAAGATTATACAAACAGATAAAAGAGATATATCATGTTCTTGGTCAGAAGAATCAATATTGTGAAAAACATTGTGAAAATGACTATACTACCCAAAGCAATCTACAGATTCAATAGAATCGCTATCAAATTACAACATTTTCCACAGGACTTGGAGAGAAAATTTTACAATTTGTATGGAAACAGAAAAGACCTTGAATGGCCAATGCAATCTTGAGAATGAAAAGTGAAGCTGGAGAGGTCAGATTTCCTGATGTCAGATTATGTTACAAAGCTACAGTCATCAAGACAGTATGGTACTGGCACAAAACAGAAATGTACAGCAATGGAACAAGATAGAAAGTCCAGAGTAAATCCATGCACTTATGGTCACCTAATCTGTGATAAAGGAAGCAAGAATATACAGTGGAGAAAAGACAGCCTCTTCAGTAAGTGGTACTGGGAAAATGATACAGCTACATGTGAAAGAATGAAATAGAACACTTCCCAATACCATGCACAAAAATAAACTGAAAATGGATTAAAGACGTAAATGTAAGACTAGACACTATAAACCTCTTAGAGAAAAACATAAGCAGAACACTCATCGACATAAATCACAGTAGGGTCTTTTCTGAACCACTTCCTAGAATTAAAAAAAAAATAAAAATGAATAGGACCTAATTAAACTTAAAAGAACAGAATTGCACTCATCTCACACGCTAGCAAAGTAATGCTCAAAAATTCTCCAAGTCAGGCTACCACAATACGTGAACCATGAACTTCCAGATGTTCAAGCTGGATTTAGAAAAGGCAGAGGAACCAGAGATCAAATTGCCAACATCCGCTGGATTATCAAAAAAGCAAGAGAATTCCAGAAAAATATCTATTTCTGCTTTATTGACTACACCAAAGCCTTTGACTGTGTGGATCACAATAAACTGTGGAAAATTCTGAAAAAGATGGGAATACCAGACCACCTGACCTGCCTCTTGAGAAAGGGGAATCCTCTTGGATTATTGGCAGGAATGCAAATTGATACAGCCACTATGGTAATAGTATGGAGGTTCCTTAAAAAACTAAAAACTACCATATGACCTAGCAATTTCACTACTGGGCATATACCCAGAGAAAACCATAATTCAAAAAGATACATGCACCCCAATATTCACTGCAGCACAATTTACAAGAGTCAGGAAATGGAAGCAACCTAAATGTCCATCAACAGAGGAATGGATAAAGAGATTTGGTATATATAGACTATTGAATATTAGTCAGCCATAAAAAAGAATGAAATTGGGTCATTTGTAGAGATGTGGATGGACCTAGAGACTGTCATACTAGTGAAGTAATTCAGAAAGAAAAAAACAATTATATATTACTGAATATATGTGAATCTAGAAATATTATATAGATGATCTTATTTGCAAAACAGAAGTAGAGACACAGATGCAGAGAACAAAAACATAAACACCAAGGTAGCAGTGGGGAGCTGTATGAAGTGAGAAATTGGGATTGACAGTTCAGTTCAGTTCAGTTGAGTCACTCAGTCATGTCTCACTCTTTGCGACCCCATGTACTACAGCACTCCAGGCCTTCCTGTCCATCACCAACTCCTGGAGTTCACTCAGACTCACGTCCATTGAGTCAGTGATGCCATCCAGCCATCGCATCCTCTGTTGTCCCCTTCTCCTCTTGCCCCCAATCCCTCCCAGCATCAGTCTTTTCCAATGAGTCAACTCTTCGCATGAGGCGGCCAAAGAACTGAAGTTTCAGTTTTAGCATCATTCCTTTCAAAGAAATCCCAGGGCCGATCTTCAGAATGGACTGGTTGGATCTCCTTGCAGTACAAGGGACTCTCAAGTCTTCTCTAACATCATAGTTCAAAAGCATCAATTATTTGGCGCTCAGCCTTCTTCACAGTCCAACTCTCACATCCATACATGACTACTGGAAAAACCATGACCTTGACTAGACAGATCTTAGTCGGCAAAGTAATATCTCTGCTTTTAAATATGCTATCTAGGGTGGTCATAACTTTCCTTCCAAGGAGTAAGCGTCTTTTACTTTCATGGCAGCAGTCACCATCTGCAGTGATTTTGGAGCCCCCCGAAATAAAGTCTGATACTGTTTCCACTGTTTCCCCATCTATTTGCCATGAAGTAATGGGACCAAATGCCATGATCTTAGTTTTCTGAATGTTGAGCTTTAAGCCAACCTTTTCACTCTCCTCTTTCACTTTCATCAACAGGCTTTTTAGTTCTTCTTAACTTTCTGCCATAAGGGTGGTGTCATCTGCATATCTGAGGTTATTGGTATTTCTCCCGGTAATCTTGCTTCCAGCTTGTGCTTCCTCCAGCCCAGCGTTTCTCATGATGTACTCTGCTTAAGTTAAATAAGCAGGGTGACAATATCAGCCTTGTCGTACTCCTTTCCCTATTTGGAGCCAGTCTGTTGTTTCATGTCCAGTTCTAACTGTTGCTTCCTGACCTGCATACAGATTTCTCAAGAGACAGGTCAGGTGGTCTGGTATTCCCATCTCTCTCAGAATTTTCCAGAGTTTGTTGTGGTCCACACAGTCAAAGGCTTTGACAGTCAATAAAGCAGAAGTAGATGTTTTTCTGTAACTCTTTTGCTTTTTTGATGATCTAACTTGGGGATTGACATATATACACTATTGATACTATGTATACAATAGATAAGCAATGAGACCCTATTGTATAGCTCAGGGAACCCTACTCAGTGCTCTATGGTGACCTAAATGGGAAGGAAATACAAAAAGGAGAGGATATCTGTATATGTATAGCTGATTCACTTTGCAGTACAGCAGAAACTAACACAATACTTTAAAGCAACTATACTCCAATAAAAACTAATTTAAAAAATAATGGACAAAACAGATTTCAGAGCAAAGAGTTAGTGCCAGAGGTTATTTTATGATGATAAAGGAATCAATTTATTATGATGACATAACAATCCTGAATGTTTATGCATCTAACATCAGAAGGAAAAACTGATAGAACTGCAAGGAGAAATGAACAACTCCATAATTATAGTCAAAGTTTTCAATGAAGGCTCTCAAATAATTGACAGACAGGTAGACAAAGAATCAGCAAGGATATTTAACATTATTAATCTATCTGACCTGATTGACATTTATAGAACACTTGACCTTACATCAGCAAAATACACATTCCACTCAGGTATACAGGGAATATTTACCAAGAAAGACAATACTCTAGTCCATACAACAAGCCTCAGTATATTTAAAAGGATTCATATAAACTTATGATCATAGACTGAAACAGAATTAATAAAAAAGTTCTCTGAAAAAAATTCTCTGGAAATCTACAAATGTTTGTAAAATAAATAGCATACTTCTAAACAATCCATGGGTTTACACTGGAATCAAGTCACATTGAAAAATATGAATGAATAAAATGAAAACACAATATATAAAAATTTGTGGATTGTCACTAACGCAGCACTTAGAAGATAATTTATAGCATTAACTGTTTATATTAGACTAGAATAAAGGTTTAAATCAATAACCTCAGCTTTCAACCTTTGGAAACTAGAAAAGAAAGAGCCAATGAAACTCAAAGTAAGTAGAATAATGGAAGTGATAAAGATCAGAAAATTAATAAATGAAACAGAAAACAGAAAAAATAGAGAAAAATTAATGAAACACAAAGCTAGTTCTTTGAGGTCAATAAAACTGATCAACTTATAGCCACTGACAGGGAGGAAAAGAGAGAAGATGCTAATTACAGATATCAAGAATGAGAAATATGACATTACTTTAGAATTTACAGATGTTAAAAGGATAATATGAATGACATAATGAATGATTTTAGGCCAATAATTTCAACAACTTAGATGAAACACAAATTTCTTGAAAGACATAAACTACCAAAGCTCAGGAAATAATAGATAACCTGAAGAATTCTATTATCTATTAAAGAAATTGAGTTTATAATTAAAAGCTTTCTCATAAAGAAAATTCCAGCCCCAGATGACTTCACTGGTGAACTCTACCAAACATTTAACAAAAAATTAACACCAACTGAGCAACAAAAACTCTACTAGAAGATGTAAAAAGGAAGTGTATTTTCTAATTCATTCTATACAATAAGCATTATTACCCTAACAGGAAAAGAAAACCAGAGACTAATATCACTCATGGACACAGGTACAAATATCCTTAAACAAACTATTAGCAAATCAAATCTAACATTATATTTAAAAAAGAACACATCAAGACCAAGTGGAGCTTATTCCAGGAAGGCAGCATTGGTTCAACAGTTGGAAAATCAATATAACTGACCATACTAACAAATTTCAAAACCTGATCATTTCATTTGCAAATGTTTTCTTCCATTCTGAGGGTTGACTTTTCATTTTGGTTATGGTTTCCTTTGCTGTGCGAAAGCTTTTACATTTGATTCAGTCCCATTTGTAATTTTTGCTTTTATTTTCATTACTCAAGGATGTAGATTGAAAAAGATCTTGCTGTGATTTACGTCACGGAGTGTTCTGCTTACATTTTCCTCTAAGAGTTTTATAGTATCCAGCCTCATACATTTAGGTTTTTAATCCATTTTGAGTTTAGTTTTGTGGATGGTGTTAGGGAGGGTTCTAATTTCATTCTTTTATATGGAGCTGCCCAGTTTTCTCAGTATCACTTATTTAAGAGACTGTCTTTTCTCCATTGTATATTCTTGCCTCCTTTGCAACAGATTAGGTGTGTGGGTTTATCTCTGGAATTTCTACCCTGTTCCATTGATCTGTATTTGTTTTTGTGCCAAGTACGGATTAACCTTTCCAGAAATACACAAACAGCTCATGAATCTCAATGTCAAAAGACAACCCAATCAAAGAGTAGACGGAAGATCTAAACAGATATTTCTTCAAAGAAGACATACAGATAGCCAAAAAGCATATGAAAAGATGCTCAACATCACTAATTATTAAAGAAATGCATATCAAAACTACAGGGAGATAGCACCTCTAATCAGTTAGAAGGGCCATCATCAAAAAATTTATAAACAATAAATGCTGGAGAGGACGTGGAGAAAAGGGAATCCTCCTACAGTGTTGGTGGGAATGTAAACTGGTATAGACACTATGGAGAACAGTATGGAGGTTCCTTAAAAAATTAAAAACAGAGCTACAATATAATCCAGCAATCCTACTCCTGGGCATCTCTCCAGAGAAAACCGTAATTCAAAAAGATACATGACCATTCACTGCACCATTATTTACAATACCCAGGATATGGAAGTGACCTAAATGCCCATCTACAGAGTAATGGATAAAGAAGATGTGGTATAAATATATGATGGAATATTACTCAGCCACTAAAAAGAGTGAAATAATGCCACTTGCAGCAACATGGATGGACCTAGGGATTGTCATATTGAGTGAAGAAAGTCAGACAGAGAAAGACAAATGTCATGATAACACCTATATGTGGAATCTAAAAAAGAGTACAAAAAATTTAAAAAGGGTACAGATGAACTTATCTGCAAAACAGTAATAGAGTTACAGATATAGAAAAGAAACAAACTACTAGGGTGTAAGGGGAAGGAGAGACAAAAGATTAGTACTGACATATACACACTACTGTATATAAAAACAATAACTAATAGGGACCTACTGTATAGAACAGGGAACTCTACTCAATACTCTGAAATGGCCTATATTGGTAAAGAATCTAAAAAAGAATCAACATATGTATATGTATAACAGACTATCTTAGTTGTACACCTGAAACTAATACAATATTATATTAATACTATTAAAGTATATTCCAATAAAATTTTTTCAACTTGATAATTTCAATAGATGTAAAAAAAATCATGACCAAATTCAACATCCATTTCTGATTAAAAACATCTAGGAAATTGGAAACAGAAGGGAACTTCCTCAATCTGATAAAAAGTATCTATGAAAAACCTATAGCTAACATCATACTTAATGATTGAAAATTGGATGGTTTCCCTCTAAAATCAGGAAAAAGTCAAGGATGTCTGCTCTTTACCAATTTTACTCAACTCTGTGCTAGACATTCTAACAAGTACAATAACACATGAAAAACTGTACCCAGATTGGACAGAAAGTAGTAAAATTGTCTTTATTAGTAGATAACATTACATCTACAAGGAAGCTAATGGAAGCAATAAGTGAATTTAGAAGTCTTTAGGATATAAGATCAATATACAAAAATCATTTCTATTTCTACATACTAGCAATGAACAATCAGAAACTCCAAGTTTTTTTCAAAATGCCATTTGAAATAGCATAAAATATACAGTATACTTAAGGATAAATCTGACAAAAGATAAATAAGACTGATATGATAAAAGATAGAAAAGATCTCTGAGAGCAATTAAAGAGCTAAACAAATGGAGGCATATAACTCCATTTCACAGATTGGAAGATGTTGATTCTCTCCATACTGATGTATATATACATTCAATGGAATCTCAATCAATATTTACTTTGTAGAAATTGAAAAAACTGATTCTAAAATTCACAGAGATGTACAAAGACTTAACCTAAACAATTTGAATGAGAAGAATAAAGTTGGAGGACCAATACCACCTGATTTCAAATTTACTATATAGTTACATTAATCAAGACAATGTGGGAATGGTGTAAAGATAAATAGATCGGTGGAACACAATGAAGAGTCCAGAAAGGGACCCATACACATATGACAGCTGATTTTCTCTAAAGGTGTTTCAGTTGGGAAAGGACTGAACTTATAAATAAATGAAACTGGAATGATTAGGTAGCCATGTGCCAATAAGGGAACTTCAATCCATACCTTAAGTCAAAAAAATGCAAAATGGATCACAGAACTAACTGTAAACTTTAAACCTAAAACCACAAAATTTCTTGAAGAAAACATAGGGAAAACTTTTTGTGATCATGGATTAAGTAAAGATTTCTTAGTTACAATACCAAAAAGATCCATTAAAAGAAGAAAAAATAGAAATTAGACTTCATCAAAATTGTCATGAAATACACTAAGAAAATAAAAAGAAAAAATTTATAAAACACATATGATAAATAACTTATATTTAAAATATATAAAGAACTTTCAAAATTCAATAAGAATATAAAAGCTCCTTATCTAAAACTGGACAAAATATTTGTACAGTCCACCAAATGATGGATGGATGTCAAATATTAGATATTATGTAAATACTAATTATAACCTTATCATGATATCTCAACCTGCTAATTAGAATGACTAAATTTTCCAGTGGACAATTCCAAGTGCTTGTAAGGATGCAGATCAACTGGAACTTTAATACATAGCTAGTTAGAGCATAAAACTGTAGAGCTATTTTAGAAAAGAGCTTGGAAGTTTCTAACAAACATATACTTATATGACCCAGCAAGCATATCCCTCGATATTTACCCTAGAGAAGTGAAATCTTGTCATTGTACAAAATCTGTAAACAGATGTTTATCACACCTTTATTCATAATCACCCACAATGGAAACCATTTGATATCCTTCAAATGTATAATGTATAAATTGCAAATGTATAATGTATAAAATTCATTCATACTTAGGAAATACTACTTAGCAATAAAAAAGAACAAACTATATCAGTATGAATGAGTTTCAAAGGCACACACAACAGTTATGAATGAGTTTCAAATGCATTATACTAAATGAAAGAAAAAAAGCTTCATACTATATGAATTCATTTATATGACATTCTGGAAAAGGTAAAATTATAAGAGAGAAATGATATTAGTAGGAATCAGGGCTAGAAGTAGTGGGAAGGAGAGACAACAAAGGGGCATGAAGTTAATTTTTTGTTCTATATCATAATTGTGGTGCTGGTTACATGAATGTATGCAATTGTCAAAATTAACAGAATTACTAATATAAATAAATCACATAAAATCATACACTAGGCAATAATAAATTTTATTGTACGTATCTTCAGTAAAAATGACTAAAACTGATCACAGATAAATGGGTAAGAAATAAAAAGGCTGAGCTTATGTTATTCTTAAAAGGTAAAATAATTTTAATAGAATGTTAAAAGAAAAAGTTTAATAGGAAATCTGGTTTGTGTGGGGTTATTTTTTTGCTACTTCTGTTGACAAAAGTTTCAAGTTCTTCTATACTTCAGCATAATATATCAAGAAAAATAAATGCCCAGAAGTCTCTAGTAAAAACCTTAATAATAGACATTGACAGCAATATTAACCTTGATAAAGAGCTGATTCCAATTTGTTATTCCTTAATTAATATACAGGTATACTTTACTACTCTAGAACACTTCTTTTTCAAAGAAAAAAATATCTTTTTCTTAGAGTAAATAATGAAATCCACTGCACATATGGTAGTATTCATAAATAGTTGCTTAACTGGATTAATATAAATTCTGTTTGAACCCATTAACTCAGGTTTCTCAATTTTTCTCCTTGTATCTTTAACAAAGGGCAACCAGTCTGGAGTTCACATTGCTCCAGGATTTGCTCAGTCATCCAGAGTTGAGCAGGAATAATATCACAGATAGGGAAACCTATAACCAAGTCTCAAGATACCCGCTGCAGACAACTAGCAAGGAAACTATGCTTAACTTAATAGAAAGGACAAAGCACTAATGGGATAAAGTTCATTTTAGCAATTTTAACACTGTCAACTTTGCAGAGAGAAATTCTATTTTCAGGGCCAAATATCTCACTGATAATCTCCCAGGCAAAGTGAAAACAATTAAAAGGTATCCTGGAGACTTCCATTCTCTAAAGACAAATTCTTAACTGACTGAATTATAATTTATCCGTGCCCCCAGCTTTTTAAGGCTAATTTTTAATAGCTTGGTTCAAATGACGAAGTATAAAAAAGTCTACAGTGACAAGACTTCCCCCCAATTTTTGTCCGATATCTGCCTAGTTCCTATTCCTTCAGTAGGTAGACCTTTTGCTTTTCTTTTTATGCAACCTTCCATAGTTTCTTGTTGCATGGTTGTATCATCTTTACATAGGGAAGCTAGTATGTATGTGTGTGTGTGTGTATATATATATATATATATATATATATATATATCTCCAACTCCATTGTCTTAAAGACTACTTTTTTCTTTTATGGTCAAAGATGATTATTCTTTGTGTTAAAAGACAAATATAACTTATAACTAACATTTATACCTCTGCCAGAGTTGCCCTCCACGATTGAAATCTTGACTATATAAAACTGAGTGAAAATATTTCTAGGATCACGTTCTGCAGCCTTGATAACTGCCTCTTTAGCCTGAAAAAAAAAAAAAAGGAATATTAGTGTGCTTTCATAAAACATATAAGAAAGATCTTACCATATTTTACTAATGCTGTCAATATAGTCACAATGGCTTAGGGACACTCATAATGAAAAGACATGAACATAAGAAAAATCTTTAAAGAACTGGTCTATCACAATGCAATAGAAATCAAGAATTCTGCTCCTGAAAAAAGGGCACATTATATATGTCAAACCAACAAAACACATTTTATATGTCAAACCTACTTAAAACAAGCAAAAATGTTGGATAACGCTGTTTTTAATTCCAAAAGCAACTGACTAGTAAAGCAATTACCAAGATATATCTAAGGAAAAGTGAGGTCCCAAAGAAGTAAATGGAGATTTAAAGCCATTTAAAAAATTTATTTATTCATCTATTGGCCATGCTGTGCAGCATGTGGGATCTTAGTTCGCCAACCAGGGATCAAACCCGCACCCCTGCATTGGAAAAATGGAGTCTTAACCACTGGACCATCAGAGAAGTCCAGCCACTTTCTTTTTCTGGTGGGCATTTGTAAACCTAGGCAAATGCTAACTTTAATTTAGCAAAACTAGCTCAGGAAAATAGACATCAAAACTCAAGGGACCATACTCTTAGGCTAAGGGTAAATCAGAAGTAAACTCACTTTTATCCTCTCAAGATGCATAGCAAAACGAATACAGTATTGTAAAGCAAAACAAACTAAAAAATAAAAATTAATTAAAAAAAAAAGTTACCTTAAGGGTTCTGAGAAGAATGAAACAAAACAGGGTAGGGAGAACCAATCCCTAAGGTATAATATGAACAGACTCTCATGTATCTACAGCCCCAAATCATATTATATGGGAGGCCAAAAGATATCAAGCTATGAATTTATCTTTCATTGATATCAAACAGGGAGCTGACTGTGGCACAGACCATGAATTCCTTATTGCCAAATTGAGATGTAAATTGAAAAAGTAGGGAAAACCGCTAGACAATTCAGGTATGACCTAAATCAAATCCCTTAGGATTATATAGTGGAAGTGACGAATAGATTCAAGAGATTAGATCTGATAGACAGAGTGCCTGAAGAACCATGGATGGAGGTTCGTGACATTGTACAGAAGGCAGGGATCAAGACCATCCCTAAGGAAAAGAAATGCAAAAAGGCAAAACGACTGTCTGAGGAGACCTTACAAATAGCTGTGAATAGAAGAGAAGTGAAAGGCAAAGAAGGAAAGATATACCCATTTGAATGCAGAGTTCCAAAGAATAGCAAGGAGAGATAAGAAAGCCTTCCTCAGCAATTAGTGCAAAAAACAGACGAAAACAACAGAATGGGAAAGACTGGAGATCTCTTCAAGAAATTTAGAGATACCAAGGGAACATTTCATGCAAAGATGGGCACAATAAAGAGAAGAAATGGTATGGACCTAACAGAAGCAGAAGATATTAAGAAGAGGTGGCAAGAATACACAGAAAACTGTACAAAAAAGATCTTCACGACCCAGATAATCATGATGTTGTGATCACCCACCTAGAGCCAGACACTCATCTAGGCCGACCTAGATGGCAAAATCAAGTGGTCCTTAGGAAGCATCACTGTCAACAAAGCTAGTGGAGGTGATGGAATTCCAGTTAAGCTACTTCAAATCCTAAAAGATGATGCTGTAAAGTGCTGCACTCAATATGCCAGCAAATTTGGAAAACTCAGCAGTGGCCACAGGACTGGAAAAGGTCCGTTTTCATTCCAAGCCCAAAGAAAGGCAATGCCAAAGAATGCTCAAACTACTGCACAATTGTGCTCATCTCACATGTTAGTAAAGTAATGCTCAAAATTCTCCAAGCCAGACTTCAACAGTATGTGAACCGTGAACTTCCAGATGTTCAAGCTGGTTTTAGAAAAGGCAGAAGAACCAGTGATCAAATTGCCAACATCCACTGGATCATCAAAAAAGCAAGAGAATTACAGAAAAACATTTACTTCCGCTTTGTTGACTATGCCAAAGCCTTTGACTGTGTGGATCACAACAAACTCTGGAAAATTCTTAAAGAGATGGGAATACCAGACCACCTGACCTGCCTCCTGAGAAATCTGTATGCAGGTCAGGAAGCAATAGTTAGAACTGGACATGGAACAACAGACTGGCTCCAAATAGGGAAAGGAGTACGTCAAGGCTGGATATTGTCCTTCTGCTTATTTAAATTATATGCATCATGAGAAACGCTGGGCTGGAGGAAGCACAAGCTGGAATCAAGATTGCAGAGAGAAACATCAAATAATCTCAGAGATGCAGATAACACCACCCTTATGGCAGAAAATGAAAGAACTGAAGAGCTCTTATGAAGGTGAAGGAGGAGAGTGAAAAAGTTGGCTTAAAACTCAGCATTCAAAAAACTAAGATCATGAAATCTGGTCCCATCAGTTCATGGCAAACAGATGGGGAAACAGTGTCAGAGTTTATTTTGGGGGGCTCCAAAATCACTGCAGGTAGTGACTGCAGCCATGAAAGTAAAAGATGCTTGCTCCTTGGAAAAAAAGTTATGACCAACCAAGATAGAATATTAAAAAGCAGAGACATTACTTTATCAACAAATGTCTGTCTAGTCAAAGCTATGGTTTTTCCAGTAGTCGTGTATGTATGTGAGAGTTGGACCTTAAAGAAAGTTGAGTGCCGAAGAATTAATGCTTTTGAACTGTGGTATTGGAGAAGACTCTTGAGCATCCCTTGGACTGCAAGGAGATCCAACCAGTCCATCCTAAAGGAGATCAGTCCTGGGTGTTCATTAGAAGCACTGATGTTGAAGCTGAAACTCCAATACTTTGGCCACCTGATGTGAAGAGCTGACTCATCTGAAAAGACCCTGATGCTGAGAAAGATTGAGGGCAGGTGGAGAAGGGGATGACAGAGGATAAGATAGTTGGATGGCATCACTGACTCAATGGACATGGGTTTGGGTGGACTCCGGGAGTTGGTGATGGACAGGGAGGCCTGGCGTGCTGTGGCTCATGGGGTCACAAAGAGTCAGACACGACTGAGTGATGGAACTGAACAATCGCAAACGTTTCACATGTGCTGTTGCTAAGTCACATTTCATTTATTCTCTTCTTATACAGTTAGTTTTAGGGATCCAAGTACAGGATGTATTGTTGTTCCCTCTTTGTCTTCATCTTGTTAGAATGGGCTCATCATTTCACCTACTGAGATGCCTTCAGATCAGACTGTCATCTAATGCATTAGTTACTCTTTTCAGCTTTAGGTCATATGTACATTCAATCAATAATCACAAAAAGATCTTCATTTATATATTATTAATTTAAATCCATATGGTATGTATCATAATTTGATATTCAATTGCAACTTTTTACTTTCTAATTATTTCATGTGCATAAATCTCATTTTCATTCTCAATACAATAGTATTTTAAGTTTATCTATAGAAAGGATTATGTCTTCAATTTATCCTATAGTTGCTGTTGTTCAGTCACTCAATCATGTCTGACTGTTTGAGACCAAATGGACTGCAGCATGCCAGGCTTCCCTGTACTTCACCATTTCCCGGAACTTGCTCAAAACTCCTGTCTATTGAGTCGGTGATGCCATTCAACCATCTCATCCTCTGTTGCCCCCTTCTCATCTTGCCCTCAATCTTTCCCAGCATCAGGGTCTTTTCCAATAAGTCAGCTCTTCGCATCAGGTGGCCAAAGGATTAGAGCTTCAGCTTCAGCATCAGTCCTTCCAATGAATACTCAGGGTTGACTTCCTTTAGGATTGACCAGTTTGTTCTTGCTATCCTAGGGACTCTCAAGAGTCTTCTCCACTACTACAATTCAAAAGCATAAGTTCTTTGGGCTTCAGCCTTCTCTATGGTCCAACTCTATGTCTGTATATGACTACTGGAAAAACCATAGCTTTGACTATACAGACCTTTGTCAGCCAAGTGATGTCTCTGCTTTTTAATATGCTGTCTAAGTTTGTCATAGCTTTTCTTCCAAAGAGCAAGCATCTTTTAATTTCATGACTGCACTCAACATCTGCAGTGATTCTGTAGCCCAAGAAAATAAGTTCTGTCACTGTTTCCCCATCTATTTGCCATGAGGTGATAGGACCGAATGCTGTGACCCTAGTTTTTTGAACATTGAGTTTTCACACTGCTTTTTCACTCTCCTCTTTCAATCTCATCAAGAGGCTCTTAAGTTCCTCTTCACTTTCTGCCATTAGGGTGGTGTAATCAGCATATCTGAGATTATTACATTTCTCCCAGCAATCTTGATCTCAGCTTGAGCTTCATCCAGTCTAGCATTTCACATGATGTACTCTGCATATAAGTTAAATAAACAGGGTGACAATACACAGCCTTGACATGCTCCACTCCCAATTCTAATGAGTCTATTGTTCCATGTCCAGTTCTAACAGTTGCTTCTGGATCTGCATATGGGTTTCTCCAGAGGCAGGTAAGGTAGTCTGGTATTCTTATCTCTTTAAGAATTTTCCAGTTTGTTGTGATCCACACAGTCAAAGGCTTTAGTGTAGTCAATGAAGGAGAAGTCCATGTTTTTCTGGAATTCCCTTGCTTTTTCTATGATCCAACAGATGTTGGCAATTTGATCTCTGATTCCTCTGCCTTTTCTAAATCCAGTTTGTACATCTGGAAGATCTCCATTCCCATACTGTTGAAACCTAGCTTGAAGGATGTTGAGCATAACCTTGCTAGCATGTGAAATGAGTGTAACTGTGCAGTACCTGAACATTCTTTGTATGAGGCATTATAGATTGTGTGTGTGTGTGTGTGTGTGTGTGCTCAGTCAGTCAGTAGTGTCTGACTCTTTGTGACTCTATGTACTGTAGCCCACTAGGTTCCTCGTTCATGGGATTATCCAGGCATGAATACTAGAGTGGGTTGCCATTGCCTACTCCAGGGGATCTTCCGAATTCTGGGACTGAACTTGGGTCTCTTGCATCTCCTGCATTGGCAGGTAAATTCTTTACCACTGTGATACCTGGGAAGCCCACCAGGCATAGATTAGATTTCAATAAATATTTGCTGACTTAAAACCTAAATTATAGTGTTTTTACATTATGGCTGTACCAAGAATAAGTAAACATTAATTTTTACCTCAGGATTACTTAAGTGCTAACTTTCTTTTACATCCATACAGAAACGTTTGTGGGGAAAGCTATCCCTGCCAAAGAGTCACAAAATTGCTTCAAAATCACTGATAAGTTATTATTGTACAGAGCCCACAGTGCCATCTAGTGAATGTTACTCGTTTACTTCTGTTGATCACAAGCTCATTTTCACTCCTATAATGGAAAGGCATGATTTTTGGTATTTCATATAGCAAACAGAACCAATATAAAACCAGCACATGAGACATGGTTGGTTGCACTTTAGGTCTTTTAATTTTCTATAAATAGTCTCATCTTGGGGCTGGTGTAAGTCTTATGACCATACTGTGCTTTGAGATTATGCTTTAGTCAATCTATAGTGATACAATGTCATTCATGTATCTAAACTGCAGATACAAGCTGAGGATGGAATTTTTGTACTGAGTTAAAGAGTAATCAATTGTGTATGACTATTAACAACTATCACCCAAAGAATCCATTATCCTTCTCTTAACAAATACTAAAGTTTTATTATGATTTGCAGTAAATTCCATTATATCAAGTTGTAATAAATTACTCCTATACTTGTAACCCAAGCTCATTTCTCCCATATAAAGTCTGTCCATTCAAGTCTATGACTTTCACAAGCCAAACACTTTTAACATCTTCAAAAATAATAAAATTAGGGTATCGGGCTTAAGGTGCTACAAATTTCCCAAAGACAGATTTGATGTCTATGAAACTACAGAGTTTAATATTGCCTCACAAAATGTACTGGAGATACTGAATAGATAATGGTGATTTAAAATTTACATTTCTACAAGTTAGAAAATAAAATAAAGAAACTACCTAAATTTAGCATTGTTATCTCAGAGTGATGTCACCAATTACATGAATTGATGAATCTGTAACATAACCTACTAAGAGTTCAGAAAATAGCCTCTCCAACCTCTTTAACCCATTCAAATTGATTTATGATCTATGATTCAATGTTTCATGTTAAAATAAAGGAACTGAGCTAGAGAAAGGAATAATGGGATGATTTTTTAAATAACATAATCTCATTCACTTCTGATAATCAAAGACATTCATATATTTGGTTACTTTTAATTTCCAATTATCCACAGTAGGAGGACAGAAATAGCATGAACAAATAGAATTCCTCTATCAGGGAAATTGGCAAGCATTTATGGAGTCTTTATGACTATTTTTTTTTAATATAATGAGTATTTACTATGCAATAGGCTCTATGATAGATATCAGAAAAAATAAAGACATGGCCTTAGAGGAGGTATCAATTTAATAGAGAGCTAAGATGGTATAGGGCTTCCCTGTGCTTCAGGGTAAAGAATCTGTCTGTAATGCAGGAGACATGGGTTTGATCCCTGGGTCAGGAATATTTCCTGGAGGAGGAGATGGCAACCCACTCCAGTATTCTTGCCTGGGAAATTCCATGGACAGAGGAGCCTGGCGGGCTACAGTCCATGAGACAGGTATACAAATAACTAGAATAGAAGGCATAGCATAAGTGAAAGTGAAGTTGTTCAGTTGTGTCCGACTCTTTGTGACCCCGTGGACTGTAGCCCACCAGGTTCCTCCGTCCATGGGATTCTCCAGGCAAGAATACTGGAGTGGGTTGCCATTTCCCTCTCCAGGGGAATCTTCCCGACCCAGGGATTGAACCCAGGTCTCCTGCACTGCAGGCAGACGCTTTAACCTCTGAGCCACCAGGGAAGCCTTAGTACCTAGGTAAAAACAGATGTGTAACAAAATCTTAGAGGAAGACCAAGACTCAGAAATTTCCTTAGGAAGCTAAGACTGTCATTGTAATCCAGGCTTTGAAAAAGTTATTTCAAAAGGTAGGGATATACAGAAGAGGTAATTTGCAAAACAGAAGCATGGGAAAAGTTACAGAGACAGAAAAACATGTAGTATGGTTTAGGAAGCAGCAGGTCCTTCAGTTGGGGACAAACACAGTACATGTGTACAGGAAATAAAATAGGATTATTTTATTTAAAGATTACAGAGGACCTTAAGTCTAAGGAATTTGGTCTTTATTTATAGTGAGCCAGTGAAAATTTTCAGTGAGATATAATAATCATTTATAAGATTATTCCAATTGTCTTAGAGGTAATGAAGGTTTGGACTAGGATAGTGAGGTAAAGATGGAAGAGGAGACAGCTGGCAAAAATAATGCAGAGGTAAAAGTGACCAGATGTGGAACATGACTAAATATAGAGGGAGAAGAAAGAATCCATGAATCTGAGATTTCAGTCTTAGATAGATGTATATACCCAAGGACAGTAGAAAGGTGGAAGCGGGCTGTGAGAAAGATCAGGTTAGTGATATAGATTTGCGAATGGAGAGCTGAAGCTAAGAAAGCAGCTGAGGGATTACTGAGGGGATAGTGTACAATTGAAATAAAAGAATAAATTCAACAAATGTTTATTGAAAACTTATCAAACACCAAGAAAATAAATTTTAAAATGTTTACTGAAAACTTATCATGTACCCAGCATGTTCATGAGATGTTAAGGATAAAATGAACAATGAGATAAACATGGTACCTGCCCTCATTCAACATTTGGGAAAACAGACTGCTGGTAACATAAATAGAAAAGGAAGAGTCAGAGCACAGGATTAAGAGAGTATGTCACACAGAGAAAACAAACTTATGGTTACCAAAGAGGAAAGAGGGTAGAGGAAGGATAGATTAGCAAACACAAACTACTATATATAAAACAAATAAAAAACAAGTCCCCACCATACAGTACAGAGAACTATATTCAGTATCTTATAATAAACAATAACAGAAAAGAATATGAAAATATGTATGTGTATATATATCTGAATCACTTTGCTGTAAACAAGAAACTAACAACACTGTAAATCAATTATACTTCAGTGAAAAAGAGTATGTTATAGAAACCAAAGAGAAAGTTTCTAGAAGGGAAAAAGTAGTTGACAATATTATATTCTTTTGTGCTAGAAAGACCAGAAAACAAGGACTGAGAAAAAATCATTAGACTTTATCATTAAAAGGTCATTAGTGGGACTTCCCTGGCAGTCCAGTGGTTAAGACTGTGCTTCCAATGCAGGGGATGCAGGTTTGATCCCTGATCAGGGAACCAAGATCCCACATGCCACATGGTATGGTAAAAAAGTTTTTTAAAAGGTCACTAGTGATACTCAAAAGAGCAATTTATAGAATCATGGACACAAAAATCATGAAGAGGAGAGTAGATGAAGAGGCCAAAAACTTTAAGAGTCATTCTTGTCTTTCCCTCTACTATCCTGGTGGCTCAGATGGTAAAGCATCTGCCTTCAATGTGGGAGACCTGAGTTCGATCCCTGGGTTGGGAGATTACCCGGAGAAGAAAATGGTAACCCACTCCAGTACTCTTGCTTGGAAAATCCCATGGACGGCGAAGTGTGGTAGGCTACAGTCCATGGGGCTGCAAAGAGTCAGACACAACTGAGCAACCTCACTTTCACTTTCTACTACCTGTATGTGGTGTGTCAGAGAATTCTCTTACCTTCACTTTCATATTGTATCTAGAATCTGACCACTTCTCCCCATCCCAATTCCTCCATACTGGTTCATGCCACCATAATCTCTTGCCTAGATTATTTCAGTAGCATCCTACCTTTTCCCCCTGCTTCTACTCTTACACTCAGCTCAGTCTGTTCAACACAGTGAGTGAGTGATTTTATTAAAATGCGAGTCAGATCTTATCACTCCTCTGCCTCAAACTCCCTCACTGGTTCTCCATCTCAAGAGTTAATGACATAAATCTTTACAATAAAATACAACATCTTTCTTACAGATCTGTTTCCCTGCTACTTCCTTGATCATATCTCCTACTTTCCCTAATATTCCCTTAGCTCCAGACACACTAGTCTCTCTGCTGTTCGTCAAACACCATCCATATGTTCCTACTCCCACACCCCCCCACAGCCTTTGCACTTGCTACTCCCTCTGTCTGGAATGCTCTTGTTTAAGATATTCATAGCTAGATCCCTCATTTCCTCAGGTTTCTACTCAAAAACTACCTTTTCACTGAGTCCTTCTGTAAAATTGCAACCCTTCATTCCTCCTCTACAACATTTAATACTACCCTTTCCTACTTAGTTTTCTCTAGCACTTATCACTGTCTAATATAACAGGGATCAGAAATCTATGGCCTTTGGGCTACATCCAGTTTACCATCTATCAAGCTAAGTTTTACTTTTTTGAAAGGTTGAAAAAATCGAAAGAATACTACTTTATGACACAAAAAAGTTATATGAAATTCAAATTTTAATGTTCCTAAATATAAAGTTTTATTAGCTCAAAGTTGTGTCAGTTTGTTTACATTTGGTCTACAGCTGTTTTCATGGTACACTTCAAAGTTGAGTACTTGCAAGAAAGACTATGGCCTAGAAAACCTGAAATATTTACCATCTGGTTCTGTACAGAAAATTTGCTGACTCTTTTAATATACCATAACATTTATCTTTTTATTGTCTGTCTCTCCAGTAGAATATAAACTCTGTAGGAGTAGACAGTTTTGTCTACTTTGGTCACTACTACATCCTCAGTGCCTAGAATAGTATTTAACATGTAGTAGACAGTTAATAAATATTTTTTGAATGAATGAATACTAAAAAAATATAGGTAGTAATTTTAGGTTATAAAGTTTGGTAATGAAAAGAAGGACAAACTATAATTTGGGGAGGATGACAAGTTGAAGGAAAGCTTTCGGATAGAGAAGGCCTAAAAATAATTGTAGTGACAGGGAAAGAAACACTAGAGAGAAAAAGATTTAAAAACTAGCATTGAAATTTGTAGAGAAGGTCCCATGGGAAAGTTACTTCTTTTCTGAGATAAGCAAGAAGAAAGAATGGATAAAGAGGAGAGGGGCTAATATCAGTGGCTACAAACCCAGAAAATTAGTGGTTTTTTTGTTGTTTTTGGTGTTTTTTTTTTTTTTTTTTTTTTTTTTTTGCTAAAACAAAGGATAAAGCATGGAGCTTAGGGATAAAAAACATTTCACAATTACCAAGGACTGATGGAGAGTAAGACAGAAAGTCAACAAGAGTCAGTTTTAGTTAGTGCTTATATGAAAACTGTGGGTTTTCCTAGTGGCTCAGATGGTAAAGAATCAGTCTGCAAAGCAAACCTGGGTTTGATCCCTTGGTTGGGAAGATCCTGTGGAGAAGGGAATGGTTACCCACTCTAGTATTCTTGCCTGGATAATTCCAGGGACAGAGGAGCCTGGTGGGCTACAGTTTATTGGGTTGCAAAGAATCAGACACGACTGAGCGACTAACACTTGGGCTTCCCAGGTGGCAGTAGTGGTAAAGAACCCGCTGGGTTGGGAAGACGCCCTGGAGGAGGGCACATCAACCCACTCCAGTGTTCTGCCTGGAAAACCCCATGGACAGAGGAGCTTGGTGGGCTACAGTCAATACGGTCGCAAAGAGTAGAACACAACTGAAGCAACCTAGCATGTGAAAACTAAGAAATTTTATCAGATTCAATGAACATGGTTTTGTAAAATTTCTGAACAATGCTCAAGTAGATCAAGGGAAGGAGTGAAAAAATCACAAAATAAAATTAACCAGGCTAGGTGGGAATAGCAAAATAGTAAAATATGATGAACTGTGTGATTTTTTTCACCTTTCTATCTCTTAGTGCACAGTAGACTATTCTTACATATGGAGGGTATCAAATCAGTATCTGGTAAGTTTAAGACAAGAAAAATAAAATGGAGAAAATATTAATAGTAATCAAGTAGGCAATCCAGCCTTAAATGATATAATCACAAACTGAGTATACATATTAGAACCCACTTGTTTTCCTGCTGTCTTATTCTTCCCTCCCTCACTACTAATACCATTTGAACTCCCAATTATAGGCTCAGTCCCACACTAGGCTCTAGAACCAAAGCTAACACAAAGGAAATTTAAGAAGCACTGCTTCAAGTCTTCAACTCTTCTCTAATCACTCTGTATTCTCTTTTAGGTAATTGCAGTCTGGCTCCCCATGCCTGAGCTTGTCTTTAGAGCCAGTCACTTTAGGTTTAGAGCTCAATCCAAACCTATACCCAGTCACTTTAGGTTTGAAGCTCGAACTTGCTTTTTTTAGTCTATCTACACATACATCCAATGATGTAAAGATTTTAGTCCTGCATCTGAGTCCAAATCTCAATGATTGAAGACCTGTTCCCTGATTGATGAGCTTATGTGATACTAACTACCTATGTGCCTGACTTATGGAATCTTTCCAACTTAAACTTTCCCCACTGCCGTAATCTTCTGATTTGCTCATTAGGATACCCTGATGCCAACTGCTTTACTGAGCTGAAGGCAACTTGTTCATCTTTGAAATTTCAGAGACTATTACAGTATCTCATACTATATTCTTTCCATCTTGATGAGCTGAGAGATATCCCTTCTTGGCCTGCAGATGCATCCATTTCCCAGCTCTAGGTCTCAGTACTTCTCAATCTTCCAGATTAACACAAATCATAGAAGCCACAAAAGCTTTGTGATTCTCTTCTTTATACTTCTTTAAGTAAGCAGTGGGAAATTAACTTTCTGAAATAGTTAATGGTATTCTGAGTAGAAATATAATTAATTAGGTAACAAAATCTATGTGATATCTTTTCAGGTCTTTAAATAAATAGCAGTCACCTGTCTTTCTGAAATAATTAAATGTTAGCCTGTGTAGAAATACGATGAGGTAAATAAACTTTCAACTTCTCTTTCAGGACTGTGAATTTATAACAAACTAAATGGTAAATACTCTTGTGAAAGAAAATCTGAAGTATTCATTCAGACAAATAATCCTTCAAAGTAAACAAATCTTCAAAGAAAATGTCTAGAATTACATCCTTTAATCACATATTTCCCCCTAAACTTGTCATTAAAACTTAAAAAGCAACCAAAAGCTTCATACTGGGTCCATAACTTGTACATTCCGTTTCTTTGTCCTACAATAAGGCAATATACTCCCTTCCCATCAGGTGCATACTATTATGATAAGCAAAGGAAGAAATGTCCCAATTGCTTTGGGAAGTACAAATGGTTCTATCCTCAAACGAGTTTTATCTATTTTACCTTCTAGAATTTTGTCCTGATAAGAAATCAATTGCTAAACTTTTTAAAGAGTGGTAGAAAGGCAAGAGCTAACCCATAAAGTTAAAGAATGATATTTCATCCAAGTATTTGTTCTAACTGAATGCCTAACCAAAAAAAGTGTTTACCTTAAAATTTATTCTGCTTCAAAGGACAATACTGCAGATGGTTAGTAGCTGATAACTCTGTTCATGAATTCCAATGATACACTACCTTTCAGAACAAAGTGTTAAAAATAGAAAGCAATGGAATTAAGAGTCTATAAATTCTTTCTCCTATTGGGAAATTCTACTTATTAATGTTCATAGTGTGTGAGTCAGGAAACTACAATTTGACTTTGCCCTGTATGAAGGAACTCTCAGATATCCTAACCTAATAAATAGTCAAGATATCACATTGTAATTATCTCTCTGTCACCGCCTATAACATATGCTATCTTTGAAAAAGAGATAAATCAAAAGACCTTATCAAATTGTCCCAAATGCAGGTAACAAGAAGCCATGTTCCTCTGTAGCTTGGCCAAGTCCAGATCAGATTGATCAGCTGCATAAAATCTCAGAGAATAACAGTACCAGTGCAGGGCACCATCAAAATTGTGTACCTAAAGTTTAAAAAGAAATAACAAAATTACAGAGATATCTCTACATGTGACCCTAATTGGTCCAAGTCATCTCTAGAAACAAAAAATGGTAAAGCTGAAATTTTTAGTCAACCAAAACACATCTTTAGTTGGACACTAAGTGCATTTTATTACCAGCCTTGATGAATATAAGTCATAGTGGCAATCAATATTCTCTCTTCTTCCTTCATATCAACAAAATTAAAAGGCAACCTATGAAATTAGAGACAATACCTGCAAACTATATATTCAATCAGAATATGACCCATCAGAACAAGACCCAGTTTATCCCACAGTTAGTATCTCCCACCAGGAAGCTTCCATAAGCCTCTTATCCCTATCTGTTAGAGGTCAGATAGAATGAAAACCATAATCACAGAAAACTAATCAAACTGATCACATGGAGCACAGCTTTGTCTAACTCAATACTATGAGCCATACCATGTAGGGTCACTCAAGACAGGCGGGTCATGGTGGAGAGTTCTGACAAAACGTGGTCCACTAGAGAAGGGAATGGCAAACCACTTCAGTATTCTTGCCTTGAGAACCCCATGAACAGTATGAAAAGACAAAAACATAGGACACAAAGCATCTGCCTGCAATGCAGGAGACCTGGGTTCGATCCCTGGGTCAGGAAGATCCCCTGGAGAAGGAAATGCCAACCCACTCCAGTATTCTTGCCTGGAGAATCCCACGGACAGAGGAGCTTGATAGTCTATAGTTCACAGGGCGCAAAGAGTCAGACACGACTGAGCGACTTCAATTCATTTCACTTCACTTCCCCAGGTCGGTAGGTGCCCAATATGCTACTGGAGAAGAGTAGAGAAATAACTCTAGAAAGAATGAAGAGACAGAGAAAAAGCGAAAACAATACCCAGCTGCAGATATGACTGGTGACGGGAGTAAATTCCAATGCTGTAAAGAACAATATTGCATAGGAACCTGGAATGCTAGGTCCATGAATCAAGGTAAATTCGACATGGTCAAGCAGGTAATGGCAAGAGTGAACAGCGACATTTTAGGAATCAGTGAACTAAACTGAACTGGAACGGGTGAATTTGATTCAGATGACCATTATATCTACTACTGTGGCCAAGAATCTCTTAGAAGAAATGGAGTAGCCATCATAGTTAACAAGAGTCCAAAATGCAGTACTTGGATGCAATCTCAAAAATGACAATGATCACTGTTGATTTGCAAGGCAAACCATTTGATATCACAGTAATCCAAGTCTATGTCCCTGCCAGTAATGCCAAAGGAACTGAAGTTAAACAGTTCTATGAAGACCTACAAGACCTTCTGGAACTAACACCCCAAAAAGATGTCCTTTTCATTATAGGGGACTGGAAGGCAAAAGTAAGAAGTCAAGAGATACTTGGCGTAACAGGCAAATTTGGCATTGGAGTACAAAATGAAGCAGGGCAAAGGCTAACAGAGTTTTGCCAATAGAATGCACTGGTCATAGCAAACACCATCTTTCAACAACACAAGAGAATCCTCTACACATGGACATCACCAAATGGTCAATATTAAAATCAGATTGATTATATCCTTTGCAGCCAAAGATAGAGAAGCTCTATACAGTTATGAAAAATAAGACTGGGAGGTGACTGTGGCACAGATTATGAACTCCTGATTGCAAAACTCAGACTTAAATGGAAGAAAGTAGGGAAAGTAGGGAAAACTACTAGGCCATTCAGGTATGACCTAAATCAAATACCTTATGATTATACAGTGAGGCATTATACAGGAGCAAGGATCAAGACCATATCCCCAAAAAAGTAATGCAAAAAGGCAAAATGGTTGTCTGAGGAAGCCTTATAAATACCTGAGAAAAGAAGGGATGCTAAAGGCAAAGGAGAAAAGGAAAGAAAAGCTCATCTCAATGCAGAGTTCCAAAGAATAGCAAGGAGAGATAAGAAAGTCTTTTTCAGTGATCAATGCAAAGAAATAGAGGAAGACAACAGAATGGGAAACACTAGAGATCTCTTCAAGAAAATCAGAGATACCAAAAGAATATTTCACGCAAAGATGGGCACAATAAAGGACAGAAATGGTATGGATGTAACAGAAGCAGAAGATAATAAGAGGTGGCAAGAAAACACAGAAGAACTATACAAAAAAGATCTTAATGATCCAGATAACCACAGTGGTGTGATTGCTCACCTAGAGCCAGACATCCTGGAGTGTGAGGGCAAGTGGGCGTTAGGAAGCATCACTATGCACAAAGCTAGTGGAGGTGATGGAATTCCAGCGGAGCTATTTCAAATCCAAAAAGATGATGCTGTGGAATTGTAGAACCCAATATGCCTGCAACTTTGGAAAACTCAGCAGTGGCCACAGGACTAGAAAAGGTCAGTTTCCATTCCAATCCCAAAGGGAATATCAAAGAATGTTCAAACTACTGTACAATTGCACTCATCTCATAGGCTAGCGAAGTAATGGTCAACATTCTCCAAGCCAGGCTTCAACAATACGTGAACTGAGAATTTTCAGATGTTCAAGCTGGATTTAGAAAAGGCAGAGGAACCAGTGATCAAATTGCCAACATCTGTTTAATCACAGAAAAAGCAAGAGTTCCAGAAAAACATCTACTTCTGTTTTATTGACTATGCCAAAGTCTTTGACTGTGTGGATCACAATAAACTGTGGAAAACTCTTGCAGAGATTGGAATACCATACCACGTTACCTGCCTCCTGTGAAATCTGTATGCAGGTGAAGAGGCAACAGTTAGAACTGGACACAGAACAACAGGCTGGTTCCAAATTGGGAAGGAGCATGTCAAAGCTGTATATTGTCACCCTGCTTATTTAACTTATATGCAGAGTACATCATGGGAAATTCAGGGCTGGATGAAGCACAAGGAGGAATCAAGATTGCAAGGAGAAATATCAATAACCTTAGATACATAGATTATACCACCCTTATGGCAGAAAGCAAACAGGAACTAAAGACCCTCTGGATGAAGTGAAATAGGAGAGTGAAAAAGCTGTCTTAAAACTCAACATTCAAAAAACTAAGATCATGGCATCTGGTCCCATCACTTCATGGCAAATAAAAGGGGAAAAAGTGGAAACATTGACAGATTTTCTTTTACTGGGCTCCAAAATCACTGTGGACAGTTAACTGTAGCCATGAAATTAAAAGATGCTTTCTCCTTGGAAGGAAAAGTATGACAAATTTAGATAGCGTATTAAAAAGAAGAAACATTACTTGGCCAACAAAGGTCCGTATGAGTCAAAGCTATGGTTTTTCCTGTAGTCATGTATGGATGTGAGAGTTGGACCATAAAGAAGGCTGAGCACCAAATAATTCATGCTTTTGAATTGTGATGCTGGAGAAGACTCTTGAGAGCCCCTTGGACTACAAGGAGATCAAACCATTCAATCCTGAAGGAAATCATCCCTTAACAGTCATTGGAAAGACTGATGCTGAAGCTGAAGTTCCAATTTTTTGGCCACCTGATACGAAGAGCCAACTTATTGGAAAAGACCCTGATGCTGGGCAAGATTGAAGGCAAAAGAGAAGAGGGTGGCAGAGGATGAGATGGTTAGACAACATCACCAACTGACTCAATGGACTTCAATTTGAACAAACTCTGGGAGATAGTGAAGGACAGGGAAGCCTGGTGTGCTGTAGTTAACAGAGTTGCAAGGAGTCAGACACTGACTTATCGACTGAACAACAACAAACTCCCAGTGGGGATGAATAACATCTTAGCATTTTTAAATAAATTCTTTTCCATTGCCCATTAATGTTCTGCATTACCTTTAATAAATATTATATAAGCAGAAAAGATTATTAAGTATTTGACGCTCTATGATTTTTATAGTGAACACACTTTTTTATTTGTTAGTGTGAAGAAAGAATATAAAGAATAAAAATAGATTATTCCCAAACCTCAAAACTTCTGGCAGCTTGTTTCCAAATAATGCTGTGGAAATAGCCTATAAATTCTGATGCCAGTGGTTTTCCTGTTTCATGACCTGAAAAAAAAACAAGCTCTAAGAACAAGAATCAAGATCTATTACATTAAATAAAGAGCAATAACTGTATTCAGAACCTATAATCTTTACGTAAAGGACAAACACAACCACATTCAGACAGGTTTTCATCATCAATTTTAGATTTACTAGCAAAATTGACTACATAATACAATCAGAGTTTGCTAGAATCACTGTAATTTTCCCATCAATCTGTAATAGTTTTCCAGCCCAGTTTCTTTTTAATGTATTTTCTATGTTCCAAATTTGATCATCATCTGGTACCTTAATGTTATTATCAGTGAACAGACAGCAATGCTAGAAATCATTAATAAGAAGTGTTTATACTATTATATACTAACTAGATCAGTTTAGGTTCACAAGAAAGGCCAATTATACCTTAAAGGCTTTGTAAAATACTTTAAGACCATGTTTACACATAAACTCTATTACTTTAAATTGTAACATGTCTGATTATTTCTGGTCTAGACATTTACAGGGTTCAAATACATTAGCACACACGAAAGTAAAGCTTAATCTATAGTAGAATTCTATACCCTTTTCAATTCCACCCTTTTGTCACAATCAATTTCCACAAAAGTCTTGATTAGAAAACGGAGTCTCTTAGCAAAAGACACACAGATGTATAAAACAGTCTTTTGGACTCTGTGGGAGAGGGTGAGGGTGGGATGATTTGGGAGAATGGCATTGAAAAAACATTTATATTATCATATGTGAAACGAATTGCCAGTCCAGGTTCAATGCATGAGACAGGATGCTCGGAGCTGGTGCACTAGGATCCCCAGAGGGATGGGATGGGACGGGGGGGACAGGGTGGTTCAGGATGGGGGAATACATGTACACCTGTGGTGGATTCATGTCATTGTACAGCAAAACCACTACAATATTGTAAAATAATTAGCCTCCAATTAAAATAAATAATTTTATATTAAAAAATAAAACAAAACAGAGTCTCTGACCTCTCAACCCAGCAAAGTTTGTTCCATGACTTAGTGAAAAATAGTCACATGAAAGTAAAAAGCCCTGTAAAGTATGTACCTAAAATATAATACATTGAAAGTATAACTGCATAATTAGATACCATAATACAACTTTGGCTAACTGTAATCATGGAAAATTAGTTATTGTAGATAATAAACTTTTCTAGTTACCTGGCAGTTTACTTTCATCAAACAAAATATTTTTAAGAAGTCTAAATCACTTAAGGTTCTTAATTTTTCCAAAAATCATGTTTTAAGGATTATGTTTTTCTTTTTTAAATAAATATTTTTTTTAATGAATCATGTTTTAAAAGAAAGAAAGACAGGCAGAAAAATGCCGAGGAAATGAACCAATAAGAAAGTCCATTTTACCATCTGGATCTCTGATACAACCAACATGAAACACTTTCATCTCAGCCAGATCCTCGCAGAGTGGCTCCTCCAGCCTTCAGTGGTGTGGAGCTATTATCCATGAATATATCTAGTCTTCTTTTTTAAAAAAATTTCCTTATTTTAAACATACTTTCTAGTTTATAAAGCATAATTTAACTATTTTTAGACTATTCAATGTCAACAATAACAGCTATTATATTTTATTATACTGTTAGTATACCATAATGATGACTTCCGTGATTATTATATAGTAAGGAAATGGCAACCCACTCTAGTATTCTTGCCCGGAAAATCCCATGGATGGAAGAGCCTGGTAGGCTACAGTCCATGGGGTCACAAAGAGTCAGACACGACTGAGCAACTTCACATATTATTATACTTTTAAAAGTATTTCAAATGTTTTTATACAATTTATAAGGTTTTTCCTCCCTTGTAATCAGGATATCTTTATATTTCTTTGTAGTCCTTGCTCCCTTTATAATATACTACCATTGGGGTCTAAAAATAACTGGATTCTTAGTGAGGATATGGAGGAAAGGTGTCATCAGTAAAATATAATTCATAGAATCTAGAGTTCAAAAGACTAAGAGATTATCTAGTCAAAAGATTTCCTTTAAAAATCAATGCCTTTGTTTTTATAAAACATGATTCATACTTATAAAATTCAAGCAATCTGGTAAACAACAAAAAAGCAACAAATCACCAAAACTTCCACCACTCAGAATAAATCCCAGTGTTAACATTAGTGACTATCGTTCCAATAATATCTTTATATGTATAGAGCTGAAAGAACAGATTAGGGTAAGAATTTTCTAAGAAAGAGTTCACACTATCTGTGTTCTTCAGAGTATAATGTTCTACAGAGAGAGAGGGGATTAATGGAATGCTGAGATTTGGCTCTACATATTTGCTTTAACTACAACAATTCTAATTTGTTTTATTGGGGGCAGGGTTCACATAAGATGGCATCACAAAAGAATGCTACTGCTGTTGAAAAGAAATAAAAAATTAGGAATGTGATTCACAACCTTCATTATATAGTTGGAAAAAACCAAGATCCAGAGATATATTACTGACTTGCCTGAAGGTACACAAACTAATCTGAGATCAAACTGAAACATGAAATTAGGTTTCTATCCTCACAACTGGTGGCTCAGACGGTAAAGTGTCTGCCTGCAATGCGGGAGACCCAGGTTTGATTCCTGGGTGGGGAAGATCCCCTGGAGAAGGAAATGGCAATCCACTCCAGCACTCTTGCCTGGAAAACCCCATGGACGGAGGAGCCTGATAGGCTACAGTCTATGGGGTCGCAAAGAGTTGGACATGACTGAGGAACTTCACTTCATCCTGGCTTACCACACAGGTAGAATCTGGTTAGGTGAAATGTTATAGTTTAAAGGATATTAGGGAGGAAAAATAGTAAGTGAGAAAAAGAAAAAAAAATCTGTTGATCTGACGATTTTCCTACTGTTCTGATATCCATCCTGAAGGACATGCATATGAATACTTTTCTAAAACATCTGCAAAAATCCTACTGACCTATAATGATTTCTTCAACCTTCTCCTTTGCAAACACTTCTTCCTTCCTTTGTAAAAGCAAGTCAATGTGGAGCAGTTGAGCTTTACTAGTATCTTCTGATGACTGAAAATGTTCACAGATAATCTTCAGGAAATAAAATCCAACAGATCCTCTGTTCAAGAAAACACAATTTTAAGTGGTGTGAATAAAATAGCCTTTTTTAATTAACAAGCCTAAAATTTGTTTGAGCATGACCCAAACAGGCAAGATAAAACTATATCTGAGCTTAAGTAATACCATTAAGTATCTCAACAAAACTATTTGTCAATAACAGATAATTTAATTCACTTCCTGTTTAATTTATCAAGCCACAAGCATTTTTTTCTTATAAATATATACAGTCTGATAATCCTCTCTTTACTAATATTTAATTTATTCTTTTTCTCCAAAACTGATGTCAATTTATACATACTGGAACATGAAATATATGAAGTGAAGATACATGAACAGACATTAGAAATTTACTAGTCCCTTGTCGTGAGAACTTTTATGATCTACTCTGGAATCAACTTTCAAATATACCATACAGCACTGTTTACTACAGTCAACATGTATGTTACATTCTCAATATTCATTTATTTTATAACTGGAACTTTGTAACTTTTGACTATCTTCTCAAGTCATTATGCTGTACAGCTTAAACTTACACAGTGCTGAATGTCAATTATATCTTAATAAAACTTAAAGAATAAAAAAGAAATTTGCCAATTCCCTCAGTCAACAACTCCTTTAAAAATTATGCTTCATTACACAAATAATATAACAGTAGATAATGACTATGTTAAATGCAAAGAGTTCATGGATTGGAAGACTTAGTATTGTTAAGATGGTAACACACCCAAAGTGATCTACAGATGTAATGCAATCCCTGTGAACATCCCAAAGATATTTTTTGCAGAAATGGAAAACTCCATCCTAAACTCATATGAATATTAAGGTACCCAGAAGAGCCAAAACAATCTTGAAACAGAAGAACAAAGCTGATGGACTCATACTTCATGATTTCAAATTATGCTACAAAGATACAGTAATCAAAATAGTGTGGTACCAGCATAAAGATAAATATACACCAATGGAATAAAATAAGAGTTTTGAAAGAAATTCTCACATATGTAGTCAGATGATTTTCAAGAAGGGTGCCAAGACCATTCCATGAAGGAAAAAAAAATCATTTTTAAATAAACAGTGCTGGGACAATTCAATATCCATAAGCAAAAGAATGAAATTCTTTCTTTTCATTCTTTGATGAAATCACATCATATAAAAAAAATGAACTCAAAATGGATCAAAGACCTAAACAGAAAAATTAAAATTTATAGAAGAAAATACAGGGGAAAATCTTTATAACACTGGATTTGACAATGATTTCTTTGATATGACACTAAAAACACAAATAACAAAATTAAAAACAGATAAACTGGACTATGTAAAATTTTTAAATTTTGTGTATCAAAGAATACAATCAAAAGGGTGAAAAGGCAACCTATGGGAGAAAATATCTGCAAAATATACATCTGATACACAGTTAATATCCAGATATATAAACTCAACAACAAAAAAAACCAACTGACTTAAAAATGGGAAAAGAGGTTGATTAGACATTTTCCCAAAGAAGGATTTCCCTGGTGGCTCAGTTGGTAAAGAGTCTGCCTGCAATGTGGGAGACCTGGGTTTGATCCCTGGGTTGGGAAGATCCCCTGGAGAAGGAAATGGCAACCCACTTCAGTATTCTTGCCTGGAGAATTCCATGGACAGAGGAGCATGGTGGGCTACAGTCCATGGGGTCACAAAGAGTCAGACATGACTGAGTGACTAACTTTCACTTTCAAAACAATAAAAAATCAACTGACTTTTAAAATGGGCAAAGAAGTTGAATAGACATTTTTCCCAAAAAAGATATACAAATGGCAAAAATCACATGAAAAGATACTCAACATTACTAATCCATTGTGAAATGCAATAAAACGCACAATGATACCACCTCATACCCATTAAAATAACTACTGTGAAAAAAACAAAAAACAAAAAAATGTTGGCCAGAATGTGGAAAACTTGGAAAACTTGTGTACTATTGGTGAGACTGTAAAACTGTATAGCTGCTATGCAAACCAGTATGGTGATTCCTCTAAAAAATTAAAAATACTTTCTATATAATCTACTAATTTTACTTTATATAAACCCAAATAACCAAAAATAAAGTCTCAAAGAAATATTTTTACATCCAAGGGCATAGCATTATTGTTCACAATAGCCAAAAGGTGGAAGTATTACAAGTCTCCATCAATGGATGAATGAATAAACAAAATGCAGTACATAACACAAAGGAATATTATTTAGCCTTTGAAGAGCAGGAAATTCTGACATATGATACAACACAGATGAAACTTGAGGATACTATGCTAAGTGAAATACAATAATGGGAAAAGCACAAATAGTACATAATTTCACTAATATGAGGTACCTACGGCAGTCAAATTCATAGGCAGAAAGTAGAATGGTGTATGCCACAGATAGGGAAAGTGGAGAACAGAGACTTGTTACTTAATGGGTTGCTGCTGCTAAGTCGCTCCAGTCGTGTCTGACTCTGTGCGACCCCAGAGAGCAGCCCACCAGGCTCCCCCGTCCCTGGGATTCTCCAGGCAAGAACACTGGAGTGGGTTGCCATTTCCTTCTCCAATGCATGAAAGTGAAAAGTGAAAGTGAAGTCGCTCAGTCGTGTCAGACTCTTAGCGACCCCATGGACTGCAGCCCACCAGGCTCCTCCGTCCATGGGATTTTCCAGGCAAGAGTACTCGACTGGGGTGCCACTGCTTTCTCCGACTTAATGGGTACAAAGCTGCAATTCTGCAAGATGAAAAGAGCTCAAGAGTTTTCTTAATGTACTTTAAACACTATGAATGTTCAATGTAACACTTAACAATTTAAGTGTACTTAACACTGATGAATTGTATACTTAAAAATAGTTAAGATATATGTTTTATGTTTCATATATTTTACCACAAAAAAATTTTAAATTCCTTTAAATAATTAATTCAACAACTGAAATAAACTGAGTTTTGAACTTTCTCAAAACCTTTTTTTTGCATCTATTGAGAATATCATATGGGATTTATTTTTCAATTTGTTAATCTGGTATCACATTGATTTACTTGCATATATCAAAAAATCCATGCATCCCTGGGATAAATCACACTTGATCACAGTGTATGATCCTTTCTATGTGTTTTTGTATGTAGTTTGACAGTATTTTGTTGAGGGTTTTTGTGTTTATGTTCATCAGCAATACTGGCCTATAATTTTCTTTCTTGAGGATATCTTTGTCTGGTTTTGATATCAGGGTGATGGTAGCCTTGCATACCATAGCTTAGGAGTATTCCTTTCTCTTCAATTTTCTGCAAGAATTTCAGATGGGTAGGTATTAACAACCCATCTGAAGGGAATGGCACCCACTTCAGTATTCTTCCCTTGAGAACCTCATGAACAGTATGAAAAGGCAAAATGATAGGATACTGAAAGAGAAACTCCCCAGGTCGGTAGGTGCCCAGTATGCTACTGGAGATCAGTGGAGAAATAACTCCAGAAAGAATGAAGGGATGGAGTTAAAGCAAAAGCAACACCCAGTTGTGGATGCAACTGGTGATGGAAGCAAACTCCGATGCTGTAAAGAGCAATACTGCATAGGAACCTGGAATGTTAGGTCCATGAATCAAAGCAAAGTGGAACTGGACAAACAGGAGATGGCAACAGTGAACATCGACATTATAGGGATCAGCGAACTTAGATGGACTGGAATTGGTGAATTTAACTCAGATGACTGTGGGCAAGAATCCCTTTGAAGAAATGGAGTAGCCATTATAGTCAACAAAAGAGTCCAAAATGCAGTACTTGGATGCAATCTAAAAAACGACAGAACAATCTCTATTCATTTCCAAGACAAACCATTCAATATCACGGTAATCCAAGTCTATGCCCCAACACTGAAGAAGTGGAAGTGAACGGTTCTATGAAGACCTACAAGACCTTCTAGAACTAACTTGCAAAAAATACGTCCTTTTCATTATAGATCAGCAAAAACAAGACCGGGAGCTGACTGTGGCTCAGATCACAAACTCCTTATTGCCAAATTAGAGAAAGTAAGGAAAACCACTAGACCGTTCAGGTATGACCTAAATCAAATCCCTTATGATTATACAGTGGGAGTGAGAAATAGATTTAAGGGACTAGATCTGATAGACAGAGTACCTGATGAACTATGGACTGAGGTTTGTGACATTGTACAGAGGCAGGGATCAAGACCATCCCCATGGAAAAGAAATGCAAAAAAGCAAAATGGCTGTCTGAGGAAGCCTTACAAATAGCTGTGAAAAGAAGAGAAGTGAATAGCAAAGAAGAAAAAGAAGGATATTCCCATTTGAATGCATAGTTCCAAAGAATAGCAAGGAGAGATAAGAAAGCCTTCCTCAGCCATCAACGCAAAGAAATTGAGGAAAACAACAGAATGGGAAAGACTAGAGATATCTTCAAGAAAATGAGAGATGCCAAGGGAACATTTCATGCAAAGATGGGCTCGATAAAGGACAGAAATGGTCTGGACCTAACAGAAGCAGGAGATATTAAGAAGAGGTAGCAAGAATACACGGAAGAACTGTACAAAAAAGATCTTCATGACCCAGATAATCATGATGGTGTGATCACTCACTTAGAGCCAGATATCATGGAATGTGAAATCGAGTGGGCCTTAGAAAGCAAAACTACAAACAAAGCTAGTGGAGGTGATGGAATACCACTGGAGCTATTTCAAATCCTAAAAGATGATGCTGGAAAGTGCTGCACTCAATATGCCAGCAAATTTGGAAAACTCACCAGTGGCCAAAGGACTGGAAAAGGTCCGTTTTCATTCCAAGCCCAAAGAAAGGCAATGCCAAAGAATGCTCAAACTACTGCACAATTGTACTCATCTCACACGCTAGTAAAATAATGCTCAAAATTCTCCAAGCCAGGCTTCAGCAATACGTAACCATGAATTTCCAGATGTTTAAGCTGGATTTAGAAAAGGCACAGGAACCAGAGATCAAATTGCCAACAAACACTGGATCATGGAAAAAGCAAGAGAGTTCCAGAAAAACATATATTTCTGCTTTACTGACTATGCCAAAGCCTTTGATTGTGTGGATCACAATAAACTATGGAAAATTCTGAAAGAGATGGGAATACCAGACCACCTGACCTGCCTCTTGAGAAACCTATATGCAGGTCAGGAAGCAACAATTAGAACTGGACATGAGGAGGTGGTCCTAAGATGGTGGAGGAATAGGAGGGGGAGACCGCTCTCTCCCCTACAAATTCATCAAAAGAACATTTGAACGCTGAGTAAATTCCACAAAACAACTGCTGAATGCTGGCAGAGGACATCAGGCACCCAGAAAAACAGACCATTATCTTCAAAAGGAGGTAGGAAAAACTATAAAAGAAAAAAAGAGAGACAAAAGGGGTAGGGATGGAGCTCTGTCCCACGAAGGGAGTCTTAAAAAAAAGAGAAGTTTCCAAACATCAGGAAACATTCTCATTGCCGAGTCTGTGGCAAGCCCTGGAACCACAGAGGGCAACATAACTGGAAGAAGAAATAAATAAATAATTAAAACCCACAGATTACGAGCTCAATGGTAACTCCTGGAGCTGAGAAACAGTGCAGATGCCTGCATCCGCCACTAGCAAGAGGCGGCTGGGCAGGGGGGCACGGCTGCATTGCTTAGAGTAAGGACCGGGCCTGAATGCCCCAAGGACAATCTGAGGGATTTAACCTGGGTTAGCAAACCAGACTGTGGGATAGCTACCATGCAAAAAGCCCTAACCTAAGACACCACCAGGTCCGCGCACAGAACAAGGGACTGACTAGAGCTACGTAAAAAGCCCTAACCTAAGACACCATCAGGCCCGCTCACAGAACAAAGGACTGAGCAGAGCTAGCCAGCTGCAGACCATCCCCCTCCAGTGACAGGCAGCCAGAGCCAGAAGGGGACAATCGCAGCCCCAGAGAGAATTATCTACCAAACTGCAAGCAGGCTTCATTGCTAACTAAGACTTCTTGGGTTTCTGGACAGTCAACATCCGCCTGAGAAGGTGCGCTGGTTGTATACCCAGAAAACCAAGCGGCAGGGACGGGGGAGGCGATAAGTCGCAGTGACCGTGCTTGCCAAACACCTCATCACCTGAGCTGCTCGGACCTGGGAAGGGCACAAAATGCAGGCTCACCTGAGTCTGCGTCTCTGAGGACTACCCGAGTACCTGGACCTGAGCAGCTTAGACCTGAGAGGTGTATACAACCCAGGGGCGGCCTCAGACAGTCCCCAGCAGAGCAACCTAGAGCCTAAGCAGTGTAGACAGGGAAAGCACACACGCCGTGAGCGGGGGCAAACCCAGTGTGGCCAAGACACTGCAAGCACAGGACAGTGTTATTTATTTGCAGTGTTACTCCTTTCCCACAGCACGACTGAAAAAGTGAGCCTAAAAAAAGTGTCTAAAAAACAAGAGCCTAAAAAACAACAAATAACACACAAGGGGATTCCCATAAGGATAACAGCTGATCTGTCAATAGAAACTCTTCAGGCCAGGAGGGAACGGCAGGGCATACTTAAAGTGATGAAAGAAAATAACCTACAGCCCAGATTACTGTACCCAGCAAGGATCTCATTCAAATATGAAGGAGAAATCAAAAGCTTTACAGACAAGCAAAACCTGAGAGAATTCAGCACCACCAAACCAGCTCTCCAACAAATGCAAAAAGATCTTCTATAGACAGGAAAACACAAAAAGGGTGTATAAACTCAAACCCAAAACAATAAAGTAAATGGCAACGGGATCATACTTATCAATAATTACATTAAACATAAATGGGTTGAATGCCCCAACCAAAAGAAAGACTGGTTGAATGGATACAAAAACATGACCCCTATATATATATATGTTGTCTACACGAGACCCACCTCAAAACAAGGGACACATACAGACTGAAAGTGAAAGGCCGGAAAAAGATATTCCATGCAAATAGAGACCGAAAGAACCAGGAGTAGCAATACTCATATCAGATAAAATAGGCTTTAAAACAAAGGCTGTGAAAAGAGATAAAGAAGGACACTACATAATGATCAAAGGATCAATCCAAGAAGAAAATATAACAATTATAAATATATATGTACCCAACATAGGAGCACCTCAATATGTAAGGCAAATGCTACAAGTATGAAAGGGGAAATTAACAATAACACAATAATACTGGGAGATTTTAATACCTCACTCACACCTATGGATAGATCAACTAAACAGAAAATTAACAAGGAAACACAAACTTTAAATGATACAATAGACCAGTTAGACCTAATTGATATCTATAGGACATTTCACCCCAAAACAATGAATTTCACCTTTTTCTAAAGGGCACACGGAACCTTCTCCAGGACAGACCACATCCTGGGCCATAAATCTAGCCTTGGTAAATTCAAAAAAACTGAAATCATTCCAAGCATATTTTCTGACCACATTGCAATAAGATTAGATCTCAATTACAGGAGAAAAACTATTAAAAATTCCAACATATGGAGTCTGAACAACACACTTCTGAATAACCAACAAATCGCAGAAGAGTTCAAAAAAGAAATCAAAATATGCATAGAAATGAATGAAAATGAAAACACAACAACTCAAAACCTGTGGGACACTGTAAAAGCAGTGCTAAGGGGAAGGTTCATAGCAATACAGGCATACCTCAAGAAATAAGAAAAAAAGTCAAATAAATAACCTAGCTTACACCTAAAGGAACTAGAAAAGGAAAAAATGAAGAACTCTAGGGTTAGTAGAAGGAAAGAAATCTTAAAAATTCAGAAAGAAATAAATGCACAAGAAACAAAAGAGACCATAGCAAAACTCAACAAAGCCAAAAGCTGGTTCTTTGACAGGATAAATAAAATTGACAAACCACTAGCCATACTCATCAAGAAACAAAGGGAGAAAAATCAAATCAATAAAATTTGAAATGAAAATGGAGAGATCACAACAGACAACACAGAAATACAAAGGATCATAAGAGACTACTATCAGCAATTATATGCCAATAAAATGGACAACGTGGAAGAAATGGACAAATTCTTAGAAAAGTACAACTTTCCAAAACTGAACCAGGAAGAAATAGAAAATCTCAACAGACCCATCACAAGCACGGAAATTGAAACTGTAATCAGAAACCTTCCAGCAAACAAAAGCCCAGGTCCAGACGGCTTCACAGCTGAATTCTACCAAAAATTTCGAGAAGAGCTAACACCTATCCTACTCAAACTCTTTCAGAAAATTGCAGAGGAAGGTAAACTTCCAAACTCATTCTATGAGGCCACCATCACCCTAATACCAAAACCTGACAAAGACGCCACAAAAAAAGAAAACTACAGGCCAATATCACTGATGAACATAGATGCAAAAATCCTTAACAAAATTTTAGCAATCAGAATCCAACAACACATTAAAAAGATCATACACCATGACCAAGTGGGCTTTATCCCAGGGATGCAAGGATTCTTCAATATCCGCAAATCAATCAATGTAATACACCACATTAACAAATTGAAAAATAAAAACCATATGATTATCTCAATAGATGCAGAGAAGGCTTTCGACAAAATTCAACATCCATTTATGATAAAAACTCTCCAGAAAGCAGGAATAGAAGGAACATACCTCAACATAATAAAAGCTATATATGACAAACCCACAGCAAACATTCTCCTCAATGGTGAAAAATTGAAAGCATTTCCCCTAAAGTCGGGAACAAGACAAGGGTGCCCACTTTCACCGCTACTATTCAACATAGTTCTGGAAGTTTTGGCCACAGCAATCAGAGCAGAAAAAGAAATAAAAGGAATCCAGATTGGAAAAGAAGAAGTAAAGCTCTCACTGTTTGCAGATGACATGATCCTCTACATAGAAAACCCGAAAGACTCCACCAGAAAATTACTAGAGCTAATCAATGAATATAGTAAAGTTGCAGGATATAAAATCAATACACAGAAATCCCTTGCATTCCTATACACTAATAATGAGAAAGTAGAAAAAGAAATTAAGGAATCAATTCCATTCACCATTGCAACGAAAAGAATAAAATACTTAGGAATATACCTACCTAAAGAAACTAAAGACCTATATATAGAAAATTATAAAACACTGATGAAAGAAATCAAAGAGGACACTAATAGATGGAGAAACATACCATGTTCATGGATCGGAAGAATCAATATAGTGAAAATGAGTATACTACCCAAAGCAATCTACAGATTCAATGCAATTCCTATCAAGATACCAGCGGTGTTTTTCACAGAGCTAGAACAAATAATTTCACAATTTGTATGGAAACACAAAAAACCTCGAATAGCCAAAGCCATCTTGAGAAAGAAGAATGGAACTGGAGGAATCAACCTGCCTGACTTCAGGCTTTACTACAAAGCCACAGTCATCAAGACAGTATGGTACTGGCACAAAGACAGAAATATAGATCAATGGAACAAAATAGAAAGCCCAGAGATAAATCCACACACCTATGGACAGCTTATCTTCGACAAAGGAGGCAAGAATATACAGTGGATTAAAGACAATCTTTTTAACAAGTGGTGCTGGGAAAACTGGTCAACCACTTGTAAAAGAATGAAATTAGATCACTTTCTAACACCATACACAAAAATAAACTCAAAATGGATTAAAGATCTAAACGTAAGACAAGAAACTATAAAACTCTTAGAGGAGAACATAGGCAAAACACTCTCTGACATAAATCACAGCAGGATCCTCTATGATCCACCTCCCAGAATACTGGAAATAAAAGCAAAAATAAACAAATGGGATCTAATTAAAATTAAAAGCTTCTGCACAACAAAGGAAACTATAAGCAAGGTGAAAAGACAGCCTTCTGAATGGGAGAAAATAATAGCAAATGAAGCAACTGACAAACAACTAATCTCAAAAATATACAAGCAGCTTATGCAGCTCAACTCCAGAAAAATAAATGACCCAATCAAAAAATGGGCCAAAGAACTAAATAGACATTTCTCCAAAGAAGACATACGAATGGCTAACAAACACATGAAAAGATGCTCAACATCACTCATTATCAGAGAAATGCAAATCAAAACCACAATGAGGTACCATTTCACACCAGTCAGAATGGCTGCGATCCAAAAGTCAACAAGCAATAAATGCTGGAGAGGGTGTGGAGAAAAGGGAACCCTCTTACACTGTTGGTGGGAATGCAAATTAGTACAGCCACTATGGAGAACAGTGTGGAGATTCCTTAAAAAACTGGAAATAGAACTGCCTTATGACTCAGCAATCCCACTGCTGGGCATATACACTGAGGAAACCAAAATTGAAAGAGAACATGTGTACCCCAATGTTCATCGCAGCACTGTTTATAATAGCCAGGACATGGAAGCAACCTAGATGTCCATCAGCAGATGAATGGATAAGAAAGCTGTGGTACATATGCACAATGGAGTGTTACTCAGCCATTAAAAAGAAGACATTTGAATCAGTTCTAATGAGGTGGATGAAACTAGAGCTTATTATACAGAGTGAAGTACAGAAAGAAAAACACCAATACAGTATCAGTTCAGTCGCTCAGTCATGTCCAACTCATTGCAACTCCATGAATCAGCACACCAGGCCTCCCTGTCTATCACCAATTCCCAGAGTTCACTCAAACTCGTGTCCATAAAGTCAGTGATACCATCCAGCCATCTCATCCTCTGTCGTCCCCTTCTCCTCCTGCCCTCAATCCCTCCCAGCATCAGGGTCTTTTCCAATGAGTCAACGCTTCGCATGAGGTGGTCAGAGTACTTGAGTTTCACCTTCAGCTTCAGTCCCGGGACTGATCTCCTTTAGGATGGACTGGCTGAATCTCCTTGTAGTCCAAGGGACTCTCAAGTCTTCTCCAACACCACAGTTTAAAAGCATCATTCTTCGGTGCTCAGCTTTCATCAGTGTCTTATAATTTTCTGTATACAGTTCTTTTGTCTCCTTAGGTAAGCTTATTCCTAGATATTTTATCCTTTTTCTTGTAGTAGTAAATGAGACTGATTTCTTAATTTCTCTTTCTGATTTTTCATTGTTAGTATATAGAAACGCAAGTGATTTCTGTGTACTAGCTGAATCTCCTTGTAGTCCAAGGGACTCTCAAGTCTTCTCCAACACCACAGTTTAAAAGCATCATTCTTCGGTGCTCAGCTTTCATCAGTGTCTTATAATTTTCTGTATACAGTTCTTTTGTCTCCTTAGGTAAGCTTATTCCTAGATATTTTATCCTTTTTCTTGTAGTAGTAAATGAGACTGATTTCTTAATTTCTCTTTCTGATTTTTCATTGTTAGTATATAGAAACGCAAGTGATTTCTGTGTACTGACCCTGTATCCTTCAACTGGCTGCATTCACTGATTAGCTCTAGTAATTTTCTGTTAATTTCTTTTCAGTTTTCTTTGTATTATATCATGTAATCTGCAAACAGTGAGAGTTTTACCTCTTCATTTCCCATCTGGATTCATTTTATTTCCGTTTCTTCTCTAACTGTCATATCAACTAGAAGACTTAATTTAATTAGAAAATAAATCAATCAATTAATTGATAATTNGAGATTCAACCAGTCTGTTCTAAAGGAGATCAGTCCTGGGTGTTCATTCGAAGGACTGATGCTAAAGCTGAAACTCCAAGACTCTGGCCACCTCATGCGAAGAGTTGAAAAGACCCTGATGCTGGGAGGGGTTGGGGGGCAAGAGGAGACGGGGACAACAGAGGATGAGATGGCTGGATAGCATCACCGACTCGACAGACGTGAGTTTGGGTGAACTCCGGGAGATGGTGATGGACAGGGAGGCCTGGCGTACTGCCATTCATGGGGTCACAAAGAGTCAAGACACGACTGAGCGACTGAATTGAACTGAATTGAACTGATGGGACCAGATGCTGCAGCCTCTCTGAACCACTAATCATCATATTCTGAATACGTCCTTATTTCTCCTTTCCATCTTCCTAATCCTCTCCAACCTTCAAACCTCAGCTCAAATTTCACTTTTAAAGAAACCTTTCTGATGTTTCCAGTACACAATGGTCTAGGCCTCTTCAGAATTCCTACACTAATTTGTCAATTATTCTCCTTTTCCATGTGCTGTCTTGTATTGTTATCTTTACAAATATCCTTTTTACAGTAAGACTTGAAAGTTCCCTGAAAGAAGCCACTATGTGTTCCATATGTTGTCCTTTACATAGACGATGCTAAATTGGACTAAATTTTAGCACCTTGTGCTCACATTTTTGATCACTTTAATCTTCCTGTCAGTAATTACTACTTACTCACCTATGAAATCTTACCCGTTTCTAATTCGCTATCGCCTTCATTAAGCGTTCTGTGACCAACGGACCCCACAGTGAGCTTTTACTCCTTCTTCTAAAGTCATATAGGATTCATATAAATCACCTATACTATGCATTTCTCAAATTCTACATTTTACTGTCAGCTGACTGATCAAGCATACACATGCTTAGCTTATTGTAGTGGACAGTAAATTCATTGGAGGAATGTCTGCTGCTTATATTTCTTTTTATCTCCAACCAGACCCCTGACAACATGTTGCACTAGACACAATTTTTGTTGATAAAATGAACTGCAATGCAACCAATGTGCTAAGGAAAATCAAACTCTTGTCTCTGAAAAACAATCAATCTTAAAAAATCCTTTCTATTTCTTTCTCCATCTCAAACATCCTAAAACCAATCCCAGGGGGAAATTAGAAAAAATACTACAAATGATCTATCCACACAAAATATACTGAAAATTCAAGAAATGAGTATATATTCTGTGCCACCTTCACTTCCTACAGACTGGAACTATGATTTCTAATGAATTTATTAAGAATTTTTATTAAAACAAAAATTCTAATTCATGCCTTACAAAAGTATGTTATATTAATGTCTCACCAGAAACGAGAGAAGAAAGATCTTTGGTAACAATATTAACAACAGTCCTCTCTTTTGATGGTAGCTATTATATGGGAAAAACCATGTGGCATGATTAAATAAAATCCCAGAGGTAGTTGATGCCTGCTTTTAGCTCTTAGTGTCTAATGATAATCTTTTAGACCTATCCCAGGAAGGAGTATTGAGAGTGTGAGGGCCTTAATATTACAAATCTGCCTCTTTTTCTGTTTTTAGGAAATTATCTCACTCATCTCAGCTAGCATGCCATTTCTGCAACCTACTTGAGTACTTATTATTATATATTAAAGGAATGAATTTCATCTAAACATATCATTTAAAAATTCTGCTGCATTCCTAAGTATCATTTGAATCTATCTTAGAGCCAAATATTTTTTGGAAGTAAGTCTTTTTTTTGACCATGCCACACGACTCATTAGGATACTAAGCTTACATATAATCTTTTTTCTTTAAAATTTTCACTATAGTTATAGTCCATTTGTAGATCTTAGTTCCCCAACCAGGCATTGAACCCAGGCCCTCAGCAGTGAAAGCATGGAGTCCTAACCACTGGATTGCCTGGGAATTTCCTAGAGGTAAGTCATTTTTATTTTTATAATGTAAACCTATGGAAAAATAGTATTTATTATATCCAATTTTATATCATTAGAACTCTTCAGGAACTCTTTTAGTGTGAAGAAATGAGAGAGCTCTTAAACATTTTATTGTAATATTCAACAGTGAGTTCAAAAACTATTAATAAAAAAAAAATCAAGCCTTATTTAAGAAAAAGGCTGGGAACAAAGCTGAAGGAAAGAAAAAACCTAAAAACAGATTGTTAGGATAATAAGTTAAATATGATCTTTTTCCTTTAAAATTTTCGTTATATTCATGGTAAACTTCAGAGTAAAAATATGGTGGGAGGTTGGGGGGGGGGGTTCAGATTGGGAACTCATGTACAACCGAGATGTATTCATGTCAATGTATGGCAAAACCAATACAGTAACATAAAGTAAAATAAAGTAAAAATAAAAATTAAAAAAAAAATTCTGAAAAGATGAAATTAAAAAGCAATGTGAGAAGACAGTAGTAATAGTAACTAATAAAAGAGTTCTATGAAAGAGTTTAGGGCTTCCCTGGTGGCTCAGATGGTAAAGCGTCTGCCTGTAATGCGGGAGACCTGGGTTCGATTCCTGGGTCGGGAAGATCCCTTGGAGAAGGAAATGGCAATCCACTCCACCACTCTTGCCTGGAAAATTCCATGGACAGAGGAGCCTGATAGGCTACAGTCCGTGGGGTCGCAAAGATTTGGACACAACTGAGAGATTTCACTTTCACTTTAGGACCCCTAGATCAAAGGAATTTGTATTATAAGAGACTAAGACATTTGTATATGAGACTCATAAAAGTCTTTAAGAAATTATGGAAAACCGAGGGGTGATGATAACCAGAGACAGGAAAAATTGTGGGTTTTTTTTTCCCCACAAAGTTGGCAATAAATAAACTCCCAAACCTGGCCAAAGTATGGTTCACAGATCTACAATATCAGCATCATCAGGAAGCCTATTAAAAATGCAAATTTCAGTCCCCATCCCAGACCTACTAAATTAAAAATCTCTATTTTAACAAGATCTTCAGTTGATCATATATTTATTATAAAGTTTGAGATTAACTAACATAAACCAGCAAGGAGTGGTGAGAAAAAGGCATGCCAAATTAATCTTTAGACAAGTTTACTTAAATGATAAAGTCAGAGAGTAAACAGACACAAGCAAATAGTTTCTGGAAAACTATTCACAATAACAAAATGTCAAACTAACTGCTTTTCTAGAACTCAAAGCATGTGTTCTTCCCTTATACAGCACCATGTATGATCAGGATCTCATAAACAAATAACTTGGACTTGTCTGCACTGTGACTCCTAAAGAAGCTTGACTACAAAAGGTAAAAAAATAATTTTTTTATATCACTTGAAACATGATATTTTCATTCATTCATCAAAGTACTCAAAATTTTGTCATCAGAAGACTACATTAGCTTTCTTAATAGCAGAACTGCATTCACTTTCTAACAGTTAACATTCTGCACATTTAGCTTTTATCACTAAAAGAAACTTCTCTACGTAACATGTATTTTTGCTTTTGCTATACAATTATTAAAAATAATTATCCATTATATAATGCAACTTTTCATACTGTCTATAGATGCAATTGTGTAATATACATGAGCGAAATAGACCACAAGTAAAAAAAAAAAAAAAACGGCCAGATACGTAACCAAACTTTATTAACTGAATTACTGTGCAAGCATACTAACGGCTTCCCTGGTGGCTCAGATGGTAAAGAATCTGCCTGCATTGCGAGAGACCTGGGTTGGAAAGACTGCCTGGAGAATCCCCATGGACGGAGGAGTCCATGGGGTTGCAGAGAGCAGGACACGACTGAGTGACTAAGCCACACATACTGACACAGTACAAACATGTAAAAAAATACAAGCTATATTTTAAATTTGAAATCTAAAAAATACTTAATTTGTCAAATTTTCTTCTCGAAATTGATTATTCTTTTGATTTGGAAATAGAAAACTGAAATTCTTTTTCCTACATTAATATGTCAATGTCCACATATACTGATAGGGAATAAGTAGCTACCTAAATGGAAATTTGGATAATTTTATCAATAAGAAAGTGGACTGAATGAGTAATGACTGACCAAAAGCAGTAAATGTCCACTACATCTAATATTCCAAATTTGTCTAATAAGAATTTAGTATCACACTATACTACAGTTTAATTTGTAGTTCTTTAGTCACTTTAGTAATATTAATTGAGAAAGGCAACATAAACAATGTTTTTCATTATTACAATGTTAAAAATCAGAAAACACATTCTTAAGAATTCAATCTTTAAATCTAAAATTTTGAGTATGTAGTTCATAAAATCAATTCCATCTCTGCAAATCAATTTCAGCATAGAAAAGGGGGTCACATTAGTGCCTGCCAAATGAGTTTCCCAAAGAAATGACTTCACTAAGAACATATGAGGGAGAAGGCAATGGCACCCCACTCCAGTACTCTTGCCTGGAGAATCCCATGGACAGAGGAGCCTGGTGGGCTGCAGTCCATGGGGTCGCGAAGAGTCAGATACGACTGAGCGACTTCACTTTCCCTTTTCCCTTTCATGCACTGGAGAAGGAAATGGCAGCCCACTCCAGTGTTCTTGCCTGGAGAATCCCAGGGACGGCAGAGCCTGGTGGGCTGCCGTCTATGGGGTCGCATAGAGTCGGTCACGACTGAAGCGACTTAGCAGCAGCAGCAGCAGCAAGAACATATGAATTAAAATTTACATTCACACAGGGCTTCCCAAGTGGTCCAGTGGTTAAGAATCTGCCTTGCAACGAAGGGGACACTGGTTCAATTTCTGGTCCAGGAAGATCCCATTTACCACAGGACAACTAAGCCTGGGTGCTACAACTGCTAGCCTGTGCTCTGGAGCCTGACAGCCGCAACTACTGAGCCCATGTCCAGCATGGTAACAACTGAAGACCCATGTCCCATAGCTCATACTCCACAAAAAGAGAACCCACTGCAATAAGAAGCCCATGCACCACAACTAGAAAAGTAGCCACCATTCTCCTCCACTAGAGAAAGCCCATGCACAGCAACGAAGACCCAGCATGGACCAAAAAGAAAAAAAAAATTAAAACTGTATATTCATGTTATTACTTACTTCAGATGTGCAAGTTGGATTTAGAAAAGGCAGAGGAATCAGAGATCAAATTGCCAAAATCCACTGGATCACAGAAAAAGCAAGGGAATTTCAGAGAAAACATCTGCTTCACTGACTATGTTAAAGCCTTTGACTATGTGAATCACAACAAACTGTGGAAAATTCTTTAAGAGATGGGAATACCAGACCACCTCACCTGTCTCCTGAGAAGCCTGTATGCAGGATAAGAAGCAACAGTTAGGATTGGTCATGGAACCAAGGACTGGTTCAAAACTGGGAAAGACGTATGTCAAGGCTGTATACTGTCACCCTACTTATTTAACATATACAGAGTAAGTACACCATGAGAAGTGCCAGGCTGGATAACTCACAAGCTAGAATCAAAACTGCCGGGAGAAGCATCAACAACCTCATATATGCAGATGACACCATCCTTATGGCAGAAAGCAAAGAGCCTCTTGAAAAAAGTGAAAAAGGAGAATGAAAAAGCTGGCTTAAAACTCAACATTGAACAAACTAAGATCATGGCATCTGGTCCCAATCACTTCATGGCAAATAGATGGGAAAACAATGGAAATAGGAAGAGATTTTATTTTCTTGGGCTCTAAAATCACTGCAGATGGTGACTGCAGCCATGAAATGAAAGGATGCTTGCTCCTTGGAAGAAAATCTACAATAAGCCTAGAGAGCATATTAAAAAGCAGAGACATTACTTTGCTGACAAAGGTCCATATAGTCAAAGCTATGGTTTTTCCAGTAGTCATGTAGGGAGTGAGAGTTGGACCATACAGGCTGAGCACCAAAAAACTGATGCTTTCAAACTCTGGTGCTGGAGAAGACTCTTAAGAGTCCCTTGGACAGCAAGATCAAACCAGTCAATCCTAAAAGTAATCAACCCTGAATATTCATTGGAAGGACTGATGCTGAAGCTGAAGCTCCAATCCTTTGGTCACCTGATGCAAAGAGCCTATTCACTGAAAAACACCCTGATGCTGGGAAAGATTGAGGGCAAGAGGAGACGGGGGTGACAGAGGATGAGATGGTTGGATGGCATCACCAACTCAACGGACATGAGGTTGAGCAAATTCTGGGAGATAGTGAAGGACAGTAAAGCCTGGCATGCTGCATGCAGTTCATGGGGTCACAGTCAGACATGACTTAGCAACTAAACAACAATATTCCATGATATAAGTATACTACATTTTGCTTTTCTTTTCATTAGTTCATAGATATTTTGGTTATTTCCACATTTGATTATTAAAAATAATGCTTCTACAAACATTCATATACCCGTGTTTATATGGATATGTTTCCTATTTAACTCAGGATTGGAACTGCTGGGTCATATGGTAACTCTCTATTTAATTTATTCAGGAACTGACAGTTTCTAAAGTAGCTGTACCATTTTACATTCGCACCAGCAGTGTATGAGGATTATAATTTTTCACATCCTTGTCAATTTCTGTTATTATCTATTTTTTTGATTACAGCCATTCTAGTAGTATGAAGCAGTTTCTCATTGTGGTTTTAATTTGCATTTTCCTGATGGCTAACGATTTTCAGCATTTTTTCAAGTGCTTATTTCCCAGTAATTTTGATGAATACCAAAGCTTGAAAACCACTAAAGAGGTCTACAAGTACTTTAAGGCTCCTTCTGACAATTAACAATCCCATGATAATAGAGCCAGAGGGGTATAGCATCTGCAGAACTACACTTGCACATGCCTTCCAGTTCCACATGACACTGACCTGCAAGTTAACCTAGTCAACTCTGGTTTTATAAAACCCTATCTAAAATGAAACTTTTTTCATTTATTTTTTAAAATTTTAATATAAATTTTAAAATTGACTTGACTACTTATTGTTTACTCCTTGACTACTCCTTGGAAGGAAAGTTATGACCAACCTAGACAGCATATTATCAGAGACATTACTTTGTCAACAAAGGTCCGTCTAGTCAAGGCTATGGTTTTTCCAGCAGTCAAGTATGGATGTGAGAGTTGGACTATAAAGAAAGCTGAGCGCCAAAGAATTGATGTTTTGAACTGTGGTGTTGGAGAAGACTCTTGAGAGTCCCTTAGACTGCAAGGAGATCCAACCAGTCCATCCTAAAGGAGATCAGTCCTGGGTGTTCACTGGAAGGACTGATGTTGAAGCTGAAACTCCAATATTTTGGCTACCTGATATGAAGAGCTGACTCATTGGAAAAGACCCTGATGTTGGGAAAGATTGAAAGCAGGAGGAGAAGAGGACAAAAGAGGATGAGATGGTTATATGGCATCATTGACTCAATGGACATGAGTTTGGGTAAACTCCAGGAGTTGGTGATGGACAGGGACTCCTGGCGTGCTGTAGTTCATGGGGTCGCAAAGAGTCAGACAGGACTGAGTGACTGAACTGAACTGATTGTTTAAATCAGTAAGCAAGCAGTTCCATCTTCTAATTTGATTAGCACAATGCCAAATATTGTGCTTTGTGAATACGGGTATAGATAGATACAGATATAAACAGATACAATTCATCTTATGTTAATGGAAACCTTAGAAAAATGTTAGTCTTTAAAGAAAAGAAAATCAATTCTTCTATACCTTTCATGATCCATCAGCAGTTTAACAATATTCAGACAGAAGTTCAGAGACATGCCAAAATGTAGAATTTCCATAAGAGCTAACAAAAAGAAAAAATGAAATAATCACATCAGTTTCATTTTTGAGGAAGCTTAGCTATTTTCAATAATTTTCCTTTGTTCAAAATCTACTTTCTAAATGTTTTCCATATATCAAGTATTGCCTAACAATTTATCAAAGCCTTTTTAATTCCAGTAATATCCAATGCTACAGAGAATGCAGTGAAACAGGCAAAGTAACCTTTTGAAAAGCAATTTGAGTATATGCTAAAAGAGCTTAGGATATGAAGTCAGTCAGACAGATACATATTTGAAACCACTTGCCACTCTTATGGCCATAGTCAATTTAGTTAGTTTTTCTGGACTTTAGTTTTGCCATCTGTAAAGTGGGGAACAAATCACCAATCTCTCAGGGTTGTTGAGAGACTTACATGAGATAATACATGTAAATTACACAGCAAAAGAGCTAGCACTTAGTAAGTATTCAATAAATGACAGCTGCTATTATGATTCTATTTCAGAAATTGTACTTCTGAAAAGTCACCTGAAATAAATGTGAGGAAATGTAACAAACAAAGACATTATTAATAAAAGCAACACAGATTATAATGACAATAAAAATGATGCATACTGAGTTTCCACTATACGATAGTGACAAATTACTATGCAACCATTAAAACTGTTGAATATAAAACTGTTTTCCATTTAAAAAATGAATATGCACCAATATGAATTATAAGATTAGTAAAAAAATTGGAAAACAAAGGCTGTCTATATATTCTGTAAAAGAGCAAATTAAGATAGAAAAATACTGAAAATAAACCATCAAATTTCTAAAAGCGATTGTGTTTAGATTATTTATTCAATAAACAGCTAACAAGTGTATTCTCTGTGCCAGGGAGCTGTGCTGGGAATCCAACAGTAGACAAAACACACAAAAATCTCTGCTGATACGGAGCTGATATTCCAATGCATGGTGGACAATAAGTATTTTTAGTATATTTCAAAAACTTCTTCAATGTGTATGTACTACTTTTTCATAATAAAAAACATTACATATTTTTAAAATGTCTACTTTCTCTACTATAAAACATACCACTGAAGTTCCAATGATAGTAGTTAGGTTGATTCTTAAAAGTACTTTCATTAGCAAAGAAATGAACATATAAAAATGCAAGTTTCATATATACCAATACTTTCAATATAACAAATGAAAGATAATTGTATTATTTTAAACTATACAAAACAAATTCATGGACGTTTCCTAGTTTATAATCTGATGTTGCAACTTCATTACTCTTTCATGAGTATCTAGACCAAATTAAGTAAAAACAATCTGAAAATAAAGAATAGTTTCATTCAAAATTGTTTCTTTTCTACATTTTGATTTAAAAATATTTAATAGGAATTAACTTCAAACTAGGTAACTCCAATAATCTCTCTGATCTTCCCACACTATATTCCTTTGACTAAGACTATTCCTCTAATTGCTTAGTTGGTTTGTTTATTCCCATACTGCAAAAAAAGAATGAAGTTGTCTTTCTGGCTCTGAAGAGATTTAAGCCTGTGCATATCTGAGCTGATACTATTACCTACAGATGCAGAATCCTCTTTGTATTTCAGATCCTGAGATCTCCTGATGATTGGCTAACATTCTAGAAATCACAGAAAGTTTCAGTAGTACTAAACAGGCACTAAATCTACAGCAACTTCCAAATCTGATTATAGTCCTACTTATTATAAATTGCTATTATTTATTGGATAATCAGTTATTATGCTAACATATAATTTTATATACCAAAAATAATACAGTTCTATGATTATATTTTATACAGTAAAAAACAAAGCATGTACACATTAAAAATTTTAAATTAGTTTTATGACTAAACATAATTGAAATACTGTTAAGAGGTCAGTGTGCATAGATAGCTATTTTGCCTCACTTAATTCCTCTATATAGTAGTAGTAATAGTTAACAGCAGTAATTATAATAACTAAATGATAGGTAATATTTATTTCACACTAACTATGCACTAAACATGGAACTAAATGCTTTACATACTTTTTTCATAGAATTCTCAAAACAACACAATGAGATAGACATTATTATATATTTTTTAAAGCCGAAGAAACTGAAGCACAAAAAATTTAAGTGACTTGACAAATGACTCAGAGCTGCATATCAGTTTGCTGACATATGCACATTCTAGTTCCTTGAGAATTTCGAAAAACAATAGCAATGTTTATACAGGTAACTGGGCTTCCTTGATAGCTCAGTTGGTAAAGAATCCACCCACAATGACTCTTTGCGACCCCATGGACTGTAGCCTACAAGGCTCCTCTGTCCATGCGATTTTCCAGGCAATAGTACTGGAGTGGATTGCCATTTCCTTTGCCAGGGGATCTTCCCAACCCAGTGATTGAACCCGGGTCACTCACATTGTAGACAGACACTTTACCATCTGATCCACCAGGGAAGTCACAATGCAGGACACCCCAGTTCAATTCCTGGGTCAGGAAGATCTGCTGGAGAAGGGATAGGCTACCCACTCCAGTTTTCTTGGGCTTCCCTGTGGCTCAGTTGGTAAAGAATCCACCTGCAATGCAGGAGACCTGGGATCAATCCCTGGGTTGGAAAGATCCCCCGGAGAAGGGAAAGGCTACCCACTCCAGTATTCTGGCCTAAAGAATCCCATGGACTATAGTCCATGGGGTCGCAAACAGTCAGACACAACTGAGCGACTTTCACATTCACTTCACAGACAAGTAATTATAAAAGGTACAGCATTGCAAAGGCTTTTTCTATCAATAGGTATCTTTTTTCATGATGGGCAGGTTGGGCAGCTGCAATTTTCTGCTAGACTAAAGGAAAACTGATAGCTTTTACTTAGATCTTTTTTTCTTTACTACTTGTTAAATTTGCTACTGTGTTCTCTTCCTTCTCCTTTGCTTCCTGACAATCTTATAAACTCAGTTTCTTTCTCAGTCACCATCAAATTACACCTATGCTAGTATAATACAAAATATCTTACAGTCAACAAATTGGTATTAATATTTCTGTACACTTTTCACACACAGAGATGTTACTTACTTTGAAAAAGTTCTTCATTAGCCATTTCACACTTCAAGAGGATTTTCACCTTTAAGAAAAGCCCAACTGGATGCAACTGTTCCTATTTTAAACAAAGAAATCACAAAGATATTAACTGTAGAATGTAAAAGACAATTTTCAAGTAATTGCCTATTTCACTAAACACACCAAGATGACTCATGATCAAAGGAAATCAAAATTATAAAAGATCAAATCATAATATCCAGTCTATCCATAAGGCTATTTTCTGATATTTTATTCAATCTAAATGGAACAGTACATGGAAAAGAACATGTAAACATGTCTATTGAGTGGCAAGCATTTAATGGCAAGGTCAATATTTAAACTGTGAGAATATAAGACCATATTCTTATCTTGGTAAGCAAAGCCCTACACATCAATTAGATCTGCTCTCTTTTGAAATCTTAATAACAACTAAAGTCCTTTGCAAATAATGATTGAATGAAATAAACATACTGTCTTTCCTACAGGATATGCCTGCCACATTTACTATTAATAACAATATACTGAGAATGGTTTTTCCAAGTCCTTGCTACTTGGACTTAGTTCTACTTCTGACTGACAGTATACATTTTGAAACAGCTGTCTACGATTAAAAGTGCAGGTTAGGCTCACAGAACAGAATTTTTCTTTCTACAACATTAATCAACCTATACGTGGATACTGTATTGATTAGTTCCATGCTCTGTAAATTCATATGTGAGATGCCTGAGGAATGGAAAGTTAGGGAAAGCAACCACAGGTATTATAACTACTTGCAAATAATGATGATATCAATACAAGAATAAACTAAGAATGCATTATAATTTCTTACATTACCATCTTTCCTAATGGGCATATTTGAATATGTCTTGAGCTCAAAACATGTTTTATATACTAGCAATAACAATCCAAAAGTGAAGGTAAGAAAGTAATTCCATTTATAATAGCAACAAAAAAGAATAAAATACATAGGGATGAATTTTAAAAATAACAGCAAGACTTCTACACTGAAACTTATAAAACACTATTGAAAGAAACTGAAAAAGACCTAAATAAATGAAAACACATCTCAAATTTCTGGATTGGAAAACTTATAATTGTTTAGATAGAAGTAATCTCCCAATTGATCTATAAACTCAATGCAATCAAATTCCCAGCTGGCATCTTTGTAGAAACTGATAGGTGATTCCCAAATTCATATGAAAGTGCAAGGAATGTCAAAACAACCTGGAAACAGAACAAAGGAGGATGACTCATACTTGCAATTCCAAAGAGGTATACCACTGTACCTTCAGCAATCAATGCAAAGAAATAGAGGAAAGCAACAGAATGGGAAATACTAGAGATCTCTTCAAGAAAATCAGAAATACCAAGGGAACATTTCATGCAACGATGGGCTCGATAAAGGACAGATGGTATGGACCTAACAGAAGCAGAAGATATTAAGAAGAGGTGGCAAGAATACACAGAAGAACTGTACTAAAAAGATCTTCACGACCCAGATAACCACGATGGTATGATCACTCACCTAGAGCCAGACATTCTGGAATGTGAAGTCAAGTGGGCCTTAGAAAGCATCACTACAAACAAAGCTAGTGGAGGTGATGGAGTATCAGTCGCGCTATTTCAAATCCTGAAAGATGATGCTGTGAAACTGCTGCACTCAATATGCCAGCAAATTTGGAAAACTCAGCAGTGGCCACAGGACTGGAAAAGGTCCGTTTTCATTCCAATTCCAAAGAAAGGCAATGCCAAAGAATGCTCAAACTACCGCACAATTGCACTCATCTCACACACTAGTAAAGTAATGCTCAAAATTCTCCAAGCCAGGCTTCAGCAATAGGTGAACTGTGAACTTCCAGATGTTCAAGCTGGATTTAGAAAAGGCAGAGGAACCAGAGATCAAATTGCCAACATCGACTGGATCATCGAAAAAGCAAGAAGAGTTCCAGAAAAACATCTATTTCTGCTTTATTGACTATGCCGAAGCCTTGACTATGTGGATCACAATAAACTATGGAAAATTCTGAAAGAAATGTGAATACCAGACCACCTGACCTGCCTCTTGAGAAACCTATATGTAGCTCAGGAAGCAACAGTTAGAATGGGACATGGAACAACAGACTGGTTCCAAATAGGAAAAGGAGTACATCAAGGCTGTGTATTGTCACCCTGCTTATTTAACTTACATGCAGAGTACATCATGAAAAACCCTGGACTGGAAGAAGCACAAGCTGGAATCAAGATTGCCAGGAGAAATACCAATACCCTCAGATATGCAGATGACACCACCCTTATGGCAGAAAGCGAAGAGGAATTAAAAAGCCTCTTGATGAAAGTGAAAGAGCAGAGTGAAAAAGTTGGCTTAAAGCTCAACATTCAGAAAACTAAGATCATGGCATCCAGTTCCATCACTTCATGGAAAATAGATGGGGAAACAGCGGAAACAGTCAGTGTCAGACTTTATTTTTTTGGGCTCCAACATCACTGCAGATGGTGACTGCAGCCATGAAATTAAAAGATGCTTACTACTTGGAAGGAAAGTTATAACCAACCTAGATAGCATATTGAAAAGCAGAGACATTACTTTGCCAACAAAGGTCCATCTAGTCAAGGCTATGGTTTTTCCAGTGGTCATATATGGATGTGAGAGTTGGGACTGTGAAGAAAGCTGAGCACCAAAGAATTGATGCTTTTGAACTGTGGAGTTGGAGAAGACTCTTGACTAGATAGCATATTGAAAAGCAGAGACATTACTTTGCCAACAAAGGTCCATCTAGTCAAGGCTATGGTTTTTCCAGTGGTCATATATGGATGTGAGAGTTGGGACTGTGAAGAAAGCTGAGCACCAAAGAATTGATGCTTTTGAACTGTGGAGTTGGAGAAGACTCTTGAGAGTCCCTTGGGCTGTAAGGAGATTCAACCAGTCCGTTCTAAAGGAGATCAGCCCTGGGTGTTCTTTCGAAGGACTGATGCTAAAGCTGAAACTCCAGTACTTTGGCCACCTCATGCGAAAAGTTGACTCATTGGAAAAGACTCTGATGCTGGGAGGGATTGGGGGCAGGAGGAAAAGGGGACGATATAGGATGAGATGGCTGGATGGCATCACCGACTCATGGACGTGAGTTTGAGTGAACTTCGGGAGATGGTGATGGACAGGGAGGCCTGGCGTGCTGCGATTCACGGGGTCGCAAAGAGTCGTACACGACTGAGCGACTGAACTGAACTAACTGATACCACTTTACATTGACATCAGTTGTGGATAAGAATTTCCAGTGTTCCATATCCTTGTTAACACTTGGAATTACTGGGCTTCTAAGTTTTTGCCCATCTAGTGGGTATTATACCCACTTTAAGGTGTTCCTCTTATCCTCCTAGCACCTTACTGTGAGGCTTTCATAACATTCAGCTTCTATAAAACTAAATACTCCTTTTCCTACACTCTCTCTTTAAGGAATCTTACACATTTTTCAGACTTCAAATATAGCTCCTTAGGTTAAAAAAAAAAATCTGCTGCAAGGCCTTTTTTTGGGTAAGAGCTATGCTGTGCTGTGCTTAGTTGCTCAGTTGTGTCTGACTCTTTGAGACCCCATGGACTGTAGCCTGCCAGGCTCCTCTGTCCATGGGGATTCTGTAGGCACGAATACTGGAGTGGGTTGCCATGCCCTCCTCCAGGAGATCTTCCCAACCTAGGGTCTGAATCCAGGTCACCCACATTGCAGAATGATTCTATACTATGTGAGCCACCAGGGAATCCCAGGAATACTGGAGTGGGTAGCCTATCCATTCTCCAGGGGAACTTTCCAACCCAGGAATCGAATTGGGATTTCCTGCATTGCAAGTGTATTCTTTACCAGCTGAGCTACTGGGGAAGCCCCACAAATACATAACCTGAGTCTAATCATTAAAAAATCAGATAAATCTCGAAGAATTTTCATTTAAAACAAGGTGGGGAGCTACTGTATTCTTCTAAAATATCAATGACACAAAAGTCAAAATAAAGGCTACAGAAATGTTTTAGATTACAGGAGACTTAAGAGACATGTCACATAAATGATCCTATACTCATCATGTATTAGAGAGAAAAACATGCTATGAAGTTCAATACTGAGTGCATATATTATTATTACAGATATATAATATATTACCCTCAATAATATGAATCCATGAATTATATTTTCTCAATAAAATAGAGTTATATATTCAGGTATGACCATTCAGGTACAACACAAATCAAATCCCTTATGATTATACAGTGGAAGTGACAAAGAGATTCAAGGGATTAGATTTGACAGAGTGCCTGAAGAAATATGGACAGAGGTTCATGACATTGTACAGGAGGCAGTGATCAAGACTATCCTCCCCAAAAAAGGAAATGCAAAAAGGCAAAATGGTTGTCTGAGGAGGACTTACAAAACGCTGAGAAAAGAAGAGAAGCAAAAGGTAAAAGAGAAAAGATATACCCATCTGAATGTAGAGTTCCAAAAAATAGCAAGGAGAGATAAGAAAGCCTTCCTTGGAGATCAATGCAAAGAAATAGAGGAAAGCAACAGAATGGGAAAGACTAGAGATCTCTTCAAGAAAATCAGAGATACCAAGGGAACATTTCATGCAAAGATGGGCACAATAAAGCACAGAAATGGTATGGACCTAACAGAAGCAGAAGATAGTAAGAAGAGATGGCAAGAATACACAGAAGAACTGTACAAAAAAGATTATTAATGATCCAGATAACCACGATGGTGTGATCACTCACCTTGAGCCAGACATCCTGGAGTGTAAGGTCAGGTGGGCCTTAGGAAGCATCACTACAAACAAAGCTAGAGGAGGTGATGGAATTCCAGTTAAGCCACTTAAATTCCTAAAAGATGATGCTGTAAACTGCAGCACCCAATATGGCAGCAAATTTGGAAAACTCAACAGTGGCCACAGGACTGGAAAAGGTCAGGTTTCATTCTAAACTCAAAGAAAGGCAATGCCAAAGAATGCTCAAACTACCACACAATTGCACTCATCTCACACACTAGCAAAGTAATGCTCAAAATTCTCCAAACCAGGCTTCAACAGTACATGAACCAAGAACTTCCAGATGTTCAAGTGGGTTTTAGGAAAGGCAGAGGAACCAGAGATCAAATTGCCAACATCCATTGGATCAACAAAAGCAAGAGAATTTCAGAAAAATATCTACTTCTCCTTTGTTGACTACACCAAAGCCTTTGACTGTGTGAATCATGACAAACTGTGGAAAATTCTTAAAGAGATGGGAATACCAGATCACTTTACTTACCAGGTGAAAAATGTGCATGCAACTCAAGAAGAAAACAGTTAGAACCGGACATGGAACAACAGACTGGTTCCAAATTGGGAAAGAAGTACATCAAGATTGTATACTATCACCCTGTTTATTTAACTTATATGCAGATTACATCATGAGAAAGGTCAGGCTGGATGAAGCCCAAGCTGGAATCAAGATTATGGGAGACATATTCATAATTTCAGATATGCAGATGACACCACCCTTATGGGAGAAAGTGAAGAGGCAATAAAGAGCATCTTGATGAAAGTGAAAGAAGAGAGTGAAAAAGTTGGCTAAAAACTCAACATTCAAGAAATGAAGACTGTGGCATCCTGTCCCATTACTTCGTGGCAATAGAGGGGAAATAATGGAAACAGTGACAGAATTCATTTTCTTGGGCTCCAGAATCACTGCAGATGGTGACTGCAGCCACAGAATTAAAAGATGCGTGCTCCTTGGAAGAAAAGCTATGATCATCCTAGACAGCATATTAAAATCAGAGACATTACTTTGCCAACAAAAGTCCATCTAATGGTTTTTCCATTAGTCATGTATGGATGTGAGAGGTGGACCATAAAGAAAGCTGAGTGCCAAAGAATTGATGCTTTTGAACTGTGGTGTTGGAGAAGACTCTTGAGAGTCCCTTGGACTGCAAGGAGATCCAACCAGTCCATCCTAAAGGAAATCAGTCCTGAATATTCATTGGAAGGACTGATGTGGAAGCTGAAACTCCAATGCTTTGGCCACCTGATGTGAAGAACTGACTCATTGGAAAAGACCCCGATTCTGGGAAAGACTGAAGGCAGGAGGAGATGGGGACAACAGAAGATGAGATGGTTGGATGGCATCACCAACTCAATGGACATGAGTTTGAACAAGCTCCAGAGTTGGTGATGGACAGGAAAGCCTAGTGCGCTGCAGTCCATGGGGTTGCAAAGAGTCGGACTCAATTGAGTGACTAAATTGAACTGAACAATATAAGAGAAATAGAATGCACAAAATGTTAATAACAGGTGATGCTGGGTAAAGTATATAGGCAAGTATTCTTCACACTATTATTCTTTCAGTCTTTCTCTAGCTTTCAAATTTTTTACAAATAAAACTTTTACAGGTATACTGCCACTGAAATCCTAACAAACCCAGTTTATTGATATCTATGATCAATAATTAGCCTATTAAATGTGATATGTCAGGACTAAGGCAGATGAACAATTATTGTTATAAAAACTGCAACTTCTACATCTAGTGAACAAAAGCACATACTGAAAAGAAGCCATGTAGCCAGTACGCAACCGCCTCAATTGTTTTGGATTCTATTTTTTATTTAGACTTGCATCTCAGCAAATGCAAAACAAAACAGGATGCAACTTTTGAAAATGTTCATGTATATTAATATTTTTAAATTTAAAAATTTAATATAAAAGAAGCTTTTTAGCATTTATAACCCCAACCATGTGACATAGATTTCAAGAAAATATAGTTCAAATAAATGGTCTCTCAATTTAATATCCTGATTAAACTATCCCTTTCATGCATCCCATCTTGTTGAAAAAAAAAACCCCTTAAAAATATATTAGTATATTTAATTGCCTTACAGAGTAAGACACATTGATCTTAACTGAATCTCTTTTTAAATAGTCATCAGTCTATCAGTGTTCCTTGTTCAGAAGTATAAAGTATGTACACGTGTATATGTGTGTGTGTGTTTGTATGTATGAGTATGAGCTAATGTGAAACATTGATGTTTTTTAAACTAAATCCCATTATCTATTTTATCATCATTTCTTTTTTATCCTAAAATTTACTCACAGTAGACAACACTTTCTGCTCTGTACAAAAGAAAATTTTTCAAAAATATCTGTTGTCATGAAGTACATTTTATTCTTCCTTTCTGCACTGCAGAAGAACTATCACAATATGTTAAACAAAAGGAATACTGGAGCAAATGTCTAAACTGGATTTCAAAATGTGAATCAATGCTTTCAAAATTGCATTAAGATAATATTCAAAGTAAAAACTTCTTATACCTTGTTTGCTAGGTTTATAATGTTGAGAGCCTTATGATAATATTCGCTGTTGTCATAATCCAAATAAGCAGTGGCTAGTAACCGCAGGACTTTAGCCTGTAATTGAAAATAGAAAACACACACACACATAATTGAGGGTTAAACTGCAATACAACAGCTGACTATGACTTACACAGTGATAGGCATTTCTCATACCTCAGTCATAATTATGAAGTATCATTTCCTTAAGCAACGACATAGTCTTAAGATATATCTCATCATTACGTTACCCACACCAAACACCATCTGAAAATTTTACAGTAATAGTTTATTTAAATTTAATATATTTCTGTTAATATAATTATTCTTAACAGTTTCCTAGTGCTAAAGTACTTTATCATTCCCACTTTAAAAATAAGGAAATCAAAGCCCAGCAATATTTAGTGTAATCATCTTATCACCTATTGTTTTGGTAACATTATATTAGGCATCCATCAAAAGCAGTAATTAGAAAGCCAGAATTCTTCTCTCAAAGTCTTTATAGCCTAGTTGAGATTAACCAATTGGACCACTATTTCAGTAGGAACAGATACTCTTTCCTATAGAGAAGATTTCTCCCAACTCAGCCAAGTTTTAAAATTAATGAAGTATTTCTTAATTCAGTTTCTCCAGCCAGGTCTACATTGATAAGGAGAGTAATTCTAGTCAGCACAAACTTGTTTAACTACAGATTCACATTTTGAAAGAAGGAGCCCTATTTCCATGAACATTCTACCTTTAAGTATAGTGAGGAAAGTAGGACCAGGCAAAGGTGGTCTTCTAACTTAAAAAAAAAAATGTTAAGCACATTATGGCTCTGTGAATCTTTGAGAAAGGACATTTAGGGTGTCACATCTTTGAGTTTTTTAATTTAAAAACTAAGAGGATATAATGTACTTGGTATCATTATTATTATCATGGAACAATTTTGAACCTATAAACACCTCCAGAGGATTCTGATAGAGTAATTATGGCATCTCTGAAAAAGACTGCAGTTATTCTATAATACTAAAAGGGTCAAATAATCAGAAAGGTAACACAAAATGGATGAATCTCAAAATTATTATGTTAAGCAAAAGAAGCCAGAAATAAAAGAGTACATACTGTTCAAGAAAAGCCAAAAATAATCTACAGCAATAAAAATCAGAATACTGGTTTTATCAGGAGGGTAGGAATAGCTGTTAACTAGAAAGGGGCCAAGGTAACTTTTGAGGGTGATGGAAATGTCTGTATCTTGATCTGTGTGGTAGTTACAAGATTATATAGATAAACTGAAATTCATCATGCTGTATACTCTTAACATTTGTACAGCTCAGTTCAGTCACTCAGTCATGTCCGACTCTTCGCGACCCCATGAACTGCAGCATGCCAGGCCTCCCTGTCCATCACCAACTCCCAGAGTTCACCCAAACCCATGTCCATTGAGCCGGTGATACCATCCAGCCATCTCATCCTCTGTTGTCCCCTTCTCCTCCTGCCCTCAATCTTTCCCAGCATCAGGGTCTTCTCAAATGAGTCAGCTTTTTGCATCAGGTGGCCAAAGTATTGGAGTTTCAGCTTCAGCATCAGTCCTTCCAATGAATAACCAGGACTGATCTCCTTTAGGATAGACTGGTTGGATCTCCTTGCAGTCCACAGGACTCTCAAGAGTCTTCTCCAACACCACAGTTCAAAAGCATCAATTCTTCGTCGCTCAGTTTTCTTTGTAGTCCAACTCTCACATCCATACATGACCACTGGAAAAACCATAGCTTTGACTAGATAGACCTTTGTTGATAAAGTAATGTCTCTGCTTTTCAATATGCTGTCTAGGTTGGTCATAACTTTATCATATATATATATATGTATATATAAGTTATACCCCAATAAAGTATTGCTAGCATGAAAGAAAAACTATTTCATAATCTACTTCTCCATACCTCACAATATGAATATTAGGTATCAATCACACTTAATTCCTATCTTCCATCTTCATTTCCTCCTTCAGATGTCTTCTCAACTAGATCCTTTACCTCGAATTCCCTTTTCCCTCCCTTTTAACTATACGAACTCCATCTGCTTTTCAGGTCTGTCTCCTACCAGAAGATTTCCTTTTTTATTCTTTTGTTTATTGGTTATGCTGCATCTTCAGTGCTGCATGGGCTTTTCTTTGATTGCAGCAAGCAGCGGCTACTTTCTAGTTGTGGTGTGCAGGCTTCTCATTGTGGTGGCTTCTCTTGCTGTGAAGCACAAGCTTTAGGGTGCAAGGGTTTCAGTAGTTGTGGCACAAGGGCGCAGTAGTTGCAGTTCCCGGGCTCTAGAGCACAGGCTCAATAGTTGTGGTGCACAGGCTTAGTTGCTCCATAGCACGTGGGATCTTCTAACTAGGGATAGAACCCATTTCTCCTGCAATGGTAGGTAGATTTTTTACCACTGAGTCACCAGGGAAGTCATCAGAAGACTTCTTCAAATATTCTAGTCAACACTGCTGCTGCTGCTAAGTCACTTCAGTCGTGTCCGACTCTGTGCGACCACCAGGCTCCCCCGTCCCTGGGATTTTCCACGCAAGAACACTGGAGTAGGTTGCCATTTCCTTCTCCAATGCATGAAAGTGAAAAGTGAAAGTGAAGTCGCTCAGTTGTGTCTGACCCTTAGCGACCCCATGGACTGCAGCCTACCATGCTCCTCCCTCCATGGGATTTTCCAGGCAAGAGTACTGGGGTAGGGTGCCATTATTCCCCTATTCTGCATATCCTTCTGCATACTTCAGCTTAGTACCACACAGTCTGTCACTATTTTTCTCAAGTTGTTTCACTTGTACTTTTTTTTTTAATCTTCTTGTGACATTTTAATTGAAGTAAAAAATCCATACAGAAAAAGTTCAAATATCTCAATGGTACAACTCAGAATTTTCTCAAAATGAACAAACATATATTACAAAACAGAAATAAGAAATAGAACATTAATCTCATCTCATACCTCTTTTCAGACACTATTCAAAACAAGGGTAACCAACTGTCTGACTTTTAACACCATGTATTAGGTCTACCTGCTTTTGGCATTCATATTTATATAAATACACAGTATATGCTGCCTTGTATTTTGCTCTGTTCAACATTATATGTGAGGACATTCACATAGTTACAATTATTGTAATCTATTCTCATTGCTATATAAAATTCTAATATATGACACTATCATAATATAATATTATTTTTAATTATGGCAAAATACATATAACAAAAAATTGGTCATTTTAACCATTTTTAAGTGCATGGTTCAGTAATATTAAGTATATTCACACTGCTGTACAACCATCACCATCATACATCTCCAGAACTCTTTTAATCTCACAAAATTGAAACTCTGTACTCATTAAACAATACTTCACCATGTTCTCCTCTCTCCAAATTTCTGCAACTGCCATTCTATTTTCTGTCTCTATGAATGTGACAAACCAAGATACCTCACTGAAATGGAATCATACAGTGTGTCCTTTTGTGAATGGCTTACTTCACTTAGCATAATGTCCTCAAGGTTCACCTATGTTGTAGCATGTGTCAGAAATTCTTTCCTTTCCATGGCTGAATAATATTCCATTGTATTCACTTATATTAGTTTTATCTTTTAAACATAAGCTTCTTAAGGATAGAGGCAATGTTTTATGCTTCTCTTTTATTCCCTATCTACCACAATGCTAGATGTATATAAGTATTAAGTTCCATTTTGATTGTAATAAATATTGTAATAATGGTAAGAAGCAGAGATGGATATTCAAAAAAATTCCATTTTGTTATGGCATTTATTAAATTAGCTTTATATCAGATTTATTACATAATCATATTTTATTTGATTAAATAGTAAAATTAAACTTCCATACCAGGCATGTACTATCTGAGTGGTTACAGGAAACCTAAAATTTTTGAGCATGTAAATAAAAGCTAAAATGTATATAGCCAAACATTGTCCTAGCACTTTACATGTATTAACTCATGAGTATAAGAATCTACCTAGATGGTAGATTCTACAAGTTTATCAACTTTATAAAAACTAACACACTGAGATATTAAGTGACGTGCCCAATGAACACTCACAAATAGAGGGATGGATTATTATAAATGTATTAAAACAACATAAACTATATTTGTTCAACCTATTTCTGCAATATTTAACATGATCCTTACCAGCATTTCCGGCTCAACAGAATTCCTATCCATCTTCCCAATATCATAGCTTTGGCTGTAATTTAAAAAGGAAAAAACACATATATATACACATTTATTTCAAATCATACTTTTTTCAATATTACATATTACTAAGAAGACGTGATAATTATACTTAATTGAAATTTTTCTATTTTGTACTATAACAGATTATTAGCCAATTAATACATAAAAATCAATTGTATAAAGCAATATTTTCTAACTTTAGCAAACCACAATTTCCTCAGGATATATATTCAATAAATCAACACCATAATTACAGTATTGCTCTTCTCCATTTGGCTTTATATGCTATATAAAACTGTTTTACATGTGTGTACAAGCCCTTACTTTATGAGCACATTTTAAAGTGTAAGAAATATATTTTTATAATAAAATAAATACAAGAGTTTAATGAAAACAAATGTTTCAGCAATATTTATTATGTTTCACAACACCCTTATGATGCACAATATTAGTTCCATTTTGCAGCTGAATGAACCAGTTTAGCAGTTAAGTGATTTCTAATATTTCCTAGATTAATACTGAAAATGAGAGCAAGGTGTTGGGGAGAAAAGAAATTTGACTTTCAGTTATCTGCTTTAATTACCATACTATATTATCTATGGGATATTCTGATAACCACAAATAATGTATGAATATGAGCCTCAGAATTTCAAAACACCTAAAAGCAAAACAAAGATCACTCACCATAAAATTGGTATTTCAAGGAAAGAAGTCAATAAAATTTTGGTGAACTGTACTAAATTGAAGCCATTGCTTTGAAGAATTCTTTTAAAAAACTCTGATAGACCCAGAGCTACCAAACTGAGTTTTCAGCTTGCTAACAAAGGTATAAAGCTGGCCTATATTATAATAGCCTCATTGAAAGCCTTGTTTCATAGAGGTCTCCATTGGTACATTAAACCTTCTACTTTCAGTTTTTAAAATAATCAGTGAAAACAAAACTTCTGCAACGGTGGTATTAAGAAGTTCTTGGACCCTCTCTCCCCAGTGAAACAACCATCTGTCTGGATAAATCATTAAAACAACCATTTAAGGTCTCTGGAAAGTGTCCTAAGGGCATACAGCAATCGAAAAACATTTATTAAACAAAAACCAACAGAATTTCAGTAAAAACAGTGAGAGTCTCTGGCATTTAAGTCATGACCTGCTCCTATCCATACTACCTCCATGTGATGGCTCCAGATGAGTGCTGTCAAGAAAGGAATTAGGCAGTGGGGTGGGGAGATGTGAACTAGGTGACAGAAATCAAGAGGCACAAGCTTCCAGTTTTAAAATAAATAAGTCATGGAGACATAATGTATAGTATAGGGAATACAGGCAACTAAACTTGTGATCATTTTGTAAGGTACAAAAATATCAAGTCACTATGTTGTACACCTGAAAGTGATATAATGTTGAAAATCAATTATACTCCAATTTAAAACAAAGAATAAGTGGGAATTCCCTCTTCCTCCAAGTCCTAGACTCAGGCTGTTAGCCTCGCTTATCTTCCCCAGATCTGTGATGCAGAAGTACTATCATGGGCAGGCACAATGAAAGGACTGGGTCTTCCTTTCCCCAACTCAGTTCTCACTCTTAGGCTAAGGGCTCTACCCCAGGTGTTAACAGCTGATCACCTTCACCCAGGCTGGCTCTTGGGGCAGAGGCTCCAGGAATGGAAGGCATACTAATAAGATTAGGGGCTACCATCTCCACAACATCTACTGCAGGAGGAGCTACCACACTCCTGCCACCAACTGCAGCACTGTGGCACAGTTTCTGCCCAAGGGAAGAAGTAGGCAATAAAAGGAAGAGCTCAGCATTTCTGCCTAAGGGAAACGACTTGAAAACCAAGCAAGGAGAGAACTCCTGCCTAAGGGTATAGTCAAAAACAATGGAGATCTTAGCCATGCTTGATTAAGGAGGCGGCTATGCATGTGGTGGGGAAGCGGGTATGTGGGAAATCTCTGTACCTTCCTCTCAATGTTGCTATAAACTTAAAACTGTTCTAAAAAACTTCTGTCTAAAAAAATGAAATCACATTCATTTCGGGGGGGTAAGGGGTGGCAAGTAGTGTTGGAGATTGTGCACATGCCCAAGACTACTTAATCAGGCATGACCAGAGAGAGAACATATTGGCTACTAGCCCCTGGCTGAATACAGGGCAAAATAATGAATTCACTGAACTGTGAAGACAGTCTTTTTTTTTTTTTTTCCTTTTATTTTTATTTTTTTTTTAATTAATTTTTATTTTTTTAGTTTGTTTTGCTTTACAATACTGTATTCGTTTTGCTACACATCGACATGAATCAGCCACGAGTGTCTTTAAGCCAAACACAATCAAAAAGAAAGGGTGAAAATCAAACTGGCTAAGTGGGCTTAACACAACCTTTGACCAACACGGGGTTTATGTTTCCAGATGCAGGAGTGAACCCCAGAGAGCCATGAAAAGACAAAACAGGAGAAAAAACCCTCAGCAGGGACATTGGAGGTCACATACTGTAAGAAAAACAGACCTTACAGAATTAGTCCAGTCAGGTGAACTAACAAATAGATGACCAAACAAACTAAAAGAACAGTAACTACCAGAAAAGAGGGAGATAGGTATCTAAACTTGCCACATTATCCAAAATGTCTAGTTTTCAACAAAATATTATATGACATACAATAAAACAGTGACTCATACAGAGGAATAGGAGAAAGCAATAGAAACTGCCTTTGAGAAGTCTTAAATATTATACTTATTAGAAAAATACTTCAAAGAAGCTATTGGAAAATATGTTCAAAAAAGTTTAGGAAACTATGTTTAAATAATTAAAGGAAGGTATGTAACAGTGATTCATCAAATAGAGAATAAGAATATATTGATTAAATGATCAAAATAATTTTAAAAATTAGAAATTCTCAAGCTGAAAAGTACGATAATTGAAATGAAAAATTCACTAGAAGAGGATAAAAGTAGATTTGAGCAGGCAAAAACAGAATAAACAAACGTGCAAATAGATTGATACTGATTATACAAATCTAAACAATAAAACATAGATGAGAAAAAAGAACAATGCCTCAAGAGAAATGTGGGACATCATTAAGCACACCAACATAAGCACAGTCAGAGTACCATAAGGAGGGAGGCAAGAGAAAGGGATAGGAAACATATTCAAAGAAATAATGGCTGAAAATGTCCCAAATTTGATGAAAAAAAAAAAATTACTCGGTAAAGAATCTGCCTGCAATGCAGAAGACCCCTGTTCGATCCATGGGTCGGGAAGATCTGCTGGAGAAGGGATAGGCTACCCACTCCAGTATTCTTGGGCTTCCCTTGTGGCTCAGGTGGTAAAGAATACGCGTGCAACGTGGGAGACCTGGGTTTGATCCCTGGGTTGGAAAGATCCCCTGGAGAAGAGAAAGGCTACCTACTCCAGTATTCTGGCCTGGAGAATTTCATGGACTGTATAGTCCATGGGGTCACAAACAGTCAGACATGACTGAGTGACTTTCACTGCTTTTCACACATTAAGAAGCTTAATAGGCTCCACGTAGGATAACACAAAGAAATCCATACTCAAGACACATTATGGTCAGATTATTCAAAGAGAAAATACTGAAAACAATAAGAGAAAAATGTTTCATCATGTAAAAGGGAATGATACATGTAAAAAGTCAGATTAACAGCTGATTCTTCATCACAATAGGGGCAACGGCAGGGATGACTAATTAAAAAACTACAAATAAGAACCCTATATTATATATCTAGCTCTTCTGGTAGACCCCAAAGACACCACAGAATATAGCTTTTTAAATTTAACTAGATGACCTGTAAGAGTTCTCACAGCTATAAAGTGTTATGTGTATAAATTATCTTATTAAAATTGCTACTATATAATTTGTTATATTTCCACAAGATGGCACTAATATATTTCCATTTTCCATCAAAACATGTCTTCTATATGATCATTTCTATAGTTAATAATTTAATCATAGTCTATTATTACATACCCTTAACTTTTCAAAGTACTGTTGTATTAGTTATGCTATCTTCATTGCAAATCATCTACACAAATAACGCTGAGCTAATATTTCAGATGGGTAAATCAAAGCACACAGTAGCTGCATAAGTGATCCAAGGTCACACATTTCATTAGCAATAGATTTTCTAATGTTAGTTCTATGATCTTTCCCTAGATCACACTGCCTGATTACAGATAATGGTGTCAAATTCTCAAGGTCTCAGGCTGAGAACAGAAGCAAAATTAAAGCAACGAATATTAAATAGCATTAAAACTGATACAAATTTCCCTTGGGCTCATATACTGAACCATTAACATTTCTGCACACAAGTACATAAATTTATGCATATTTCCTTTGCTGTTTCCCTTACTTCTTATCAGAAGACCTTGGCATTATATATTCCTATACAACCATAGTAAAAGCTCAATATTGAAAAATATCTCATTAACACTGTCCTTATTGTAAACATAATAACGATATTTTTAAATGATCATAGAAGGACTTCACTGGAAGTCCAATGGTTTAGACTCCATGCTTCCAACGCAGGGAGTGTGGGTGTGATCCCTGGTCAGGGAATTAAGATCCAAAAATGTGCTGCATGGGCCAAAAAAAAAATTTTAAGTCAAATGAAAGTCTCTTTTTTCAAAAAACCATCACAGAACTCATGTGACCCCATGAATCGCAGCACGTCAGGCCTCCCTGTCCAGCACCATCTCCCGAAGTTCACTCAAACTCACGTCCATCGAGTCAGTGACGCCATCCAACCATCTCATCCTCTGTCATCCACTTCTCCTCCTGCCCCCAATCCCTCCAGCATCAGAGTCTTTTCCAATGAGTCAACTCTTCGCATGAGGTGGCCAAAGTACTGGAGTTTCAGCCTCAGCATCAGTCCTTCCAATGAACACCCAGGACTGATCTCCTTTAGGATGGAC
>SJXQ01003280.1:0-14337 GCA_006408695.1 Aepyceros melampus | reverse complement strand
TATATATATATATATATAGTTTTCCTACAGCTATTTGTTGGAAAGCCTGCTGTTTCCCCACTGAGTGGCCTTGGCATACCTGTTGAAGATGATTTGACTATATACACAGGAGTTTATTTCTGGGCTCTCTACTCTGTTTTATTAGCCTCCATGTCTATCTTTATGTCAGTACCACAGGGTTTTGATTGTTGTAGCCTTACAGTATGCTTTGAAATCAAGAAGTATGAGGCCTCCAAATTTACTCTTCATTTTCAAGATTATTTTACCTATTCAAGTTCCCTTGAAATTCTTTACAAATTTTAGGATGGTTTTTCTATTTCTGCAAAACATGTCACTGAAATTATGATAGGGATGGCATTGAGGTTGTAGATAGTTTTGGGTAGTATGGATATTGTAACAACAGTAAGCCTTCTAAGTCATAAACATGGGATGTTTTTCCATTTATTTGTGTCTGCTTTAATTTCTTCCATCAGTTTTTTAAAAAGTTTTCAGTGTACAAGTCTTTCACCTCCTTGGGTCAATTAATTCTTCACTATTTCATTCTTCTGATGCTATTAAGTTAAAAAAAAACACAAATCGACTAGGATAAAGACAATATGATAGCAGACCAAGACCAATGTAATTTTGGAAGCTAGAAAAGAGATGGGTAAATTAGTAAATGACTTAATAGACATGAAAAAGCAGAATGCTATGCTAGCAATAGGGAAATCTGAAAATCCAGTTTATATTTCTAAATCCTCCTACAAAATTTAGCAGTTAGCACCCCAAGTACATTACAAAAGTGGAGCTAAAAATAGGAGGATTAGTTAAAAGTCTGTTTAAAAAGGAGTTAGACCTCAAATCTCTTTCCTCATTCCATCAGACAAGCAATTATCCTTCCATGATCCCAGCAACAGACTACAGGAGGGGCAAAACTGAAGGCCTCTGAACTTGGAGAGATGAGGCACAGTTGAGAATAAGGGTGCTATACTAAAAAGAGGATGCTCAAGTAAAAATTTACACACTGACTATCAAGACCCAAGTCTGTTTCCTCCTCCTTGACTCCAGAACCCAGGGGGCCAAGTATTGATTCACTAAGGAGTAGTCTGGAAGAGAAATTTGACCAACCCAAGAGAAAAGAAACAAGGACACTGAAATCAGCAAAGACGTCACCTTGCAAATCAGCTCATACAGAACATCTTACAGAGAGAACCCAGAGCTTCCAATGAGATTTTTAGTGTTTTGTTATTATTATAAATATAAGCATCTAGTGATAATCAAAAGCAGAGATAAAACACATGCATACATACATACAGGAAAGAAAAATCACCTTGGAGAAAACACAGACTACGCAGAGAAAAAAACAGGGGAGATGAATCTATCAATATCTTCTGGAGAGAATAAAATATTGCAACCCTGAAATAAGAACAAGATGCTATGAAAATAGAATATTCATAAAAATAAAAGGAGCTTTTGGAAGTCAAAAACATGATATCAAAATGAAAAATTCATGAGAACAGTTAGAAAATAAAACTGAGAAAATCACCTAAATAGTAAAATAAAATGAAAAAGACATGGAAAACAGGTAAGAAAATATAAGAACATTAGGAAACCAATCTAGGAAACCTAACATCTGAAAACAAGCACTCTAGAAACAGAAAATAGAGAAGAGTACATCAACAAAATGAATAACAAAGAAAACAGAATTACTACATTGAAATGGATTTTCAAGTGCCCATAAAAATTAATACAAAAAGATACACACCAACACATCATCATGAAATTCTACAACACTGGATACAAGAAGACTCATTTCTAATTAAGAGAGAAAAAAGCACAGTGGTTAAGAGCAAGGACATTGGAGTCTCACTAAATTTGAATCCAGTTTTCAGCACTTATTGCATATCCTTGGTCAAGCTCCTAAAACCCTTGTTACCTCAGTCATCATCTGTTTGATGGGGAAAATAATATTCATTCTACAAGGATGTCACAAGGTTATTGTGAAGGTTAAATGAATTCATATTTACAAAATTCTGAGAATAATGCCTGGCACATAGTAATGGTACATCAGTGTTGGTTATCCTCATTATGCAAATTTCCAAAGCAAAAAAATCATATTTTATACAAAGGATGAAGAATCAGAAGAGTTAGTGACATCAGAGAAAACGACACAGTAGGGAACTCCAAGATCTGGCCTTCGAAAGAAACACTAACAAAAATAATTTTTAAACTGCCAGAAAAGAAGCACTGCTGCTGCTGCTGCTGCTAAGTCGCTTCAGTCGTGTCTGACTCTGTGCGACCCCATCGACAGCAGCCCATCAGGCTCCCCCGTCCCTGGGATTGTCCAGGCAAGAGCACTGGAGTGGGTTGCCATTTCCTTCTCCAACACGTGAAAGTGAAACGTGAAATTGAAGTCCTCAGTCGTGTCCGACTCTTAGCGACCCCATGGACTGCAGCCTACCAGGCTCCTCCATCCATGGGATTTGCCAGGCAAGAGTACTGGAGTGGGGTGCCATTGCCTTCTCCGAAAAGAAGCATTAGAATTCTGGAAAACAGTCAGATGTCCATAGCAACCAAGTGAATGCTGAATGAAGGAAAAAGTGACAAACACTGTTAGGAGAGTTCTGTTAGCATTTTAACTTTAGCCTTGACACACTCCATTTACTGACATATTGACAGTCTTAAAGATGGCAGCTTGTATTCCTGCTATAGGTACCTGGCTCCTAAGGAACTGGTTTATTTTATTTGACCTGTCCAGGGAGTAACAGAAGGACTAACACAAGGTGCCTGCCTGACTGTTTCTCCTAATGCAGAACTCTTGCGAGGTAGAAAAATGACTAAATAAAGGGTGTTCCTAAAAAACACTGAAACACAAAGAAAATAAGCTACTACTACCTGAGGCAAAAAATGATACCTGGGGTAAAACAATAAACATGTTGAAAGCCTGGGAAGAAAAGTTGTAGAGAGTCACTCTGAAAAACAATGGCTTTGAAAAGTTCAAAAATATAAGAAGGAAACTAGAAACTCATGCACAAGTCAGGGCAAGATACACGCTAAGAAAATACCTGAGAAGACCTCAAGCTTTCACCTCTAGTTGGCTGATCTTTACCCTCCAAGCAAGCAATAGCAAAGGCTAAAGGAGAGAAATAAACAGCATGACCAAGTGTTGAAGGAATGACCACAGAGCCAACGTGCAAAGACAGCAAGTTTCTCTTTTTTCCATTTTTTCTGGTTCCAGGCATTTAAGGAAGTCTCTGTCAAACTGCTGGCTGAGTACAAGTTAGAGTAAAGAAACAGTTTGGGAATGTCCCTAAACAATTACAAACCACAGCAAAAACAACAAACTGAGGAGTGGAAAAATATAATTTCCAAAGTTACTACATTATAATATTGAAAATGTCCACTTTTTAACAACAAAAAAATAAGTCATACAGAGAGAATAAAGTATGACCCTTTCACAGGAAAGAAAGAAGGGAGGGAGGGAGCAAAAAAGTGAGAGAAGGAGGAACGGAGGGATGAAAATTGTCCCTAAGAAAGCAGATACTGGGTCCAGAAGATGGCAGAGGAATAGGATGGGGAGACCACTTCCTCCCCTACAAATTCATCAAAAGATCATCTGAATGCTGAGCAACTTCTACAAAACAACTTCTGAACACTGGCGGAGGACACCAGGCACCCAGAAAGGTAGCCCATTCTCTTTAAAGGGAGGGGTGTGATTACTGGCTTGATTGCTCTCTCCCCTTTTGACTTTCCCTTTTCTCCCCCAGGTCACCTCTATCTCCTCCCTACCCCTTCTCTTCTCTGCTTAACTCTGTGAATCTCTCTGGGTGCTCTGGGCTGTGGAGAACACTTAGGGAACTGATTAATGGCTAGATTGGTCTCTCTCCCTTTGACTCCCCCTCTTCTCCTGGGCACCTCTATCTCCCTCCTCCCTCTTCCTTTCTCCATGTAACTCTGTGAACCTCTCTGGGCGTCCCTTGCTATGGAGAACTGTTTCATCATTAACGTAGATGCTTTATCATTTGTGTTGTATGGATGGAGAAGTCTTGAGTCTACTGTAAGGATTAAGACTGAAAGCCAGAGGCAGGAGGCTTAACTCCAAAACTTGAGAACGTCAGAGAACTCCTGACTCCAGGGAACATTAATACACAAGAGCTCACCCAAAAGCCTCCATACCTACACTGAAACCAAGCTCCACCCAAGAGCCAAAAAAGTTCCAGAGCAAGACATACCATGCTAATTCTCCAGCAAAGTAGGACCACAACCCTGAGCATTAAAAGACAGCCTGCCCAAAGCCATGCCAAATCCACAGACACCCCAAAACTCACTACTGGACACTTCATTGCACTTCAGAAAGAACAGATCCATATCCAACCACCAGAACACAGACACAAGCTCCCCTAACCAGGAAACCTTGACAAGCCACTAATCCAACCCTACCCACAGGGAGCAGGCTCCACATGAAGAGGAACCACGAACTTCTAGCCTACAGAAATGGAACCCCAAACACAGCAATCTAAACAAAATGAAAAGGCGGAGAAATATTCAGCAGGTAAAGGAACATGATTAATGCCCACCAAAGCAAACAAAAAAGGAGGAGATAGAAAAGATAATTTAGAATAGTGATAGTACAGATAATCCAAAATCTTAAACACAAAATGGAGTTACAGATAAACAGACTAGAGACAAAGATTGAGAAGATGCAACAAATCTTTAATAAGAACCTAGAAGAAATAAAGAAGAGTCAATCAATAGTGAATAATGCAACAACTGAGATCAAAAGCACTCTGGAGAAAACCAACAGTAGAATACTGAGGCAGAAGATAGGATGAGTAAGCTGGAGAGAATGGTGGAAATAAACAAAGCAGAGAGGAAAAAAGAATTCAAAGAAATGAGGACAACCTCAGAGACCTCTGGGACAATGTTAAACACCCCAACATTCGAATCACAGGAGTCCCAGAAGAGGAAGACAAAAAGAAAGGGCATGAGAAAATACTTGAGAAGATAATGGTTGAAAACTTCCCTAAAATGGGGAAGGAAATAGCCACCCAAGTCCGAGAAACCCAGGGTCTGAAACAGGATCAACCCAAGGCAAAACACCCCAAGACACATATTGATCAAACTAACAAAGATCAAACACAGAGCAAATATTAAAAGCAGCAAGGGAAAAGCAACAAATAACACAAAAGGGCCCCCCATAAGGATAACAGCTGATCTTTCAATAGAAACTCTTCAGGCCAGAAGGAAATAGCAAGACATACTTAAAAGTGATGAAACAGAAAAACCTACAACCCAGATTATTGCACCTAGCGAGGATCTCATTCAAATATGAAGGAGAAATCAAAAGCTTTACAGACAAGCAAAAGCTCAGATATTGAGTACCACCAAACCAGCTTTTCAACAAATGCTAAAGGATCTTTCTTCTCTAGACAGGAAATACAGAAAAGGTTTATAAACTTGAACTCTATATGGGAGACAGCAAAAAGACACAGATATAAAGAACAGAATTTTGGACTCTGTGGGAAAAGGCGAGGTGGGATGATTTGAGAGAATAGCATTGAAACATGTATATTACCATATGTGAAATGGATGACCAGTCCAAGTTCAATGCATGAAACAGGGCACTCAAATCCAGCGCACTGGGACAACCCAGAGGGATAGTATGGGGAGGGTGGTGGGAGGGGAGTTTGGGATTGGGGGAGGGGGAACACATGTACACCTGTGGCTGATTCATGTCAATGTATGGCAAAAACCACAATACTGTAAAGTAATTAGCTTCCAATTTAAAAAATTAATTTAAAAAAAGGAAGCATAGATACTGGACAAAAAAGACAAAGAGTTTGTTTTTTTTTTTTTTGCCAATGCTGCATGGTTTGCAGGAACTTAGTTTCCCAAATAGGGATGGAACCGAGGCCCCAGCAGTGAAAGCACTGAGTCTTAACCACTGGATTGTCAGGGAATTAATTTCCAAGATGAATACTTTAAATCAATGGTCTTAAATATGCTCTGCTCAATGAGCTAAAGTAATTCATGTAAAAAGAACTAAAGGAAACAAGGATAAAAATGTCTTACTAAAGAAAAATATTTTTAAAAATGGGATAGAAATTACATATATAAGAAAAGAAATTCTAGAGCTAAAAAGTACAATAGTTGAAATTAAGAATTCACCACAGGGTTTCAAATAATATTAGACCAGAAAGAAGAATCAACAAACTAGAATGTAAGATCAATTGAAATTACTCAGTTTGAGGAGCAGAAAGAGAAAAGAAAAAAGAACAATGAACAGAGCCCGAGACCCATGACACAACAACAATGTCCCTTAAGGAGAGAAGATACAGAAAAAAACAGAAAGAATACTCAAAGAAATATAGCCAAAAACTTCCACATTTGATAAAAAGATATATATCTATAAGACCAAAAAGCTCAACAAACTTTATAATAACCACAAATATATACACTGAGACATATTATAATCAAACCATCAAAGACAAAGAATCTTGAAGGAGCAAGCAAGATGCAATCATTCAGGTACAAGGGATCCTCAAACTTCAGCTGATTTCTCATTAGAAACCACACAGGCCAGAACACAGTGGAATGACATATTTAAAGTGATGAAAGGATTTCTGGTTCAAGATGACAGAGTAGACAGAATGCACTCATCTCCTCCTGCAATAATACTAAAATTGCAATAGCTGTTGAACAACCATCAACAGGAGGACAGTGAAACCCATCAAAAAAAGACATCCCATGTCTAAAGACAAAGAAGTAGCCACAATGAGACAGTAGGAAGGGCACAATCAAATTAAAATAAAATCTCATACCTGTCAGGTGATCTACAAATTGTAGAACAATAATACCAAAAAAGTTTTCCCACAGTTGTGAAGGTTCTGAACCCCACATCAGGATTCTCAGCTTGGGGATCCAACAAAGGTACTGGGAATCTGAAGGGAATCTGGCCTTGAAGACCAGTGGGATTTGATTATAGGACTTCCACGGAACTGGGGGAAACACAGACTCCAGTCTTGGAGGGTGCAAACAAAATCTTGCATGCACCAAGACCCAAAGGAAAGGAACAGTGACCCCACAAAAGACTGAAACAAAACTACCTGCTAGTGTTGGAGGGTCTTCTGTAGAGGCGTGGGTTGCCCACCACAGGGACAGGGGCACTAGCAGCATCAGGCTGGGAAGGTCCTCCTTGTGTAAACTCTCTTAGAGTTTGCCCTTAACCATACCAAAGAGCCCATAGACCTCAGGCCAAACAATTAATACCACCCATCAGAAGATAATTGGATTAAAGATTTATTTAGCAAGGCCCTGCCCACCAGAGCAACACTCAGTTTTTCCCACTACCAGTCCCTCCTATCAGGAAGTTTACACAAGTCTCTTAGCTTCATACATCAGAGGCAGGCAGAAGAAGCAAGAAGAAGCACAGTAATACACTGGATAAAAGAAAACAATATTACAGAAAATTAATCATGTTGTAAAAGCAGAAAGCTACATCCCAGATGAAGGGACAAGATAAAACCCAGTTCAGTTCAGTCACTTAGTAATGTCTGATGCTTTGTGACCCCATGGACCACAGTACGCCAAACCTCCCTGTCCATCACCAACTCTCGGAATTTACTCAAACTCATGTCCATTGAGTCGGTGATGCCATCCAACCATCTCATCCTCTGTCGTCCCATTCTCCTCCCATGTTCAATCTTTCCCAGCATCAGGGTCCTTTCAAATGAGTCAGTTCTTTGCATCAGGTGGCCAAAGTCTTGGAGCTTCAGCTTCAGCATCAGTAATTCCAACAAATATTCAGGAATGATTTCCTTTAGGATGGACTGGTTGGATCTCCTTGCAGTCCAGGGGACTCTCAAGAGTCTTCTCCAACACCACAGTTCAAAAGCATCAATTCTTTGGCGCTCAGTTTTCTTTATAGCCCAACTCTCACATCCATTCATGACTGCTGGAAACCCCAGAGAAATAACTAAATGGAATGGAGATAAGCAACCTTTCAGAAAAAGAATTCAGAATAATAGTAGTGAAGATGATCCAGGATCTCAGGAAAACAATGGAGAAGATGCAAAAAATGTTTACCAAAGACCTACAAGGACTAAAGAACAAACAAACAGAGATGAGTAATACACTAGAAGGAATCAATAGAATAATGGAGACAGAACAGATTAACGACCTGGAGGACAGAATGGTGGAAAGCACTGCTGCAGAACAGAATATAGAAAAAAAATGAAGACAGTCTAACAAACCTCTGGACAACATTAAACCCATCAACATTCACATTACCAGGGTCCTGGAAGAAGAATAAAGAGAGAAAGGACCTGAGGAAATATTTGAAGAAATAATAGCTGAAAACTTCCTAAACATGGGAAAGGAAATAGTTAACCAAGTCCAGGAAGCACAGAGACTCCCAGGAAGGATAAACCCAAAGAGGAACACACTAAGATACATAGTAATCAAACTGACAAAAATTAAAGACAAAGATAAAATACTAAAAGCAACAAGGGAAAAACAACAATTAACATAAAAGAGAATCCCCATCAGGTATTAGCTGATTTCACAACAGAAAATCTACAAGCCAGAAGGGAATACCATGATATATTTAAAATGATGAAAAGGAAGAACCTACAACCAAGATTACTCTATCCAGCAAGGATCTCATTCAGGTTCGAAGAAGAAATCCAAAGCATTCTACACAAGCAAAAGTTAAGAGAATTCAGCACCATCAAACCAGCTTTACAACAAATGCTAAAGGATCTTCTGTAGGCAGGAAACACAAGAGGAAAAAAGACCTACAGAAAATAAATCCCAAACTATTAAGAAAATGGTAATAGCATCATATATATTGATAATTAACTTAAATCTAAGTGGATTAAATGTACCAATCAAATGACATAGACTGGCTGGGCAGATGAAAACACATGCATGTATGCACATCCACCTACCACATCACTCGGCTTGACTCCCCCAAATTGTATGTAATTATTTTATATTGTTAAGTTAATTATGTTCCAATTATACCTTGTAATTAATTGTCTTTTATTTTCTGCCTGGCCATTGATTGTGAACACTGATAAAGATCTTTTACCATTATGATTATGTAACTATTACTCACTCAATACCATTCTATCATGATTGGTCAACAGGAAAATAATAGACCTCTATACCACCAACCAATCCATCCTAAAGGAGATCAGTCCTGGGTGTTCGTTGGTGGGACTGATATTGAAGCTGAAGCTCGAATACTTTGGCCACCTGATGTGAAGAGCTGACTCATTTGAAAGGACCCTGATGCCGGGCAAGATTGAAGGTGGGAGGACAAAGGGATGACAGAGGATGAGATGGTTGGATGGCATCACTGACTCAATGGACATGAGTTTGAGTAAACTCCGGGAGTCGGTGATGGACAGGGGGGTTTGGCGTCCATGGGGTCACAAAGAGTCGGACACGACTAAGTGACTGAACTGAACTGAAACCACCAAAACTGATTTCATAGGAAAACTTATAATCTCTTTTCAAAATCCAGATGCATATCAGAACTATTTTGAAATTTTTTGAAAAATACAATGACCAGGTATTGCTTTTTTTTCTTCAGAGCCCGAGATATGTTTCCAATGAACAACCATGCTTAAAAACAACTGGACTATATGAACGATCTTTTATCGAGTTTGTTTCAATTTTTCTATTTCATATTCATTGCTCCCATTTCCAGAGAAGGCAATGGCAACCTACTCCAGTACTCTTGCCTGGAAAATCCCATGGACTGAGGAGCCTGGTAGGCTCCAGTTCATGGGGTCGTAGAGTCAGACACGACTGAGCGCCTTAGCAGCAGCAGCAGCAGCTCCCATCTCATTTGGTTTATGTTTTCCAATTTCTCCATCTCTTTTTTATGATGTTCTTTCTCAAACCTTTATCAAGTATAGTGGAAAAGCTTTTATTTATAAAAATAATGTGTATAATATATATATTTTAGAAAACTTCTGAATTTTTCCTAAATAAAAAATTTGACATTTACATTCTACTTGTTTGTCTTAGTATAAATAGAATGGCTTTGTATGAATAGAATGCTAGATTTCTTCTTAGAAAAAAACAGATATGCAACAAGCAACAAAGGAACTATAGTCAGTATCTTGTAATAATCTAAATGGAAAATGATTTTCAAAAATATATGTGTGTATGCATATAACTGAATCACCTGCTGTGCACCTGAAACAATGTAAGGCAACTATACTTCAAGAAAATATATATTTTAAGAAAAAAATAAAGCAATGAAAGAAAAAACTTTCAACCAAGAATTTTCTATGTAGCAAAAATATCCTTTCAGAAATAAAGGAGAAATTAAGACATTCCCATACAAACAAAAGTTGAGACAGTGTGTTTTTTCATAGACATGCTCTATTGGGTTGGTCAAAAGAGTTTGTTTTCTTCCCATAAGGTGGCTCTAGGAGTGCTCAGTTAACTTCATTTGAAACAATTCTGTTAGACTCTGTTGTTTCAGCTGCCATAACAGTGTGCATTTTTTAAAAAATTTATCAGACTATAATCTAAATGGAAAATGATTTTCAAAAATATATGTGTGTATGCATATAACTGAATCACCTGCTGTGCACCTGAAACAATGTAAGGCAACTATACTTCAAGAAAATATATATTTTAAGAAAAAAATAAAGCAATGAAAGAAAAAACTTTCAACCAAGAATTTTCTATGTAGCAAAAATATCCTTTCAGAAATAAAGGAGAAATTAAGACATTCCCATACAAACAAAAGTTGAGACAGTGTGTTTTTTCATAGACATGCTCTATTGGGTTGGTCAAAAGAGTTTGTTTTCTTCCCATAAGGTGGCTCTAGGAGTGCTCAGTTAACTTCATTTGAAACAATTCTGTTAGACTCTGTTGTTTCAGCTGCCATAACAGTGTGCATTTTTTAAAAAATTTATCAGACTTGGTGAATTTCTGTATAGCAATTTTAATTCTGAAGAGGAAGAAAAGAGCAACATTTTTGGCAAATTATGCTTTATTATTTCAAGCAAGGTAAAAATGCAACTGAAACTCAAAAATGGATTGTACAGCATATGGAGAAGGTGCTGTGACTGATTGAACATGTCAAAAGTGGTTTGCGAAGTTTCAGGCTGAACAAAGCTCCAAGGTCAGGTAGACCAGTTGAAGCCAAAAGTGATTAATTTGACACATTAATTGAGAATGGTCAACATTACAGCACACAGGAGAAAGCCGACATACTTAAAATATCCAAATCAAGTCCTGAAAATCATTTGCACCAGCTTGGTTATGTTAATTGCTTTTATGTTTAGGTTCCACAATAAGTTAATTGAGAAAAACCTTCCTAACTGTACTTCTACATGTGATTCTCTATAGGAACATAATGAATTGTTCCATTTTTAAAATAAGTTGTGACAGGTGATAAAAAGTGGATACTGTTCAATAATGTGGAACAAAAGCAATTGTACAGCAAGGGAAATGAACCATCAACAACCACACCAAAGACAGATCTTTTCCAAAGATGTGCATATGGTTGGGATTGGAAGGGGGTTCTCTATTATGAGCTCCTTCCAGAACATCAAACGATTAATTACAACAAGTACTGGTCCCAATTAGATCAACTGAAAGCAACACTCGAGGAAAGTGTCCAGAGTTAGTTACAGAAAACGCATAATCTTCCATCAGCATAACACCAAGACTGCCTGTTTCTTTGATGACCAGGAAAAAACTGTCTACAGTTTGGCTGGAAAGTTCTGATTCACACAATCTATTCATCAGACATTGCATCTTCAGATTTCCACTTATTTTGGTCTTTAGAAAATTCTCTATTAGAAAAAATTTCAATTCCTTGGAAGCCTGTAAAAGGTACATGGAACAGTTCTTCGTTCAAAGAGATAAAAAGTCTTAGGAAGATGGGATTATGAATTTGCCTGGAAAATGGCAAATGTAGTGGAACAAAATAGTGAATACGTTCTTTAACAAAGTAATTGGTCAAAATGAAAAAAAAATGTGTCTTTTATTTTTACTTAAAAGCTGAAGGAATTTTTTAGCAAATTCAATACAATGCTAAATGGAAGTTTTCAGGCTGAAATAAAAATGTGTTAGATAGTAATGCAAAGCCATATTAAGAAATAAAAACAAAGGTAAAGGAAACTAGGTAAATACAAAAGTCAGTATTGCAGTATTTTTGATTCGTAACTTTTTCTTCTACATGACTTAAAGGAAAAATACCTTTATTTTTAAGTATAAGTCTATACTAATGAGCAGGTAATAGATAAATATATAATTTGTAAGTGGATATGCACAGCAGCAGACTTTTTGTATAATACTGGAGCTAATAAGTATTGATTCAAAGAAATTGGATTTTTACAAGTTTATTATGTTAATTACATGTTCCAAAGTAACCACCAAGAAAATAATTGAAACATATGTAGAAAAAGATATGAGAAGGAAATTAAACTGGAATACTAGATAAAAGCAATTAAATAAGAAAGAAGGCAGTAGTGGAGGGAATGAGAAATAAAAAATACTACACATAAATATAGGTATACAGAAAACAAACAGGAAAATGGCAGAAATACTTTTCTTATTAGTATTTACATGTAATTTAACTTTCCAGTTAAAAGGCAGAGACTGGCAGATTGGCTAATTTTAAAAAAAAACACTATGATCAAACTATATGCTGGTTACAAAATCTCACTTTACATCCAAAGAAAAACAGATTGAAAATTAAAACATGAAAAAAGATATTCTGAGCAAATAGGAACCAAAAGAGAGCTGAGTGCCTATACTAATAACAGACAAAATAGACTTTAAAATAGACCTTAAGTCAAAAACTTACAAATGACAAAGAACATTATATATTGATAAATGGGTAAATTCATCAAGAAAATACAACAATTATAAACATAGGTACACCTAACAATGGGCCCCAAAGATATATGCAGCTAATATTGAAAGGGCAATAGTTTTACCATTACAGTTGGAGATATCAACAGCTCACTTTCAATCATGTACAAAACTAGACAAAATATCAAAAAAGAAACAAAATACTTAAACAATACATAAGCCACCTAGATTTAATAAACATATACAGAATTGTATGTATATCCTAAGTTGCTTCAGTCATCTCTCTATGGATTGCAGCCCTACAGGCTCCTCTTTCCATGGGATTCTCCAGGCAAGGGTACTGGAGTAGGTTGCCCTCCTCCCAGGGATCTTCCCAACCAAAGGACTGAACTTTCATCTCTTACATCTACATTCATTGGCAGGCAGATTCTTTACCACTAGCACCATCTGGGAAGTGGTATTAGTAGTGTATACATATACAGAACACTCAACTCCAAACCAGCACAATATGCATTCTTCTCAGGTACACATGGAACATTATCCAGGACAGACTATATGTTATGCCACAAAACAAGTCCCAATAAATCTTAAAACATTTAAATCATACAAAGCATCTTTTCCTGTCACAATGGAATAAAACTTGAAAACTGAAAAATTCACAAATATGAAGAAATTAAGCAACATACTCTTAACTGATAGATCAAAAAAGAAATTTAAAAAATTGAAATATGTAGAGAAGAATGCAAATAAAACACAACATACTAAAACTTATGGGATTCAACAAAGGTAATACTCATAGGGAAATTTATAGCTATAAAAACCTATATTTTAAAAAGATCTTAGAAAACTGTACTTCAAAAAGATATATAAACCCTATGATCATAGCAGTACTATTCACAATAGCCAGGACATGAAAGCAACCTAAATGTCCGTCAACAGATGAATGGATAAAGAAGATGTGGCATATACATAATGGAATATTACTCAATCATAGAAAAGAATGAAATAATGTCATTTGCAGCAACATAGATGGGCCTAGATATTATCATACTAAGTGAAGTCAGAAAGAGAAGGGCAAATAGCATATCACATCACTTATATGCAGAATCTAAAATATGACACAAATAAATTTATGAAAAGAAACAGACTCAGAGACACAGAGAACAGATTGTGGCAGGGGTTGGCAGGAGGGATGTATTAGGAGTTTGGAATTAGCAGATGCAAACTAATATATGCTTCAGTAAAATAAAATTTTTAAAAAGATCTCAAATCAACAACATAGGAAAAGAAGAGCAACCTAAACCAAAAGCTAGCAGAAGGAAGCAAATAATAAAAATTAAAGATAAATGCAGGAAATTAATGAAAGCAAAAGTTTGTTATTTACAAGATTAATAAAAATGATGAACCTTTAGCAAGACTTAAGAAAAAAAGCTTCAAATTACTAAAATCATAAAAGAAAGTGGGAATATTTCTATGAACCTTACAGAAATCAAAAGGATTAAAAAATTA
>SJXQ01003279.1:517517-574048 GCA_006408695.1 Aepyceros melampus | reverse complement strand
TTTGGGACTGATGCACGGGGATAATCCAGACAGAAGGTGTGGGGCGGGAGGCAGGAGGTGGGGGTCGGGATTGGGAGTTCATGTACACTCGTGACTGATTCATGTCAATGTATAGCAAAACGAATACAGTATTGTAAAGCAAAACAAACTAAAAAATAAAAATTAATTAAAAAAAGTGTCTTAAGCAAGAAGATAAGAAGAATGGGTCTGCACCTCTCAGAATATTGGAAATAAAAGCAAAAATAAACAAATGGGACCTAATTAAACTTAAAAGCTTTTGCACAACAAAGGAAACTATAAGCAAGGTGAAAAGATAGCCTTCAGAATGGGAGAAAATAATAGCAAATGAAGCAACTGACAAAGAATTAATCTCAAAAATATACAAGCAACTTCTGCAGCTCAATTCCAGAACAATAAACAACCCAATCAAAAAATAGGCCAAAGCACTAAACAGACATTTCTCCAAAGAAGCCATATAGATGGCTAACAAACACATGAAAGGATGCTCAACATCACTCATTGTCAGAGAAATGCAAATCAAAACCACAATGAGGTACCATCTCACACCAGTCAGAATGGCTGCGATCCAAAAGCCTGCAAGCAGTAAATCCTGGAGAGGGTGTGGAGAAAAGGGAACCCTCTTACACTGTTGGTGGGAATGCAAATTAGTACAGCCACTATGGAGAACAGTGTGGAGATCCCTTAAAAAACTGGAAATAGAACTGACATATGACCCACTAATCCCATTGCTGAGCATACACACCGAGGAAACCAGAATTGAAACAGACACGTGTACCCCAATGTTCATCATAGCACTATTTATAATAGCCAGGACATGGAAGCAACCTAGATGTCCATCAGCAGACAAATCGATAAGAAAGCTGTGGTACATATACACAATGGAATATTACTCGGCCATTAAAAAGACTACATTTGCATCAGTTCTAATGAGGTGGATGAAACTGGAGCCAATTATATAGAGTGAAGTAGGCCAGAAAGAAAAACACCAATACAGTATACTATGCACATATATGGAATTTAGAAAGATGGTAACAATAACCCTGTATGTGAGACAGCAAAAGAGATACAGATGTATAGAACAGTCTTTTGGACTCTGTGGGAGAGGGTGAGGGTGGAATGATTTGGGAGAATGGCATTGAAACATGTATATTATCATATGTGAAATGAATTGCCAGTCCAGGTTCGATGCAGGATACAGGATGCTATGGGCTGGTGTGCTGGGATGACCCAGAGGGATGAGATGGGGAGAGAGGTGGGAGGGGGTTCAGGATGGGAAACACATGTACACCCATGGCAGATTCATGTCAATGTATGGCAAAACCACTATAATATTGTAATTAGCCTCCAATTAAAATAAATAAATTTATATTAAAAAAAAAGAAGGGTGGGTCTGGAGTCTAAGACTATATATTTGGGGAGCATTTAGAAAAAAAGAAGGATGCAGAAGAAGCTCAGAGTAATACTGGTCTGGGTACAGAGTAGAAATGAAAATAACTTGAAGTATTTCAAGAAGAGATTTGAAAGTGAAAGTATTAGTTGCTCAATCCAGTGTGACTCTTTGCGACCCTGTGGACTGTAGCCCATCGGGCTCCACCATCCATGGAATTCTCCAGGCAAGAATATTGGAGTGGGTAGCCATGTCCTTCTCCAGTGGATCTTCCAGACCTAGAGATTCTCCAGGGGATCTTCCTGACCCAAGGGTCGAACCCAGGCTTCCTACATGGCAGGCAGATTCTTTACAATCTGAGCCACCAGGGAAGCCAATAGGGATTTAGGTTCTTATGAAATTACTGGAAAGACTGGTCGTCTGCTCCTAGCTACCATAGCTGTGGTGCAGCTTCAGAGAGCTGCTGCCACCTCCCGAGGACAAGGATCTGCAAAGAACTCTTTGCAACCTCCCCAATCCATCTCAGCCTTGACCACTGGGTGGGCATGGAGACTGCTGCAGAAACTTCTCTTTGCAGCCCGTGCCTCTTTTGTCGCCACAGGGGGAGGAGAATGACATTCACTTTCCAAATCCAATAAAGCATCTCATCGTATCTAGAGTGCAAATGTGATCCAGGACTCTGGAGCAAGAGAATGGAAAGAAATGCACCCCAGGCTTCTCCTACTAGAAAGCATAAGGGAGGGTGGAGGAGGCATGAGAATGTATGCTGATTGCAAAAAAAAACAAACCAAGCTGAACCATATGCAACCCAAGGGCTGTCCAAAAGAATAGGGTAGCTGAAAGTACAGAATAGAATTCACCTTCAAAGTCAAGTCAGGATGTGAAATTGAATGGTGAGGGGCAGTGGCTTATGGAGCCCAGCAATACTAAATTCCGATCCCCAACCGAATCACGGGGCTCACCACTTTTCCTGGCTCCTGTTTCCTCAATTGTCAAACAGGGAAGAAAATACAAACATTGCAATGTTGGTTGCTGGGAGAATTGAAAACAATACACGCTGGGTGTTGAGCAGAGAGTTTGGAACATGGCAGCAGACACGGTGGCCTTGATTGTTCCCAAGGTGAGGGGTCAGGCATGACTCCCTCCAGCAGTGGGGAGTCCTGCCCATGTGTGAGATTCCATCTAACTTAGTGGCAAGTCCAGTGGTGGAGCAGAAACTTTCTGAATGGCACTTGGTCAGACTTTATCCAACAGCCCTTGATTTAACACAACTCCTTTAGAGATCTTTAGAAAAAAGGTGGCTGGTGGCTCAGACAGTAAAGAATTTGCCCACAGTGTGGGAGACCTGGGTTCCATCCCTGGGTTGGGAACATCCCCTGGAGGAGCGCATGGTTACCCACTCCAGTATTCTTGCCTGGAGAATCCCCACAGACAGAGGAGCCTGGCAGGCTACAGTCCACGGGGTTGCAAAGAGCCAGACACAACTGAATGACTAAGCACAGCATATATCCTCTTTAAGAGTTAGTTTCAACACAGACTTGGAAGGGTGGAAAGAAAGTGGGCCAAAACAAGAAAGAGAGCCTAAGAGCTCAAATTTACAGCAGCTGATAATGAACTGCAAGTTTTAGCACCATTCCTTCCATTGCAAGCTTGTCTGACCCGGGCGAGGAGGCTTGCTTAGCTTTGGATATTTTGTGAATGCCAGCCTGTCTCTGCTTCCCAGTGGGTTATTTCCACATTTGAATTATCCTCTAAAAGATGGACCAGAAGAAATACAGTGTGTAGTATATCCGAGAAAGCTTGGCATAGTGTAGGAGAAAGAGCATAGCTGGATTCAGATCCAGGCGATACTACTTTTAGACTGGCGCAACACAGCTACATTCTGAACCTCACTTTTATATTAGAAAAAACAAACAAACAAACAAACAAACAAAAAGTACTAACTACCTGGCAGGATTGCTGTGAGGATGAAATGAAATTAGTGAACCATGGGAGCTGCCATTTACTGACACGTGTGTGCCAGATGCAGTGCTAAGTGCTTTACATCAGTTCAGTCCAGTTGCTCAGTCGAGTCTGACTCTGCGACTCCATGGACTGCAGCACGCCAGGCTTCCCTGTCCATCACCAACTCCTGGAGCCTGCTCAAACTCATGTCCATCGAGTCAGTGATGCCATCCAGCCATCTCATCCTCTGTTGTCCCCTTTTCCTCCTGCCCTCAATCTTTCCCAGCATGAGGGTCTTTTCCAATGAGTCAGGTGGCCAAAGTACTGGAGTTTCAGCTTCAGCATCAGTCCTTCCAGTGAATATTCAGGACTGAGTTCCTTTAGGATTGACTGGTTGGATCTCCTTGCAGTCCAAGGGACTCTCAAGAGTCTTCTCCAACACCACAGTTCAAAAGCATCAATTCTTCGGCGCTCAGCCTTCTTCACAGTCCCACTCTCACATCCATACATGACCACTGGAAAAACCATAGCCTTGACTAGATGGACTTTAGTCGGCAAAGTAATGTCACTGCTTTCCAATATGCTATCTAGGTTGGTCATAGCTTTTTTTCCAAGGAGCAAGCATCTTTTAATTTCAAGGCTGCAGTCACCATCTGCAGTGATTTTGAAACCTCCCAAAATAAAGTCTGTCACTGTTTCCATTGTTTTCCCATCTATTTGCCATGAAGTGATGGGACCAATGCCATGATGTTAGTTTTCTGAATGTTGACTTTTAAGCTAACTTTTTCACTTTCCTCTCTCACTTTCATCAAGTGGCTCTTTAGTGCTTTATAATATGCTTACTTAATTTAATCCTTAGAATAAGCCCATGAGGATTTGCTATTTCTAATTTGTAGGTAAGGAAACTGAGGTTTAAAGAGATTAAGTAACTTTCCCCAAATCAGCCAGATACTCTATGTGCTTTAGAGGCAGGATTTGAACCCCTGTTGATGGAAGGGTCTGGCAGGGGTCTGGCATAAAGGAAGTACTCAGAAATGGAAAATGTTACTATCCAGCCAACCCCTCATTCGATACACCTCTAACTGATTCACAGAGAGTGACTTGCCCAGGGGCACCGGGGATGTTGAAACTTAAACCTCCTGATTCTGAGCCTAATGCTTTTTCTCTTAATCTAAACAGTCCTCACTGTATCAAATCTTTTTCTGGGAAGACTAAACTTGGAGCTTAAACAGGCTTGACATGAACCATCCCATGTGTGTGGCAATAGCTCCCTCTGCTGGCCTCAAAGAGAACTGAACGTGGCTCTCTGGCTGTTAGGACTTTTGGTCTCAGCAGAGCTTGATTACCCACGCCTCCCTCCTTCATAAAAAAAGGGGGGGGGGGCACCTTTATGTCTCTCATTTATGTTATTACAAAAAAGTCACTGTTGGTCTTTGTAAACCCTGTGACCCTACTCAGACGGGCATGGACCCAGTCTTAGGGGGTTCTAACATGCTCTTTCAGGCCCCTCTTAAAAAGATGTCCTTTCCATCATAGGGAACTGAAATGCAAAAGTAGGAAGTCAAGAGATACCTGGAATAACAGGAAAGTTTGGCCTTGGAGTACAAAATGAAGCGGGGCAAAGGCTAACAGAGTTTTGCTGACAAAGGTCTGTATAGTCAAAGCTATGGTTTTTCTAGTAGTCAGGCATGGATGTGAGAATTGGACCATAAAGGATGAGCACTGAAGAACTGATGCTTTTGAACTGTGGTGTTTGAGAGACTCTTTAGAGTCCCTTGGACTGCAAGGAGATCCAACCAGTCCATTCTAAAGGAAATCAGTCCTGAATTTTCATTGGGAGGACTGATGTTGAAGCTGAAACTCCAAAGTAATGTCCAAAGTAATGTCTGCTTTTTAATACACTGCCTAGGTTTGTCATAGCTTTTCTTCCAAGGAGCAAGCATCTTTTAATTTCATGGCTGTAGTCACCATCAGTTATTTTGAAGCCCAAGAAAATAAAGTCTTTCACCGATTCCATTGTTTCCCCATCTATATGCCATGAAGTGATGGAACCGGATGCCATGATCTTAGTTTTCTGAATGTTGAGCTTTAAGCCAGTTTTTTCATTCTCCTCTTTCACCTTCATCAAGAGACTCTTTAGTTCCTCTTCTCTTTCTGCCATACGGGTGCTGTCATCTGCATATCTGAGGTTATTGATATTTCTCCCAGCAGTCTTGACTCCAGCTTGTGATTCATCCAGCTCAACATTTTGCATGATGTACTCTGCATATAAGTTAAATAAATAGGATGACAATATACAGCCTTGACACACTCCTTTCCCAATTTGGAATCAGTCTGTTTTTCCATGTCTTGTTCTAACTGTTGCTTCTTGACCTGCATAAAGGTTTCTCAGGAGGCAGGTAAGTTGATCTGGTATTCCCATCTCTTTAAGAATTTTCCACAGTTTGTTGTGATCCACACAGTCAAAGGCTTTGGCATAGTCAATGAAGCAGATGTTTTTCTGGAATTCTCTTGCCTTTTCTATGATCCAGTGGATGTTGGCAATTTGATCTCTGGTCTGGTTCCTTTACCTTTTCTAAATCCAGCTTGAACATCTGAGGCAAGGCCCTCTTATTTCAGCTCTGCTGAGTCAGTCTGAGCCCTTGACACTACATCTGACTTCACCTAAGCTTTGTGCTTCTACATATATCACAGAAACCAGATACATTCTCCAGGGGAGAAATCCAGAAGCTCTTGGAATCTGACGCCAGAGGTCAAATAGACACTGTTCAGTGACTACTCATACTCATTGTTTAATATCATGAGCAACTGTTGGTGTTACTAAATGACGGACACACTGACGGTCAAGTTCCTGCTTCACTGAGGGTTTAAGGAGATATTGTGTGTAAGTAAGTGTGTATTGCATGGTGCCTGCCACTCAGACAGCAAGAATTAATAATACAGTAGCTAGAACAAAAAACAAAACTATGCCACTATGTTCTCAGGACCAGTCCGAGCTCTCTAATCTCCTCACTGGCTTCCACAGATCAGACACTCACAGGCTTTTTAGCATGAGAATCTGATTGCTTGGCATTTCATCTCCAGTGCCAATCACCTGCCCTCAGTAATGCTGGAATCATCAGCCTTCTCCTGGCATTGGAAACAAACCTGTCATTTTAAACATTTCCCCCATCAATCCTCTTGCAATTACCAAGAGTTTGCTTTTTGCCCTTTATTTTCAAATTAGAGAAAATTCACCAAAACTTTTCCTTGATAGCATTCTTCCTGAAAAGAAGATAGGCTTCCAGGTTCCAGAGAGGAAAGGAACTCCATTACAGCCCTGACAGAATCTGCCAGGAGCAGCCAGAGGTAGTTTTCTGTCTTACTTAGGTGGCATTTTCACCAATGGGGACCAGGCAAAGTCCTGCTGATACATACAGGAGTTCTGTAGCCACATCAAGGCTGACTGAATTTGTATAATCATTTAATCCAAAGAGGTTAGCTGGTTAAGGGCACAGACTGAGACAGTCTTAGGCTCATAGCCCCATCAGTCACCTTCTTGCTAGACAGTCTTAGGCAATTTGTTAATTTCTTTGAGTTCTTCAACCCCAAAATAGGGATAATGATAACAAGATCTCTCCTGCCAATTCTTGTGGGGGTTCTAGAAGATATTAAATGGAAACTGGGGTCTCTGCATCTGGCACAAAGCAAGCATCACTTGTTTATTTCACAAAAATTAATTGCACAGCTACTATGTGCTGGGCGTTGATCCATGTTCTGGGGATTCAGGAGTGAATGAAAGAGCTCCCAGCTCTCTGAGAGCCACTGTCTAGCTGGGAGACACAGATGCTAAGCTTAACAAGCTAGAACATATCTGGAGTGATGTGCTGTGAAGACAAAGCAGAGTAAGTGCTTTGAGGCAGTGGGGGGCATTGTTTTTAACAGAGGGCAAGCTGCTGCTGCTGCTGCCTTTTTTTTTTTTTTTATTTTTGACAGGGAAGTCTTCTCTGGGAAAATAGCATTTGGGAAGAGACCCGAGTGAAGTATAGGAGACAAGCCTCAGGATACCACAGAAAGAGTATTCTAAGCAGGAAGTCCATGAGTGCCAAGCTTGCAGCAGGCGAGCTGCAGGGAGGGGGCTGTGGGGATTCAGAAGTGGCCGGGAGCGGCGCAGGCGCTGGGACAAGCGAGGCATGGGCAGCATCAGTCAGTGAGTGGGGAAGGCATGCGGCCCAAAGAGCCCATCTCCTTCTGCTCCTTCTCCTTGGCACTTCTTCCCGCCTGTATTCAGAAATAACCTTCAAAGTCATTTCATTTCATGACCATCCACCACCTTCTTGACTCTGGAGAAGGTAAAGACTCGGGGAAACTGGAATTTGGAATATCCAGTTGAGAGCAGGCATTTGAACAAACTCCAATCCAGCACTCTTCCTGCCTTCTCCATTTAGTACTATTACTAATGTTATGAATATTAAGTACTGCCTAAGAGTGACTCATTTTCTTTATGCCTAGGAGGGTTGTGCAATTATTCAACTGAAAAGCTTACTGATTAGACTTGGAGAAATATAGACTTTGCTTATCTAACAAATATGAAAGCTGCATTTTACCTTTCCCAGGAGCAAAAACTAGTTATTGATTGCCTGATTTACCTTCAGGACACAGAAGTGAATATTTTACTTTCAAACTTGAGAAAAATTTCAAAGCAGAAAGTCTTCCTAAAAACAGAAACCTGTCTATCAAAAATGTGTCTGATGACATCTAACAGACTGATGAAGCTACAGGAATCCTCTTCTTGTAGCAGAGGTGGAATCTTGTTTTGGAGGATATTTCAAACTAAATCTAACCACGTGTGTATATGTGTGTGTATGTGTATACATATTACAGCCAATTCAGTACACAGTGGCATGTATACCACGTGCCAGTCTTGGGACCAGGGTGCGGACGGTGGCATAGGTTCCTGTCACCAGTAGCTTGCAGTCAAGTTCACGGCCATCACTACCTGATATTTCCACAGAGCTAACATCAGCCTCTCACAGGCCTGGAGAAAGCTTCTGATTCCCTCCAGGAAAGGATCTCCAGTTTGGATTAAAACATTATCAGGTATAGTATTGGCCTTTATTCTTAGAAAAAAGTCAAATAAGCCAAATGATGAACTGTGAATTGGGTCTAGAGTATGGATCTGAAACAAAATGAGGATGGAGAAATCACTCCTTTCAAGTACTTGAAAAATTCCACCAGGGGCAAAGGAGTTACAAATGTTACTTAAGATTCCAGAGCTAAGTAGTTATATGAGGCTATAGAGAAAGTTTTATGCCAGGCAGGCACTTGCCTACTGACAAAGAGCTGGAGATAAAAAATATCTCCAGAAACATTGAAGGGACAGTGAAGTAAATAGCTCTATATATGAAGGATAAAGGGCATCAGATAAACATATAAATAACCAAGAATAGGAAGCACCGACATAATCATGAGTACTTCTCGCACAAAGAGACCTGGATTTCTGCAAATGATATTTAGTTAGCTAAATGTGAATGCAGTATTGCTAAGGGTTATCTGAAGAGCCAGAGCACAAATGAGACAAGAATGAAACCAGACATGCTGGCTAGAATGCCTTTAAAATTTGTTTTCAGAGTCATAAAAATTGTTTGGAAAAGCCAGTGATCTAGTAACTGTGGAAAACCCAAACTCATAATAAATATTGTTTATCTCCAGTCTCAGCTCTTAGTCTGTGACAGATGCACATACCCCTTGTGAGTTTCTCAGCCTTGAGGATGTGCTCCTTAAGAGTCAGACCTCCGTAACGTCCCAGGAGCACCTCCTGCTCTAAAAACTTCTTTTAAAAACTATGAACACTCGGAGAGCAGTCTGATCGTGTTTTAATCTCTAAGAGCCCAACTCCTGGCACACAGTAGATGATCAAAATCTGCTGGCTGAACAGATGAGCCATAAAGTGGAGGAACGGAAGGAGAGCCTGTGTGAAGACAACGCTGTGATCCCTCATCCGAGAATGGTCTTGCTGGACCTTCAGCTCCTTCAAAGAACCACCGTCTACAGTGGGAAACGGAACAGATCCCCAGCTTGGACAGGAGCTCCACTCTAACACTGCTGCCATCACTTCTAGGACTACCATCATAATCTAGGACTGTCTCTATCCCATCTCCTTAATCCACTTTTTCTATTTATCCCTCTCTGCTGGAGTGGGTTTTCCAACAGCGTTTTCCTGACAGGGTGAGCGGAATAGAGCAGAGAGATAGAGGCTGCCCATCCATCCATTCATCTTCAGTTTCCTCATCTGCTAAATAGGATTAATACTACTGCCCATTAATAAGGCTGTTTGAATATTGTTATTGCTTTATAAATGCTGAGAAACATAAATGTTTATTAAATAAATAAAATCATTGAGATGTCTCAAAAGTTGTTACTCATTATGCCTTGAAAGTGAAAGTTACTCAGCTGTGTCCAACTCTGCAACGCCATGGACTGTAGCCCATCAGGATCCTCTGCCCACGGAATTTTCCAGGCAAGAATACTGGAGTGGGTAGCCATTCCCTTCTCCAGGGAATCTTCCTGACACAGGGACCGAACCCAGGTCTCCTGCATTGCAGGCAGATTCTTTACCATCTGAGCCACCTGGGAAGTCCAATATTATACCTTGAGTAAGTGTAAGTAAGTGGTAGTCACTGAGTCGTGCCCAACTCTTTGTGGCCCCATGGACTGCAGCCCACCAGGCTCCTCTGTCCCTGAGATTTTCCAGGCAAGGATACTGGAGTGGGTCACCATTTCCTTCTCCTGGGTGATTAATGAGACAAGATTTTATAGACATTATAGCCCACAATTTTTGATGATTGCAAACTACTTTACTACCGGCATTTGAAGCTTGTGACGGTACCTATCCCTGGGTTTGGTGATGAAGGACTTGCAAAATCCTGCCTTGAAACACCATTCACACAGAAATGTGGTCATAAGACAGCATACCATTGGCACAAGGTCTGGGCTATAAGATGGGCTACAGAAATCTGGCCTTTAGTTTATACTTGAATGTTCACCTGGGTCAAATTTTCAATGATCTATGTCATTGTCATTGGATTTGTATGATCATCAAATTGGGTGACAGTGATTTATGACTCTGCGTGCTCTACTTTTCTGGGGTTCATCATAACATTTGTGCATAACCACACAGAGGAGGATTTTAGTACAGGACCGCTTCAGTGTTAACCAAACATGCCGTCACCTTGAACCTGAATCTCATCAAACAGCCATCAAAGATCTGTTCTGTCTGGCTTTGCTGCACTTCACATATTTTCCAACTGTTGCTTTCTCACTCAAGACTTCCCACCCGAGAAGAGACTCACACTCTTTCCGAAGTGGTAATTTTGTGATCACACATTCTGGATGTGTGATCACATCCAGAAATGGAATTTGCACAAGAGATACGGAGTCACAGGCAACTTGAAACATGCTTACAGATATTGCCAAATATGTTCATATGCAATTGAGTTTCACACTGCAGAATTAGCATCGACTGAACCATCTGCTTGCAGGAATAAATTTTTGAGTCACCCTTGTGACTTTAAATACAGGGGCTTACATCTGAGACACTTAGAATCCTTGAATCCTTTTCCTTGGTGTTTTAACACTATTCCATCAATGTTGACTAGATCAGAGGGAAGTGTACCCTTCAGGCCCATGGACAAGCAGCATCTCCCCATGGGAGGCTCATGGACACAGTGGGCTGTCCTTAGGAGGGTGGGGTGATTGCCCCTGAATGAGTTGAAGGGGAAATAATCTCACTCTGTGGGTTGCAGTTCTTTAGATCAAGGTTGAGCATGTGATTTGCCCTTGGCCAGAGTCCCTGTTTGGGGACGCAGTGACAGTCAGGACTTTGGGCTCATGTAGGACATGTACGCTTGTTAGGACTCTCCCCGCCCCCTGCCCCCTACCAGTACAGCATATAAACCTTTATTTCACTTCTTCACTTTTAGAAAAGTGAAGAAAAGAGAAAAGCAGATGTGTCGTTAGAAGACAGATCATTTGGCAGGAGGGCGAGAAGCAGGGGGTGGTCTGAAGTTGCCTCGGTTCCTAACTGCTCTCCTGTCCCTGCCCTTGAGTCTGGGAAGGAACCTGAGTCCTTCCAGTGTCATCACCTCCCTTCCCCTCAGCCTAGGTGGAGTGGGGTTCTGATATGTTTAACCAAGTAACCCCTGACCAGGACAAACTGGTGGGCAAACAGAGGAATACCCACTGCACCAGCTGCTGCCTGGCTTCCTTACTGTGGCGTCCCAGTCCTGCTTCCACAGATCTGTCGTCTCAGATGCGCCACCTCGTGGTGCGTCAAGGATCTGCCTTTTTTTCCCCAAGCTGCGGGGTCTGTGCTTCTGAAGAAACCAGCTAATCATGAGTTTTTCCTTCATTACTCCGTTTCATAAATACTTAGAGAGCACCTTTCTTGAGCTGACACACCTGGAGATGCACTGAAGATGCCTAAATAATAAAACCAAGTCTCAGGACTTCCCTGGTGGTCCACGGTGAAGACTTTGAGCTCCCACTGCAAGGGGCCTGGGTTTGGTCCCTGGTCAGGGAACTAGACCCCACATACTGAAATTAAGAGTCCATCTGCCACAACTAAAGATCCTGCATGCCGCAACAAAGACCCAGCACAGCCAAAAACACACACACACACACACACACACACACACGTCTCTTATCTGTAGGAGCTTGATGCCATTAGGCTAAACATCTTCTTTAATCAGGCCTGTGATTCAAGAACAAATTTCATTTTAATTCTATCAATGACAAAAACCTTCCTTTTTAAACTATGGCAAATATTCTGATAAGAAGCCTTAAGAAATTTTAAAATTTAGAAATTAGATAATCAGATCTCTAAAAAGAAGACTTTTGATGGTATGCATATAATTTCACATATCCATTATTTAATAGAACAATTGGGTATTTAAAACTCCAACTTAAAGTTTTACGGCGATAAAAAAAAAGTTGCACATTAAACTTTCCTTTGCCTTGGCAGTGTTTAATTTCTTTGCTCAAAAAAATTATCTAGTATTGCTTTTGTATTTCTGCCCAGGGCCCCGGAATCTGATGCAGTAGCTATGAAAACTGTATATTGGTGCCTTTTCACTCAGAAAGCAGCATTTTCTCAGATATCAGGTACTGAGGCTCTGGGCAGAGGAAAGAGACTGATTTTGTGTTGTATACTCTGATAAAGCTGTTCTTTACCACTTAGAAACAGGCAAGGAAATGGAGCAGAGGGAAGCGGGGGGGAAAAGGAGAGGAACTGATCATAGAAGAAATTAAACCCAAACAGAGGGTTCCAAACACACGGAGCTATTTTCCTCCCAGTTCTGCACTTCGCTGAGTGGTAAGGTGCTGAAATAGAAGAGACTGGGATGTCTCAAGCTCTGTCTCCCTCTGGTGACCACTCTTACTATCTTCGGACTCCTGCAAAGGCTGCAGCCATCCTTGTTTTTCTGAGAAGCTGAAACTCCATTGATAAAAATGCTCATTCTTTCCTTTTCAAGACTCGGATGGGAGTTTCAGCTGGGGTGGCTGTGGGACACCATAATGAATGGCACATGCCTCAGGTTGAAGGTCAGCGCCACAATTTACCACGAAGTATCCTGTGCATCACTGTAACTCTCTGCGCCTGCTTCCTTGTCGGTACCATGAAGCGGAGAGCTGCAGGAAGCAGAGGTCTTATGAGGAGTGGTTGAGATATCCCCCTCAGCGCTTGCACTGTGCTCAGCACAGCGACCGTGCTGCAGAGGTGCTGGTCAGAGGAACTGGACTGGGATGGATGAGGGCGATGGCTTCCTGACAAGCCAGGCATCTGCAAGGAGTGTCAGCTATGAAAGGATGAGGGTGTGTATAATAGGAGTCGACTTTCCATGTAGGAATTCACAGCTCATATTTTAAAGTCAGATCATAAGTGGCACAAAAGATAAAAACATAAAAATTCCCCAGATCTTAGTCACTAGAAGGATTTAGAAGCTTCTATCTCAGGGAGATTCTGGAGTCTTACTCTTTAGGCCAAATCCTGATTCCATCACTTTTCAGTTTAACTTTTCTGAGCCTTGGTCTCCTCCTCCATAAAACAGGAGTAAGATCACTCTCCACGCCCACAGTGTTCTTGGGACTGGTGGACTTAAATGAGACCATCCATAGGAAGCACGCAGTAAATCAGTATGCAGAGGAAGCGCTCAGTCTATGTTACATATTATCCACACCATTCCAAGCGGAGCTTTTCACCCTCAGAGGAAGACTGAGCCCAGCTCAAGGGAGAAACCGTGCTAACTGTAGAGTAATTTCAGAAGCAATGGGGTTTAGCAGAAACGAAGCTTGCTTTCTTTACTAAAATGTGGTTTTCAGAATTAACTGCCTATTGGAATTGTTTAGGGAGCTTTAAAAAATGTCAAAATCGGGCTCCACCCTCAGAGGTCCTGATGTAATTGACCTGGGGTGTGGCTTGACACTGAGGTTTATAAAAGCTCTCCAGATGATGGTAGTGTGTTAGCCAAGGCTGGGGGCCATTGTTTTAATATTAAGAGTATTTCAACATACCACCTGCATGATGTTGGATTCTCTTCTTGGTTTTTTTTTTTGCACCTCATACAAAATCTGCTAAGGTGTACAAGCTAAAAAGCAATTTAAGAACCAAGAATGTTTGAAACCAGAGCAGCTTGACTGACGTTCAAAGATCAGAAAACAATGGGAATGGACTTCGAAGTCCCACTAAGTAGTTTCATCAATTGTAATGCTCTTCAGGGCCGTAAACCTGCCTCCATTCTCTTTGAAATCCCCTTACACTTTCACTCACACAGAAGGCAAAAGTCCCCCACCATGTCCCGGAGATCCAAAGCGTGGGGTCATTTGTACACACACGTACAACCCAAGTCAACAGCCAACACGAAAGGAAGCTTTTAAAGGGAAGAGTCACTGAGGAACTTAATCGCAGGGCAGCAAAGGGATGGAAACATAAAGAACAGCGGAGGAAGGAGAGGGTGGAATGAGTTGAGAGAGTAACACCGGAACATATACATTACCATATGCAGAATAGATAGCCAGTGGGAATTTTCTGTGTGATGCAGGGAGCTCAAATCCGGTGCTCTATGACAACCTAGAGGGGTGGGATGGGGTAGGAGGTGGGAGGGAGGCTCAGGAGGGAGGGGACATATAATATGCCTATGTATGCTGATGTATACCAGAAATCAACACAATATTGTAAAGTAATTATTCTACAATTAAAAATAAATACATCTTTTTAAAAAGAAAATAAGAAATGTAAATAAAAGGAAGAGTCTTTTGAAATACATGAAGGAACTCAGGGAAGGGGTGGGGTGGGCATCAGTGGGAAGAATCCACCTCTTTCTTTGTGCTAATGGATTTTGGAAGGAAGCCACTGGTGTTCTATTTGTTTGAGGCCCAGAGCTCATTTGGGAATAATGGGGCCAGACCCCAGCAATGAGTATCTCTGGTGAGGGAGGGTTTGAGGGTGGTGAGGGGCGTGCAGCAAGCAAGGGCTCCCTCTCCAGCTGTAGAGGTCTGCACCTCTACACAGAAAAACATCACCCTGATGAGGGAGGGAGAACACATCCAGTGAGTCGAGGGGCACAATCAGCAATCAGAGGAGGGAGCCTGCGAGTGTAACCTGAAGTGTCCCTTCTCTTGTTTGCCAGCCCAGAGTATGGACTCTGGAGCTTGATGAACCTGAGTTTGAATCCCCATTTGACCCCTTACTATATGATTTGGGCATGCCACTCAACCTGTCAGTGCCTCAGTTTTTCCATCTGTGAAATGGCAATAACAGATATCACTCACTCCACAGACGTGTTGAGAGGCTTAAAAATAATAAACAATGTCAAGTGCTTTGAATAGTGTCTGAGAAATGCTGAGGAACATATTCAGTGTTAATATTTTCATTATTGCTGATCCAGCTATGAAAAAACATTTTTAGCTCTTAAAAAAGGAAAATTTAATCAAAACAAAATGACTACAATCAAAAGGGTTGTATAAAAGAAATGAAGATGGTGAATTGGGAGAATTCTTATACCCCTGCAACAAGGGCCCTTCTTTAACTTTAATAGAAGTGTTGGAAGGATGCCGTGGCTGAGATCAAGCTAGGAAGAGAAAGCAAAGTCAGGTCAAGGCCAGCTGGTATCCTCCAAAGTGACAGCAGGGGATGCTGCAGGAAAAAAATGCAGGCAGAGTTGCAGCCTTTTTGCCTCAGAGGAGAACTTTATATGCCATGAGGTGAACGCCTTGGCAACACTGGTTTCCAAGCACAGGAATTAATTTCTATCAAGTTTTTTTGTAGGGGTGACTAAAAATGACCCTCGCCATTGTTAGGTCTTGTAACTCCTTTTTCCACTTAGCTAGACTGACTTACTGACCAGCTGGCCCCCAGCTGGTCCCTGAAAGCATGAAACCCAATAAACCAGGAGGCAGAGACATTGTTCTCATTACACCATCTTTGGGGACATTTCTGCTGCTCAGATTCTCAGGGGTAACCTTAGGGGTCTTCAGACCTTTTGGAATATAAGATAAAACCGTTAAGGAGAGACCCAGACCCTCATCATTTATCCTCATCGACTCTGTGGCTTTTCTCACATTGCTATGTGGTAAAGGTAGGAATCGGGGGGCAGGGGGCAGGACCTTGTTGATCACCAGAGTCAGGACAGGCAGATACTTGGTCAAAGATATCAGAGTAACCAGTTCCAGGTTCACTTAGGCAATGATTGAAGAGTTAATAAATTTCCCAAATAGCTTCAGACTCAGAGAAGAGTCTGGAAATGCTAAGAATCAGACTCAAAGGGTAGCATGATAAAAGAAAAAGCTATTTCATGGTCTGTGTTAATGAGACCACCATACGAAGTTTTCTCAGAAAAGGTTTTTCCAGAGGCTTTACAGTTTTTTAAAATTAATTAACATTTTACATTCAGCATCCCACAGATTTCACATCTGCCACTGATTTTCTCACTAATTGGGAAAGCTGTTGGTGGAGGAATTGTTAATGTTTGTACCATCCAAATTAGGGCATAATTAGAAGGCGGGGTGTAAACTAAAGAGAGGCAAGGCTGATGAAGCCGTGTTTACAGTGACAGAGGAATCTTCCCTCTCATAGACGCCTGAGTTCATTTCCACTAGAATCCTCTGTGAGTGTAGGTACACATCCCTCTTGACAGCTGGCAGGTTGCTGTTTGAAACCATACAGTCTTCAGAGAGAAGATCTGCCCTCTGAAGGCTTTTAACCTCAAAATCCCATGGAGACTACAATAGCCATGTAATATCTGTTCCCAGGTGTAATCAGGTGAGACCGCAGACCACTCCCATTACCATCGAACAGTACTTTGGAATGCTTTTTGATATATAGCTTACAGAGTTTTTACACTCTGTGGATGCTCCAGCCTGGCAGGGGTCAAACAGCAAGGTGGGGGCCAAGCTGAAGGTCCTATGACCGCAGCGTAGTTCCTGATATGACTGCTCAGCTGTTTTGTGTGATCTTACTTAGGATACTGAAGACAGCATCCTGATTCAGTTTAGAACAAATAAGGACTATGAGCTGTTTGGTTAACATATAGCAGTTGGTCCTAGAAGGTAACAAGAGAAACATAACATATTGGGTTGGCTGAAAAGGTTTGGGTTTTTCTGTAAGATGGCATGGAAAAACCCAAGCGAACTTTTTGGCCAACCTGGTATTTCCCCAGTCCACAGAAAGTAACTGTCTAACTGAAGAGATAAAGTAGATACTGCAAATCAAGACAAGAGAGGATAGGAGTGGCTGGTCAAAATGAGGCCACTGTGAAGGTTCCCGAAGCCAGAGCCTCTGCCCCTGCCTTGTACGACAGCAGGGACACTGATGAGCACTCAGCCCTTGAAGAAAGGTGGCGCTCCCGTGGGAGCCCTGCTTTCCCGTGGTTCTGGTACTTTGGTACAAGGAAACTGCTGTTGCATAGACTGCCACAGCCATGTCATGGGGGTCCCTTCCCAGAAGATGCCAGTCATTGTACAGCACTGCCATCTTGGGGAATCCCTTCCCCTGTCAGTCAGACCGTCACAAAGCCAGCTGCAACTTCCTTGGCGACTTCCCTGGTCCTCTAAAGCCTGCGGACCTTCCCTCTATCTTCTTGGCTTTGACCACACCCATAAGCTCATTCTTTGATTCAGCACTGGTTGGCAGAGTCTCTGCAATGACCTCCGCCTGCTTACCATGTTGAGTGGTTTGTACAGAGTTCCATAGGCCTGGTTATTCCTTAGGCCTGGGTGGTGTATCCAAAGTCCCCAGGACCAGAGAGGTAACACAGGGGGTTGTAGAGACACTGGAAAACCACCAGGCACAGGCTTCCTCTATAGAAAGCAGCCACCACTCAGCTCCGGCCACATGGAAGCACCACTCAGCTCTGGCCACATGGAAGCGTGGATGGGTCATTGCCAGATCTTTCCAATTTCGCAAGAGAAACTGGAACGTGGATGTATACAGGAAATTTGCCAATTTTGGAAATGTTCAAAACAAATTCAAAACTTTCAAAAACCACAAGTCAAACAAAAGAACACACACACACAACCCATACTGTATTCATTCTACACGTGGCCCAGATGGAGTCTGCCTCAGGCCGATGATCCCAGTCTCCAAAGAGATAAACAGAAAGTGCCAACAGAATCGAGAGATGGGTGGTTTTGACGTCAGCCCTGGGAATCATGGACGACTGGAAGAAGAAAGACCATGATAATCCAGTTGCTTTGCACCAAAGACATGCTCTCTGTTGTTCTGTTTACTACTCACCCTTCCCATTATTAAATTTTTTTAAAAATTATGAAATATTTGTAATTTTGGAAATATTCTGATAATATAGGGCCCTATTAAGTTTCTCTGTCCCTAGAAAGCTGTTCTTGGCAGTTTATGCATGTTACTTTATGATGTAGTATGTTGGGATAGAGGTAAATAAATCTTTGAGGCAAAATATATTTTCAATACTCAAGAGTTTTAGTACATATCATTTTTAAAAAATCTACAAGAGTGACATCTGATAAAAGAACATTTACTCTCTTAAAACATACTGTAGCTGAATGTTGCCTTTAAGGAACTGGAAATGCCTTATTTTTACCAAGAGTTTGTATATGAAATAAGATTATGTCGACATTCCGAAGATAGTTATGAAATGTTCTTTTATATGATGATGAAGTCATGCTTCTGTAACAATATGCATCTTTCCTTATATAATATTTTTAAGTGAGAGAGCTGCTTTAAAATTTTTATAATGGTCATGATTACATGCTAGAGAAAAGTGATTTATTTTTCATGGTCTGTTTAAAATTTTATTTTTCATTAAAAACTTAAACTGAATTTATACAGAGTAAAATTCACCCTGTTTTGTGTATAGCTCTATGAGTTTTGATAAACACACACAGCTATGTGATCTCTATGTCAGTTTGATGTCATAAATCAAATATTAATACAAAGACAGTTTACTGTCTCACATAGAGGTGGCCAGCAGGCACATGAAAATATGCTCAACATTGCTAATTATTAGAGAAATGCAAATCAAAACTACAATGAGATACCTCCTCACACTGGTCAGAATGGCCATCACTAAAAAGTCTACAAATACCAAATGTTGGAGAGGGTATGGAGAAAAGGGAACCCTCCTACACTGCTGGTGGGAATGTAAATTGGTACAGCTGCTATGGAAAACAGTATGGAGATTCCTCAGAAAACTAAAATTGAGTTGTCATACAGTCCAGCAATCTCACTGTGAGGCATATATCCAGACAAAACTATAATTCAAAAAGATACATGCACCCCTATGTTCATAGCAGCACTATTCACAACAGCCAAGACATGGAAACAATCTAAATGTCCATTGACAGACAACTAGATAAAGATGTGGCATATACATTTACAATGGAATACTATTCAGCCATAAAAAAGAACAAAAATTTGTGATCTGCAGTAACATGAATAGACTTAGAGAATATCGTACTGTCAAGGGAGTTTGTAATTTCCTTGGTTATGTCTTGCTGCAGCAAAAATATGAAGTAAGCAGAGGGTCGGTGTTACGGCTCAGTTTTATTTGGCAAGAAAGGAAAATACACCCTCGAGGCTTAAAGGCGGGCTGACCCAAAAGACGTGAAGAGCAGAGAGGCCTGAGACTCAATTTTTGCTCCTCTTTTGATGTATTTTTTCCTCCTCTCCCTGAGCCTGCCCTATGTAAAGTGGGGGTAGCCAGGAGGCTGTTTGCTTCACCTGAGGTCCTCACTCCAGTCTTCGGACCTTCCTTTGTTCCATTTTCATGGGCTTTTCCCTTCTTTGTCTTTTAGTCACCACCATTCTGGACTCCTTTTTCCTATTCTAACTACCAAACAATACTAAGTAAATCAGAAAAAGGAAGATGGATATGATATGATATTATGTGTGCATGAAATCTAAAATATGACACAAACGTATCTATGAATATAAACAGACTCACATGCATAAAAGAACAGACTTGTGGTTGCCAGGGGAGGGGTGAGTGGGGGAGAGATGAAGTGGGAATTTGGGGCTAGCAGACACAAACTATTATATACAGGATAGATAAACAAGGTCCTGTTGTATAGCACAGGGAACTATATTTAACATCCTGTGGTAAACAATGGAAAAGAATGTAAAAGAGAATGTATATATATGTATAACTGAATCACTTTGCTGTAGAGAAGAAATTCACACACCATTGTAAATCAATGATGCATGCGTTTGTGTTCAGTTGGTCAGTCCTGTCTGACTCTTTGTGATCCTGTGGACTGTAGCCCACCAGGCTCCTCTGTCTGTGGGATTTTCCTGGCAAGAATATTGGAGTGGGTTGCCATTTCCTCCCCTAGGGAATTTTCCTGGCCCAGGGATCAAACCCCCGTCTCCTGAATTGCAGGTGGATTCTTTACCAGGGAGTCACCACAGGAAGCCCATAAATCAATGATCAGTTCAGTTCAGTTGCTAAGTTGAGTCCGAGTCTTTGCAACCTCATGAAACGCAGCACGCCAAGCCTCCCTGTCCATCACCAAATCTCAGAGTTCACCCAAACTCATGGCATCGAGTCAGTGATGCCATCCAGCCATCTCATCCTCTGTGTCCCCTTCTCCTCCTGCCCTCAATCCCTCCCAGCGTCAGGGTCTTTTCCAATGAGTCAACTCTTTGCTTGAGGTGGCCAAAGTATTGGAGTTTCAGCTTCAGCATCAGTCCTTCCAATGAACACCCAGGACTGGTCTCTGTTAGGATGGATCTGGTTGGATCTCCTTGCAGTCCAAGGGACTCTCAAGAGTCTTCTCCAGCACCACAGTTCAAAGGCATCAATTCTTCAGTGCTTAGCTTTCTTTACAATCCAACTCTCACATCCATACATGACCACTGGAAAAACCATAGCCTTGACCTTTAGTCACCTTTGTTGGCAAAGTAATGTCTCTGCTTTTTAATATGCTATCTAGGTTGGTCATAACTTTGATACTTCAATTTAAAAAGAAAAAATAATCTCAAATCTCAATTCATTGTTTCAATTAATTCTTTTCACTCATTCAATCATTTAGCTCCTAAAATGGACCAGGCATTGAGAATACATGGCCCCAGGCTTCAAGGAGTTTTCTGCTTTTTGATGAGCCAGGTATCTTAAAAGTGACAGTGCAGTAAATAAAATAAACTGCTGTAAAGGATATCTATACAAATAGCAACTCATTTATTCCCTTATCTAATAGAATCTGATCCACCCAGTAGGATCAGGCCCCCTGTTAAGCATTGGGAATGTAACTATGGGCAAGGGGAGCTTGGAGCAAGCTCAGAAGCCAGCCAGCCAGCCAGCCAGCCAGCCGGGGAGGGACTGGATACAGAGAGGTGAGTGCCCTGCTGGGGAAGAACACAGATCTGTGGGAAGAGCACAGGGGCTACATCTCTTGTTGGGAGCAGAGGAGAGTGTGTGCTGGGGAAGACATAAAGGCTCTTCCTGAAATCCTTGTGCAATTCCTCCAACACTGCCCAAGTCTGGAGGGGCTGAGGACACTGAGAAATACAGACGCTGCCTAGTAGATTTATCACTGGTTCATGATGGAGAAAATGGATGAGTGAGCATGTCCACTAAACTACAATCCAAGAAAGCTTCTGTTTTCATACTCCTATCAGGCATAGATAAATGGCTGTCTTGCTAACAGGGAGCCCATGATACACGCACAGGCAGAGCCCGGAAAGCCATTTATTAGGAGGGGGAGGACAGAGAACAGGCCTGGGTGTCTGGTACTAGCAGCCCTGCCCAGTCCCCTGTTGGCTCAGATCCAGGTGCTGATAGCCTGAGCCTGGGCCTATGATGAAGTAGGCATGGCAGAGTTCACTCGCAGCCAGCCACGGGGAGATGGGATAAAAGGGTTACTCCAACAACCCCAAGGCAGGCAAACAAGGGTCAGAAGTCAGCCAGGGCAAAAGGTTCCCTGGACCGGAATGCTTGGTTTTGTCCAGAGCCATTGGTATCTCCAGTATCCTCTGCTACGCTGGGCAGTGTTCCTCAGCTGACAAAGGGGATGGTTACTCGATTTTTTTTTTCCTTTTTTTTTTTTTTTTTTTTTTTGGGGTCGGGGGGCGGGCATGGTGGTTGGTTCCACGATGTGACATACAAGATCTTTCCCAACCAGGGATGGAACCTCTGCCCCCTGCACTGGAAGCACGGAGTTGTATCAACTGGGCCACCAGGGAAATTCTTACAGTTCCTGTGAATGATGCGCAGTTTTTTGACTTTAATTCTGTGGGGCTATTCACTCCCATCTCTTCATTACAAATGAATGGAGATCTGCATCTCAATAAATTCCATTCCCATTCATCCTTTTTAGCCCCAAGCTACACCTTTGCAGCCGCATCTGTGTTTCCCTGTATATGTAGATGCTGGATGCTTTGCAAAGCTTGAAGTCAAGTTTAGAGTCAGATAAGTGGGGACATGGGGGTGGGTGGGGCAGATTCTCAGCCTCAGCAATACTGACATTTTGGGCTGGGTGATTCTATGTGGTAAGGGTGGCCCTGTACATGGCAGGAGGTTTAGTAGTGTCTCTGATCTCTACCCACTCGATGACCACGGCTCTCTCTCTAGTTACAGCAACCCAAAATGCCCAGGTACTATCTGGGGTCATTAATAATTTAATATAGTAAATATTCTGTAGGGGGCAACATTGTCTCTTTTTAAGAAACACTCAAGTGGACCTGCATTCTAATCCTGGTTCTGCCACTTATTAAGTTTCTTAGGATCTCTGAATCCCAGTATCCTTGTCCATAAAATATTTTCTATGGCTGGTAAAATAACTGGAAAATTATATGGTTGATTAATTCCTGTCATGTGGAATATCTTCAAAAGGCAGCTATTATTACCATTTGAGTCCTCTATGAATTTTCCTAAATTTTTTTGGTTGTAATTCCAGATTTCTGGTGAGCAAAGAGTTCAAAAAGAACTGTGGAACTGACAGGAATTTCCTTGGCTCTGCCTCTGGCCATGTAAAGAAGCTTGGCTTGGCTTGCATTACTTAAGCGTATAGTTTGGAGTCTCTCTCTGGGAAAGCTGCTGTTTTCAGCATTCCTGTAGAATGGGATCAGCAGCCCTATGGGTTTAAGAGACTTCAGTCTTATTACAGCCGGCTCTGAGGTTTGAACTGCCTCCTTGACTTCTCAGTATAGGCACGTAAGTCACTGATATTTCCTGAAGCCAAGGTTTGAATCCACAGCCTTTGGGATTCAGGGCTCAGGACAGATGCAAAGTGATTTAGTAGTAGAGTTTTAAAATGGATTCTGAAGAGGGAACTATTTCTTGGAATGAGTTATAATTTTAAGAAAATGGCCTTTTAGCCTTGCTGATCAGGGTTTAAGAAATGTTCCCTCTTTCCCTCCATCTCATATGCTCTTCACTTTCTCTCTCATTTTGAAGTTATGAAGATTTTTTTAAAATTGGTTTTGCCATACATTGACATGAATCCACCATGGGTGTACATGAGTTCCCAACCCTGAACCCGCCTCCCACCTCCCTCCCCATATCATCTCTCTGGGTCATCCCTGTGCACCAGCCCCAAGCATCTTGTATTCTGTATTGAACATAGACTGGCGATTTGTTTCTTACATGATAGTATACCCGTTTCATTTTTTTTTTAATTTATTTTTACTTTATTTTACTTTATAATACTGTCTTGGTTTTGCCATACATTGACTTGAATCCGCCACGAGTATACATGATTTCCCAATCCTGAACTCCCCTCCCACCTCCCACCCCATATCATCTCTCTGGATCATTCTCGTGGACCAGCCCCAAGCATCCTGTATCCTGTATCCTGTATCAAACATAGACGGGCGATTCGTTTCTTACATAATAGTATACATGTTTCAGTGCCATTCTCCCAAATCATCCCACCTTCTCCCTCTCCCTCAGAGTCCAAAAGTCCGTTCTATACATCTGTGTCTCTTTTGCTGTCTCGCATACAGGGTTATCATTACCATCTTTCTAAATTCCATATATATGTGTTAGTATACTGTATTGGTGTTTTTCTTTCTGGCTTACTTGACTCTGTATAATCAGCTCCAGTTTCATCCATCTCATTAGAACTGATTCAAATGTATTCTTTTTAATGGCTGAGTGATACTCCATTGTGTATATGTACCACAGCTTTCTTATCCATTCATTTGCTGATGGACATCTAGGTTGTTTCCATGTCCTGGCTATTATAAACAGTGCTGCAATGAACATTGGGGTACACGTGTCTCTTTCAGGTCAGTCTTCTTTAAAGCTCAGGCTTATTCAACATATTCTGCCTTCGTGAAACCATGCACGCAACAATGTGGAGTATCCTCACATAGGCCCATCCAGCATGGGATGATGAAAGGATGGCAAGTGCGAGACGCATGCAGCACCATTCACCATTCCTCACAGCAGACATTGCTAATTAAACCCATCACGTAACCCTCCAAGCACAGGTGTTTTGAATTCTTTCCCAAGTCACTATTACTGCCAGGTGCTAAACTGAGAGCAGTGGACAGGGGAGATAAAGTGTACTCTGTGGATTTGTAAGCAGGCACACACAGGTTCAAACCACTTACTAGCTATGACTTTGGGAAAGTCACTCAACGTTTCTGAGGCTCAGTTTTATTATCTATAAGTTGAAATAATATGTAATTTGCGCTAGAGTTCCATTAGAATTATTAAGAGGATTGGCATGTTTTAAAAGTACCCATAACACTGTAGTTGGCTCATATTTTGAATTCAAAACTGTATAGCTTCTGATGCTCAACATTGCTAATCAGAGAAATGCAGATCAAAACCACAAAGAGCTATCACTTCACACCTGCCAGGAAGGCTATCATCAAAAAGACGATAAATAAGAAATGTTGGTGAGGATGTGGAGGAAAGGGAACCCTCATGCACTCTTGGTGGGAGTGTAAATTGGTGCAGTCACTATGGAGAACAGTATAAAGGTTTCTCAAAAGACTAAAAATAGAGCTACTAGTGATCCAGCAATACCACTCCTGGGTGGAATATATATATATGAAGAGCGTGTGCTCAGTCGTGTCTGATTCTGTGACCCCATGGACTGTCACCCATCAGACTCCTCTGATCATGGGATTTCCCAGGCAAAAATATTAGGGTAGGGGGTAGGTTGCCATTACCTCCTCCAGGGGATCTTCCCACCCAGGGATTGAACCCATGTCTCCTGCATTGGCAAGTGGAGTCTTCACCACTTGAACCACCTGGGAAGCGCTAGATATACATATATAGGCTTTGATTCTTTTTTTATGGCTAAGTAGTATTCCTTTGTGTGTGACATCTTATATATATGTATCTCCCCAAACTGAAAAACACTCATTTGAAAAGATACATGCCCCCCAATATTCACAGCAGCATCATTTACAATAGCCAAGATACTGAGGCAACCTCAGTGTCCACCAACAGATGAATGGATAAAGATCTCTCTCTCTCTCTCTCTCTCTCTCTCTCTCTCTCTCTCTCTCACACACACACACACACACACACACACACACACAGGAATACTACTCAGCCATAAAAAAGAATGAAATTTTGCCGTGCGCAAGAGCACGGATGGACCCGGAGAGTGTTATGAGACGAGGCAGATAGAGGAAAACAAATACTGTATGTTATAACTTCTATGTGAAACCTAAAGAATAAAAGAAATGAGCGAATATAGCAAAACAGAAACAGACTCACAAATATAGAGAAAAAACTAGCGGGTATCTGTGGGGAGGTGGGGGCAAGATAGGGGTAAGGGCTTAAGAGGTACAAACTGCTATGTATAAAATGAATAACATACAAGGATATATATATATATAGCCAATATTTTGTAACCTTAAATGGAGTATAATCTATAAAAATTTTGAATCACTACACTGTATACCTGACACTGATGCTGTAAGTCAACTATACTTCAAAAACAAAAAGTATGACTTTTAAGGAGCCCTGTCTGTCACTTCAGTTCTTGCTCTGTAGACCCTGGGAAACTTTAAGAAAACAAGGAAATTATATCAAGGAAGCAAACTTGGAGAGAAATATACACAGCACATGGTTAAGTATGGGCTGTGAGTTCTGTAGAGGTTAAAAAAGGAGTGAAGGAGACCCTGGCTGGAACGCTCCAGGGCAGCCTTCTGAATGAGGTGGACGTGAGCAGGTCTGATGGAGATTCAGAGTCTGAATCTCTGATGGAATCCCCAGAGTGGTGTTGGGTGTGTGTTCCAACAGGAGCAAAAGTGGTACGAAAAAGTCAAGAGTACAGAAAGGAGACTGGCCCGTTTGGAACATAGAGTTGAGCTTGGAGAACGTCCTGGGTCAATGAGAGAATCAGGTGAGAAGGAAAAGCCCCTCCAAGCAGTGACCTTTGGTTTCCTTCTTGTTCCCAGTCAGCCTGTGGTCTTATCCATTTGTGCATGCCAAGTGGTTTCAGTCGTGTTCAACTCTGTGCAGCCCTATGGGCTGTAGCCCGCCAAGTTCCTCTGGCCATGGGATTCTACAGGCAAGAATACTGGAGTGGGTAGCCATGCCCTCCTCCAGGAGCCATCCTGGTTAGCCCCTAAGTGTACCTGGGAGGCCAGCCATGGTGCACAGGTTTGGGCTACCACCAGGGGTCAGTGTGGCCCAACAGCTTTGAGCTACTCCGGTTGGTGTAGATTTCTGAGTTCCTTTTTTGCGCCAGGTGCTGAGCTGGGGACTTAAAAGAATCTATCCACCAATCAAAGGGGGTGGAGCTCTTTGTATGGCTGTTGTGATGTGCTTTTTCCTCAGTGATCGAATTTAATACTAATCACAACCTTGTGTGGTCTCCGTGTATTAGTCTCATACTCATGGAGAAACAGATGTTGAGAATTTTAAAGTTCAAATAGACTTTGAAGGAATCTGAATTTGAACCCAGGCTACGATCTCCAACCCCGTGCCCTCCTCTGCAGCCTATAGCATTTTGTCAAGGGAATAGGAGCATGCAAATATTTAAAGAGTTGCATTAATAATTATTTAAAGACCAATGGCAGAATTTCAGTTGGAGAAGATGAAAAAGTTCTGAAGATAGATAGTGTGATGGTTGCACAACAGTATGTTTGTGTTTAATGCCACCGAACTGTTCACTTAAAAATGGTTAAAAGGGTAGATTTTATGGTGTGTATATATTGCCACATTTTAAAATGGCAATTTACTATGTATCTCTCTATATAAAACATTTGTTAATAACAATAGTTAATGGTATATATTAGTAGCTGTCTTTTTAAAGCACTTATGAATGTGTTAATCATTTAATTCTCACAACCACCAGTTGACGTAGGTACTATTCTTATTCTCATTTAGTAAGTAATCAGGAATTCCCTGGTGGTCCACTGATAGGACTCCATGCTTTCATTGCCAAGGGCATGAGTTTGATTTCTGGTTGGGGAACTAGGATCCCATAAGCCTTGAGGTGCTGCCAGGAAATAAAATAAAATAATTTCAATAATCACTTGATCTGTCCTTCCTCTTTCTCTCCCCTGCATCCACTTCAGTATAGGCCAAGATCTGCATGTAACTAATCCTTAGGGCTTCCCAGGTGGCTCAGTGGTAAAGAATCCACCTGCCAATGCAGGAGACATGGGTTTGATCCCTGGGTTGAGACTGTTCCCCTGGGAAAGGAAATGGTAACCCACTCCAATATTCTTAACTGGGAAATCCCATGGACAGAGGAGCCTGGTGCCCTACAGTCCATGGGGTCACAAGAGTCCACGCCTCAGCAACTAAACCTCAGCAACAACAACAAATTAATCCTTGGTTGACCAGCATTGTAAAATGTGATGGAATGGAAAGACCCTGGTCTTTGAAGCTCACCGACCTGGAGCTGATATGCGTTCTGCTGTTTTACCAGCTCAATGTTCTTAGACAAGATACTTAGTCTCTCTGAGCCTCAATTTTTTTCATTTATGAAATATAATAATAGTTCCTGCTTTGTTGGGTTGTTGTGATGGGCAAATAAGTGTAAAATGCTTAGCATAATGCTGGTACATAGACAGCACTTGAAAACAACAGCTGTTATTATTTGCACATAGCAGTTTAGTCACTCAGTCATGTCCAACTTTTGCGACCCCATGGACTGCAGCATGCCAGGCTTCCCTGTCTATCACTAACTCCTGGAGCTTGCTCAAACTCATGTCTCATCCTCTCTAGTCTTCTCCTCCTGCTTTCAATCTTTCCTTGCATCAGGGTCTTTTCCAGTGAGTCAGTTCTTTGCATCAGGTGGCCAAAACATTGGAGTTTCAGCTTCAGCATCAGTCCTTCCAATGAATATTCAGGACTGATTTCCTTTGGGATTGACTGGTTGTTTGCATATAGGAGAGTGTTCAGAAAATAATAAATAAATGGATCTTTGTGTCTTGAGAGCACCTGAAATAGCTCCTGGCCCTCCTGGGCACCTTGAATGAAATATTACTTGCTCAGTCGTGTCCAACTCTGCAACCCAATGAACTGGGGCTAGCTGGGCTCTTCTGTCCATGGGATTCTCCAGGCAAGCATACTGTAGTGGGTTGCCATTTCCTTCTTCAGGGCATCTTCCTCACCCAGGGTTTGAACCTGGGTCTCCTGCATTACAGGCAGACTCCTTACCACCTGAGCCACCAGCGAAGCTCCTGGGCACGTTGAAAGGAGGATATTCAGCCCCAATCACTTTAGCCCAATCAGTCCAGGAATGGCAGGACTAGATAAGTTTCTTTGAGTCCAACTCCATCATTTTACAGAGGAAGCCAAAGCCCAGGAAAGGGAATAGTTTTGTGCGAGGTCACCCTTGTGTCAGTCGACCAGGAAGTTACCAGGCAATCTGGTGTGGTGAGAGCCCCTCCCTTGGAGCCAGAACTGGGTGGTGATGAGGGCTTCAGGCTAGCCAGCCTGGCCCCCTCCCTGAGGCCCCTGCCAGGTTAACATCAAGTCCCTTCCAGCCTTGGATTGGTTCTAAGAGGTGCTTACCTCTGCCCTTATTCTGCAGGAGTGGCCAAAAGGATTGTGAAACTGGGAAATCAGCTGTTTATCCCAACTTCTAGGGTAAGGAGTGAAGAGAGAAGGGGAAGGGGTTGGGGCTGGGCACCTTTGGTTAGTGTTTATTCTTTTCCTTGCTTGGCCTGGAAACCAAGGGGAATCCAAGCAGCAGCATGTGAAGCAAGATCCCAGGGTCTCTGAGAAGCTTGTTGTGGTGAGAGATGAGTCACCACAGGCCTCAGAACTGCAGCCTGGATTCTGTGTAGGCTTCTGCACTGGGCCATCGTGGGTGTCACTATTTGTTCCCTCAGAAGAGATTTTGTCTCCTAGGAGCCCAAGGCTGTCTTGGCTGCACCCCCATCTAGTGAGTAGGTGGTAGGATCAGGTCCTCATTGTGGTCTGATCTCTAAATAACACACTTTCCCTTGAAGAAAGCTTTATGTCTTGCTTGAATGTAGCAACCCTCCTTTTCTCCAGGCTCTTGCCAGTACCACCTCCAGACTAGGATTTCTAGGACAGAGGTCATCAGGGCACTCCCAAAAGGTGCCTCACTGCTTATAGACTGAGCCCCCATCCTTAGCACTGTGGTCCTGACCAAAGTTTCTGCCTTATCCTAACTTTCACTCCTTCCCACCAGCTACCCTGCGTTCTCCCCCAGGGTTTTGCAATGTGAACTGTCCTCAGAAGCATAGAGGACATTTGTTTTAAAAACGCAGGTTCTAGGACTTCCCTGGTAGTCCAGTTTGATTTAAGAATCCACCTGCCAGTGCAGGGGACACGGTTTGATCCCTGCTTTGGGGAGATCCCACATGCCACAGGGCAACTAAGCCTGGGAACCACAGCTGTTGAGTCCATGTGCCACAGTTACTGAAGCTCACACGCCTTAGAGCCTGAGCTCCACAGCAAGAAGCCAGTGCAGTGAGAAGCCTGCTCACTGCAGCTAGAGGATAGCCCCTGCTCGCTGCGACTAGAGAATGCCCATGCAACAGTGAAGACCCAAGGCAGTCAAAGAGAAATAAATACTAAATAAAAATTGCTTAAATAAGAGACTATTTTTTAAAATGAAAGAATAAGGATTGTCATGGGGAGCTGAAACTTAGAAAAAATAAAAAATAATAAAAATGCAGATTCCTGTCCTACCAGACCCATTGCTTCAGGGGCTGGAATACTTGGTTCTTATGCAGACTACCATTTAAGAACTGCAGTTCTACCAAGCCAGATTGTTATATTTCATGACTATGTGGGCCCTTGGTGCCCTTTCACGTGTTGTTCCTCTTCCAGGAATGCCCTTCTTGCAATTCCCAGACTGGTGCTCTCTGCTCCTTCTTTAAGATTCAGAGAGCAGGTGAACTGGTTAACTCTCTGTGTTAACTCTTCTGTGCTCCTTCCCGCTTCTGGGTTCCTATCTTTGTGTTCACACAGCCACACTGCACTTCCTAACCTACCTCTGCCCTAGAATTTTCACATTGTCAGGATTGGTTCCTCTGCTTGTTTGCGAGCTCCATAAAGATCATTTGTTGTTGAATCTCTGGGACCTGGCAGAAAGAAGGCATGTTTGCTGAATGAATGAATGGAGAGCAGGCCCCAGTCTAACTCAGAAAGGTAGATTTAACCCATTTGGTAGCTGACAGAGCCAGGGTTAATCGTGCAGGTTTCCTGTTCCACGGTTTCGGGCTGTTACGGGATCTAAATATTTGGTCTACTCTTGAGGAAGCTACAGATTTACATTTTGGCAAGAGGTGTTTAGACTAGCCTCAAGAGGTGTAGGACTTCGAATTATTTTTCAAAATCTCAAAATGTGATTCTGTCTTAAACCAGGGAACTGCTTTCCCCTGATCTCTCTGAGGATGGAACCCACCAGACTTTTTTCTCCCCTTCATCTCTCTTCCTCAGGATCATCCATGCCATAATTCTTGACCTTTTAACTCTGGCGCCACAACTGCCACCTCAGCCCGGCACACCCTGGACCTCGTCATGACTGCTCCAGCTCAGAAATGCCAACATGCCGGTCTCTGGCCAGAACCCCTCCTTGCCTTCGTCTTACTCACCGCCCCCACTCCCAGTTCACCTGCTCTCTGATGTCATGACTCCTTCATTCCTTTTCTAAGCCCAGCCCACAGATAGCCTCCATTCTCCTCCCTCTTCCCCAGGGAGGTGCCGCTCCTCCCATCCAAGCAGTCTGTCACCTGGGCGCTGGACTCCTCCCTCCCGACCCCTTGACACTGTGTCTTCAGTCCCTCCTCTGGCTGTCTCCCTCCCCACACTGACGCGGTCAAGCTTCTCTCACCTTTGGGGCTACCTTCCTCTAGTTATTAGCTAATTATGGTTTGGGACCAATTCTGATGTGTGGAGGTTTCCCCACACTACCAAACCATCCTTGGACACCAGCTGGGTGTCCTGAAACTCAATTCAGTTCTGACACGAACTACCCAGAGATAGCATCAGATCCCACAGGTTAAGGGCTCAATCCCACAAGACTGCCCAACCGCCTTCAGATGCCAATTGAAATCCCAGGTGTGATCTGTGCTTCTGACCAACTGGCTATAAGTCAGAGGTTCCCACACCCCCTCCGTCCTTGTTCAGTCTCTCAGTTGTGTCCGACTCTTTGAGATTCCATGAATGCAGCACGCCAGGTTTGCCTGTCCTTCACCATCTCCCAGAGTTCGCTCAAATGCATGTCCACTGAGTCAGTGATGCCACTCAACCATCTCATCCTCTGTCACCCGCTTCCCCTCCTGCTCTCAGTCTTTCCCATATTTGGGATCTTTTCCAGTGAGTCAGCTCTTCTCATCAGGTGGCCAAAGTATTGAAGTTTCAGCTTCAGCATCAATCCTTCCAATGAATATTTAGGGTTGATTTCTGTCAGGATTGACTGGTTTGATCTCCTGCTGTCCAAGAGACTCTCAAGAGTGTTCTCCAGCACCACAATTCGAAAGCATCAATTCATAAAGTGTTGAGCCTTCTTTATGGTCCAACTCTCACATCCATACATGACTCCTGGAAAAACCATAGCTTTAACTATGTGGACCTTTGTCGGCAGAGTGATACCTCTGCTTTTTAATATGCTGTCTGGGTTTGTCATAGCTTTTCTTCCAAGAAGCAAGCGTCTTTTAATTTTATGGCTGCGTTGACTGTCCAAAGTGATTTTCGAGCCCAAGAAAATAAAATCTGCCACTGTTTCTACTTTTCTCCTTATATTGCCATGAAATGATGGGGCCAGATGCCATGAGCTTAGTTTTCTGAATGTTGAGTTTTAAGCCAACTTTTTTGCTCTCCTCTTTCCCTCCTTCATTGGGTTTGATTAATTGGCTAGAGTGGCTGGCTTACAGAACTCAGAGACACATTTACTTATTAAATCACTGGTTTAGTTGTGTGGTTTTTTGAGGTCTTTATCTATTTATTTAAAAAAATTTTTGGCCGTGCCAGCGTGAGGGATCTTAGTTCCTGACCAGGGATTGAACCTGCGCCCCCTGCAGTAGAAGCACTGTCTTAACTCTGGACCACTAGGGAGGTTCCTTTTTTTTTTTTTTTTTTAATAAAACTGGTTTATTTTAAAAAGATCTAACTCAGAGATAGCCACATGGAAAGAGATGTTCACCAACTTGAAAGTGCTATATACCCCATCCTTTTGGGGTTTTATGGAGGCTTATATAAACATGAATGATTAAATCATTGGCCATTGGTAACTGATTTGATTTCTGGCCCCCTCTCCCATCCCTAGAGGTCAGAAGTGTGGAAGAGTTCCACCCCTCTAAAAACATGGTTGATTCTCCTGGCAGACAACCCCATCCTTTAGGAGTGGTCCAAGAGTTAAACCTCATTAACAAAAGACATCTTTATCACTTTCATCACTTAGGAAATTCCAAGGGTTTTAGAAGCTCTGCTAGAAATGCATGAAGACCAAATATGTATTTCTTATTATAAATCACAATGTCACACCAAGTTTTCAAGTTCCCTTCACAGCATATCTTATCAAAAGAGTAGGCCCGATTTGCTACCCACTTACTCCCAACCTGGTTTCTAGCCCCACCGCTATGGCAGTTCTGCCCAAGGCTTGAGGTACTCCCAGCCTCCTAACTATAAAAAAACAGTGAGCAGTTTTTAGTTGCTATCTTGCCTGTACTTTGTGTGGTATTTGACAGTGAGAGCCACTCCTTTCTTTGTGAATCTCTGTTTCTTCTTGGTTTGCAAAGTACTCCACCCACCACCTTCTTTATAATGGGAGGTATAGGTCCTCTTCCTATTCTCAAGTGTCAGTAGTCCATACTTTTCCTTGTTTAGCCCTCTGATTATACCTCATACAATCTAAAGTTTGCCACTTGTTATGCAAGACACCTGACATCTCTGAATTGTAGTAAAATGAGAGTTCTCATGAAAAGTACATGTAAAGGGCCCAGAAAGATGCCTTCCCCAGAGACCTCCTACATGGTAGTCCTTTGTATTATTATTGTTGATAATAAAATAATGTCTTTATTTCTGCCCTACAGTTTTACATCTCTCTTTATTGTTGTTTTCTAAACTTTTTATTATGGTGATTTTTGATCAGTCTCCAGAATAGACAGAATTGCATAATGAATCTCTGTGTACCATAACTCAGCCCTAAGAACTGTGTGGATCACAATAAACTGTGGAAAATTCTGAAAGAGATGGGAATACCAGATCACCTGACCTGCCTCTTGAGAAACCTATATGCAGGTCAGGAAGCGACAGTTAGAACTGGACATGGAACAACAGACTGGTTCCAAATAGAAAAAGGAGTACGTCAAGGCTGTATATTGTCACCCGGCTCATTTAACTTCTATGCAGAGTGTATCTTGAGAAACGCTGGACTGGAAGAAGCTCAAGCTGGAGTCAAGATTGCTGGGAGAAATATCAATAACCTCAGATATGCAGATGACCCATCTTTATGGCAGAAAATGAAGCGGAACTAAAAAGCTTCTTGATGAAAGTGAAAGAGGAGAGTGAAAAAGTTGGCTTAAAGCTCAACATTCAGAAAACAAAGATCATGGCATCTGGTCCCATCACTTCATGGGAAATAGATGGGGAAACAGTGGAAACAGTGTCAGACTTTATTTTTTGGGGCTCCAAAATCACTGCAGATGGTGATTGCAGCCATGAAATTAAAAGACGCTTACTCCTTGGAAGAAAAGTTATAACCAACCTAGATAGCATATTGAAAAGCAGAGACATTACTTTGCCAACAAAGGTCCGTCTAGTCAAGGCTATGGTTTTTCCTGTGGTATGTATGGATGTGAGAGTTGGACTATAAAGAAAGCTGAGCACTGAAGAATTGATGCTTTTGAACTGTGGTGTTGGAGAAGACTCTTGAGAGTCCCTTGGACTGCAAGGAGATCCAACCAGTCCCTTCTGAAGGAGATCAGCCCTGGGATTTCTTTGGAAGGACTGATGCTAAAACTGAAACTCCAGTACTTTGGCCACCTCATGCGAAGAGTTGACTCATTGGAAAAGACTCTGATGCTGGGAGGGATTAGGGGCAGGAGGAGAAGGGGCCGACAGAGGATGAGATGGCTGGATGGCATCACTGACTCGATGGACATGAGTTTGAGTGAAGTCCGAGAGTTGGTGATGGACAAGGAGGCCTGGCGTGCTGCAATTCATGGTGTTGCAAAGAGTCGGACACGACTGAGCGACTGAACTGAACTGAACTGAAGAACTATCACCCCATGGCCAGCCCTGCCCCATTCACCCCTATTTTCTGCAAAAGATATAAACTTTAAAAAATAACCATAATACTATTATCATACATAAAATATCAAACCTTCTGAGATCAATTTGTAGTATATCTGATTTCTTTAAGATAGTGCTGCTGGATATTCTCCAGGTGGGCTTTCCTGGTGGCTCAGACGGTAAAGAATTTGCCTGCAATGTGGGAGATCTGGGTTTGATCCCAGGGTTAGGAAGATCCCCTGGAGGAGGGCGTGGCAACCCACTCCAGTATTCTTGCCTGGAGAATCCCCATGGACAGAGTATCCTTGCAGACTACAGTCCATGGGGCTGCAAAGAGTTGGACACGACTGAGCAACTAAAAACAGCACACATTCCTCAGGTACTTCAAATTCAGCTTGTCCAAAGCTGAACTCAGCATCTTCTCAGAAGCCTGTTCCTCTCCCATCAACTTTGTGGGCCCTGTCTTGGTGATGGATACCACTGTTCATCATTCCTTCAGATCTGGACTTTGGGAGTAGCCTTTCAGATCCTCATTCTTCCTGACACCCCATCCAGCCATTCACCTCCTAGAGATCCTAGTGTATGTGCCCTGCATCTCCGCTGCCACTATCTGACATTACCAGGCTCTTACTGGATTCTTTGCCCCTGGGCATTAGCTTTTTAAGTGATCTCCTCTTTGCATTTCCATATTAATGCTATTGTCCTAATTTTTTTTGTGGTAAAATCCACATAACATAAAATTTACCATTTTAATCTGTATGGTTAAGTGGCATCAAGTATATTCACGTTGTGAAATCACTACCATCATCCATCTCAAAAACAAAACTGGGAGCTGACCGTGGCCCAGATCATGAACTCCTATATTGCCAAATTCAGACTTAAATTGAAGAAAGTAGGGAACACCACTAGACCACTCAGGTATGACCTAAATCAAATTCCTTATGATTATACAGTGGAAGTGACAAATAGATTCAAGGGTTTAAATCTGATAGAGTGCCTGAAAAACTATGCATGGAGATTCATAACACTGTACAGGAGGTGGTGATCAAAACCATCCCCAAGAAAAGGAAATTCATAAAGGCAAAATGGTTGTCTGAGAAGGCCTTACAAATAGCTGAGAAAAGAGAAGTGAAAGGCAAAGGAGAAAAGGAAAGAGATACCCATCTGAATGCAGAGTTCCAAAGGACAGCAAGGAGAGATAAGAAAGCCTTCCTCAGTGATCAATGCAAAGAAATAGAGGAAAACAATAGAGTGGGAAATACTAGAGATCTCATCAAGAAAATTAGAGATACCAAGGGAACATTTCATGCAAAGATGGGCACAATAAAGGACAGAAATGGTATGGACCTAACAGAAGCAGAAGATATTAAGAAGAGGTGGCAAGAATACATTGAACTATACAAAATATTTTAATGACCCAGATAACCACGATGGTATGATCACTTGCCTAGAGCCAGACATCGTGGAGTGCAAAGTCAAGTGGACCTTAGGAAGTATCACTAGGAACAAAGCTAGTGGAGGTGATGGAATTCCCCTGAGCTATTTCAAATCCTAAAAGATGATGCTGTGAAAGTGCTGCACTCAATATGCCAGCAAATTGAAAAACTCAGCAGTGGCCACAGGACTGGAAAAGGTCAGTTTTCATTCCAGTCCCAAAGCAAGGTAATTCCAAAGAATGTTCAAACTACCACACAGTTGCACTCATTTTACATGCTAGCAAAATAAAGCTCAAAATTCTCCAACCTGGGCTTCAACAGTATGTGAACTGAGAACTTCTAGATGTTCAAGCTGGATTTAGAAAAGGCAGAGAAACCAGAGATCAAATTGCCAACATCCATTGGATCATAGGAAAAGCAAGAGAATTCTAGAAAAACATCTACTTCTGCTTCATTGACTACTCTAAAGCCTTTGACTGTGTGGATCATAGCAAACTATAGAAAATTCTTAAAGAGATGGGAATACCAGACCATCTTACCTACCTCCTGAGAAACCTGTATGCAGGTCAAGAAGCAACAATTAGAATTAGACATGGAACAACAGACTGGTTCCTAATTGGGAAAGGAGTACATCAAGACTTATGTTGTCACCCTGCTTATTTAACTTATTTTCAGAGTACATCATGCAAAATGCCAGGCTGGATAAAGCACAAGCTGGGATCAAGATTGCCGGGAGAAATATCAATAGCCTCAGATATGTAGATGACAACACTCTTATGGCAGAAATCGAAGAGGAACTAAAAAACCTCTTGATGAAAATGAAAAAGAAGAGTGAAAAAACTGGCTTAAAACTCAGTGTTCAAAACACAAAGATCATGGCATCCAGTTCCATCACTTCATGACAAATAGATGGGGAAACAATGGAAACAGTGACAGACTTTATTATTTTGGGGCTCCAAAATCACTGCAGATCATGACTGCAGCCATGAAATTAAAAGATGTTTGTTCATTGGAAGAAAAGCTATGACCAACCTAGACAGCATATTAAAAAACAGAGACATTACTTTGCCAACAAAGTCTGTCTAGTCAAAGCTTTTTTGACTAGTTAAAAGTTTTTCCAGTAGTCATATGCAGATGTGAGAGTTGGACCAGAAAGAAAGCTGGGTGCTGAAGAATTGATGCTTTGAACTGTGGTGTTGGAAAAGACTTTTGAGAGTCCCTTGGGCAGTAAGGAAATCAAACCAGTCAACCTAAAGGAAATCAGTCCTGAATATTCACTGGAAGGACTGATGCTGAAAATGAAGCTCCAATACTTTGGCCACTTGATGCAAAGAGCTGACTCATTGGAAAAGACCCTGATGCTGGGAAAGATTGAAGGCAGGAGATGGGGACGACAGAGGATGAGATGGTTGGATGGCATCACTGACTGGACGGACATCACCTGGAGTTTGAGCAAGCTCCAGGAGTTGATGATGGACAGGGAAGCCTGGCGTGCTGCAGTCCATGGGGTTGCAAATATTTGGACATGCCTGAGGGACTGAACTGAACCATCCCCCTGGCTCCTGGTAACCTTCATTCTATCTTCTATATTTATGAATATGACTACTCTAGGTACTTCATACAGTATTTGTCCTTTTGTGTACAGAGGAGCCTGGCAACTGAGCACACAGCACAGCTATTTCACTTAACACAGTGAGGTTCAAGGTTCATCCATAATGTAACATGTACCAGAATTTTTTTCCTTTTTAATGCTGAATAATGGTCTCTTGTACATATGTATACCACATTTTATTTATTCACTCATCCCTTGGGTTGCTTTTCTTTTCAGTTCAGTTCAGTTCAGTCACTCAGTTGTGTCCAATTCTGTGATCCTGTGGACTGCAGCACGCCAGGCCTCCCTGTCCATCACCAATTCCTGGAGCTTACTCAAACTCATGTCCATTGAGTCGGTGATGTCATCCAACCATCTCATCCTCTGTCATCCCCTTCTCCTCCTGCCTTCAATCTTTCCCAGCATCAGGGTCCTTTCCAATGAGTCAGTCTTTGCATCAGGTGGCCAAAGTATTGGAGCTTCAGCTTCAGCATCAGTCCTTTCAATGAATATTCAGGACTGATTTCCTTTAGGATGGACTGGTTGAATCTCCTTGCCGTCCAAGGGACTCTCAAGAGTCTTCTCCAACACTACAGTTCAAAAGCATCAGTTCTCAGCGCTCAGCTTCCTTTGTAGTCCAACTCTCACATCCATACATGACTACTGGAAAAACCATAACTTTGACTAGATGGACCTTGAATGGCTTTTACCTTTCAGCTATTATGAGTAATATTGCTATGAACATGAGTGGAAAGATCGCTCTTGAGATCCTGCTTTCAATTCTTTTGGGTACATACCCAGAAGTGGAATTGCTGGACCATATGGTAATTCTATTTTTAATTTTTTGAGGAACCGCCCTGCTGTTTTCCACAGCAGCTGCACTATTTTACACTCCCACCAGAAATATAGAAGGGTTCCAATTATTCCACGTTCTCACCAACACTTGTCATTTTCTATTTTTTTTTTTTAATTATAGCCATCCTACTGGCTGTGAAGTGATATCTCATTTTGGTTTTCGTTTGAATTACCCTAACGTTTAGCATTATTGAACATCTTTTCATATGTTTATTAGGCATTTATATATCTTTTTTGAAGAAAAATAAGTTCAAGTCCTTTGCCTATTTTCAAATTGGATGTTTTTGTTGTTGTCTCATTGCATGAGTTGTCCTTTTTCTCTGTTAAGAGTATACTTTGACGCACAAAAGTTTTTAATTTTGATATTATCTACTTTATCTGTTTTTTCTTTTGTTGCCAGTGCTCTTGATATCATATCCTGCAATAACCTTTTATACACATGCATTTATTTCCTTCCATTATCTGTTTATAATCCTGCTGGGGTTCCCTCTTTCAGACTCCTTAATGATCTAGTCTCTGTACTTCCTCACTCTCACCTCTTGGTGATAGCTCCACCCAAATGTACTTATCAAGTCATTATGAATTACTGCATAGCTCTGAGCATTCACCATTCTTTACACTGGCCAGTCCCACTTTCTGTCCCTCTTTGCTTTTCACTAAACTTTTATTCACCTTTAAGACTTCTTCAATACTTCCTCCTCTAAGAAGACTTCTTTGACCTTTCCCAGAGTTAGGTGATTTCCTTGTCCTTCCATTGTTGACTTCTACTAGAACAATTAACAAGCGTGTTATAAGTGTCTCACTCGTGTCCTGTCCCTCCAGGTAGACGGTAGATTTCTTAAGGGCAGGACCCTCTCCTGTCTTGTCATCTGTGCACAGCTCAAACTTAGAACTGGAATCTCTGCCACTGTTCAGTTGTGTTGACCTTAAGAGAACTAGTTAAAACTCCCTGGGCCTCAACTTTCTCATGAAATAATTATGGTTTATTGAGATAAAGTGATTGGTGCTTACTTTGGCCCAGAGGAAATGCTCAATAATGAAATGTAATTATCATCAGCTTGTTGGATTGATATCACAAACTCTAATCAGTTGTGCTGAAACTGTGTACCTCAGATTGGGACTTGAACCCACAGTCTTTTAATTAGAATCACTCACCTGATGTCTGGACTTACTGAGGCTCATGTTCTTTGTGTCTCGGTGCAGAAGGAATTCAGCAAGAGGCAGAGTGATAGGAAAGAAGTAAATTTGTTAATACAAGATGCTTGTGAGAGAGAGACAAGTGAGCAAGCGACGGGGCTCTGCCCTGAGGATTAAGTGGGCTGCCATTTTATAATCAAAGGAAAGTGGAGGAGGGGTGGAAGACCGCCTTCTTCAAGTAGATGTCAAACTTACTTCACTAGTTCCTCCTTCATATTGGGCAAGAGATTGTCTGACCTTATGAGATCAAACGAGGACTGTCACAGTGCTTTTTAAATCAGTAGAAGGGTGGTGACATTTTTCTTTCAGCTAATAACCTGGGGCATATCTCATGCTTTTATTTATGGCTTTATAGGTGAGCCTGCTACATTCTACCATGTGCCAATAGCATTCTTGAGCGATCATGAACTTACAGTGGTCTCCCATCGTTTCCTAGGTTTCCCTCTCTATAGTCCCATACTGGGACTTCTGCAACTACCTGTATAACGACCCTATTCTGTCCCTATCTTAAATAGGGACAAAATCTTAAACTCCCACAGCCTCAGTTTTTCCTTCTGTAACGTGAGGTGTTTGACCTGCATCCTCTATAGTTCCGTTCCGTTCCGTCAGTCGCTCAGTCGTGTCCGACTCTTTGCGACCCCATGAATCTCAGCATGCCAGGCCTCCCTGTCCATCACCAACTCCCGGAGTTCACTCAGACTCACGTCCATGGAGTCAGTGATGCCATCCAGCCATCTCATCCTCGGTCGTCCCCTTCTCCTCCTGCCTCCAATCCCTCCCAGCATCAGGGTCTTTTCCAATGAGTCAACTTTTCACATGAGGTGGCCAAAGTACTGGAGCTTCAGTTTTAGCATCATTCCTTCCAAAGAAATCCCAGGGTTGATCTCCTTCAGAATGGACTGATTGGATCTCCTGGCAGTCCAAGGGACTCTCAAGAGTCTTCTCCAACACCTCAAACTATGTTGCACCTTGCAATCATCTGGGGAGCTTTAAAAATATGCATGTCTAGGTCCCTCTCCCAAAGATTCTGATTTACTTAGTATGAGGAACAGCCAGACATGGGTATTTTTTAAAAACTCCCCTGGTGATTCTAATGTTCAGCCAGAATTAAGAGCCACGGATCTAAAGTTTCTTCCAGATATAATGCATTGATATAACAAGTCGAGCTGCCAAGACTGTCTGGAACCAGAGGGATGGAATGTCTCCTAGCATTCTTCTGCTATCACTCTTTGTTAGTTTAGCAGGAAGCATTATTGAACAGGCTCACTAAGCTGGAATTCTGAAAGTGATTGTGGCTTCCTGAATGTTTAATACTTAGCAGCTTCCTCCTTCCTGGAAGGACCTGAGGGACCAGGACTCTGAGCAAGAAAAGATTGGCTTCTCCTTACCCCACTGCTCTAACCCAAGGCCTTGGAGTCAACCCTAGGGTGTTGTACTGTGGAGTCCTACTTGGCCTGGAGGAGAGGGTGGAGGGAAGGATCCTTGGTATAGACTTGGTGGGGAAACTTGGGGCCCTGACTTGAAGGGGGTGGGGACTGAGAGTCACAAATATCCATTCCTTTCTGGTGCTTCAGCACCATATTCATAGCCTTTACTTATATGAGTCCCAAACAACCTTGAGAAATACAAGCAGGCATTACTACCCCCATTTTATAGAGGAGAAAAACAAGCCTCTGGATGGCTGAGGACCTCACTGAAAATTACACAGTTGGCTCAGCAGCAGGGCCAGCATGACAGCCCCTGAGTCCTGACTCCCCACCCTGGCCTCTCTCACTGTGTCTGTGCACCCAGAGTGAGGTAACAGAAAACATATATTGGTCTCTTTCCCTGGTTCCTGGCATGGAGCTCTCCAAACTCTTGTAGTTTCCTTGGAGATGGGAGTGTTTTTTGTTCTAATGATGAGACTCTTGGTGGGGCCTGGATGGCTCCTGGATGACCTAACTGGAAAGACCAAGCCAGGATTAGAAGCTTGGAATTTTCATCCCTGCCTCCAATTTTCTTAAAGAAGGGAGAAGGGCTGGAGATGGAATTAATAATCAGTCGTGCCTACATGATGAAGCCTTCATAAAAATCTCAAAGGTATGGAGCTGAGGCAGCTTCCAGGTTGGTGAACACATCCACATACTAGGAGGCTGATACACTCCAAGTTCACTGGGACAAAAACTTCTGTACTCAGACCCTCCCAGACCTCACTTTAAGTGTTCTTTCATTTGGCTGGTCATCTGTGTCCTTTATCATTGTTGTTCAGTTGCCAAGTCCTATCCAACTCTTTGAGATCCCATGAACTGCAGCATACCAGGCTTTTCTGTCCTTCACTGTCTCCCAGAGTTTGCTCAAACTCATGTCCATTGAGTAGTCGGTGAGGCTATCCAACCATCTTGTCCTCTGTTACCCCCTTCTCCTCCTGCCCTCACTCTTTGCCAGCATCAGGGTCCTTTCCAATGAACTGGCTCTTCACATCAGGTGGCAAAAGTAGTGGGGCTTCAGCTTCAGCATCAGTCCTTCCAGTGAACACCCAGGACTGATCTCCTTTAGGATTGACTGGTTTGATCTCCTTGCTGTCCAAGGGACTCTGAAGAGTCTTCTCCAGCACCACAATTCAAAAGCATTAATTCTTCAGTGCTCAGCCTTGTTTTTGGTCCACCTCTCAATCCATACATGACTCCTGGAAAAACCATAGCTTTGACTGTACTGACATTTGTTGGCAAAGTGATAGCTCTGCTTTTTAATATGCTGTCTAGGTTTGTCATAGCTTTTCTTTCAGGGAGCAAGCGTCTTTTAATTTCGTGGCTACAACCACTGTCCACAGTGATTTTGGAGCCCCAGAAAATAAGGTCTGTCACTGTTGCTACTTTTTTCCCATCTGTTTGCTATTAAGTGATGAGGCTGAAAGCCACGATCTTAGTTTTTTGAATGTTTGAGTTTTAAGCCAGCTTTTTCACTGTCTTCTTTCACCTTCATCAAGAGGCACTTTAGTTCATTTTCACTTTCTGCCATTAGAGTGATATCCTTTAACAAATTGGTAAATTTAAGTAAATGTGTCTCTGAGCAAATAATGAAATCCAAGGAGGAAGAGGTCATGGGAACCTCCAGTTTGTAGTCAAGTTCGACAGACGCGACGGAGGAGGATGAAATGATTAGATAGCATCACCAACTCAATGGACATGAATCTGAGCAAACTCTGGTTTGCTCACACCAGTGAGGACAGGGGAGCCTGGTGTGCTGCAGTCCATGGGGTTACAAAGAGTCAAACGTGACTTAGCAACTGAACAGAAAATAGACAGACATTGCGGATAATCTAGGGGCCTACTACGTGTGATTGGCATCTGAAGCTTGGTTGGTGGGAAGGGGAGGCAGTCTCATGGGACTGAGTCTTTAACCTGTGGGATCTGATGCTGTCTGTAGCAGACAGTGTCAAAATTGAGTTTAATTGTAGAACACCTCACGGTGTCACAGAGAATCGCTTGGTGTGGGGGAAAACCCCACAGATCTGGTGTCAGAAGTGTTGTAAGTGCGGTGGTGGTGTGAGAGTAAAGGAAAAACACAGGTGGAAAGACTGAGGTTTTTCCTATAACACAGGTAGTTCACTCTTTCTTGGCTCCTTGGAGTCAAGCCATGGTTCTAAAAGGCACCTCAGATGCTATCATGAACAACTAAACTCTACCCAGTTCCCTGTGATCCATTGCCTCTGAGCATAGCAGTGCTACCTGGGGTCATTAGCCAATGCCTTCTGGTTTTGCACAGTTTGGGGTGTTCACTGCTAGCTTTGAGACTTGGACATTCAGGGACGTGTTTAAGTTATAATGGCCCATGTGTCCTGGGACACACAAGACCACTGTTATCCAAATGCTGGGTCATAGACAGAGGTTGGCCCTTGGCCACTGGCTCAAGATGAAATGGAAAAACCAGAACAGGGGTGTGATTTTTTTTTTTAACTAAGATCAATTTAATCTAAAGCCCTGTTTTTTATTCTGAGATTATGTATTTCCTACTTTCTTTGGTGTTGAAATTGCCTTTTGTGAAATAGTAGTGATGGTAGACAGTAGTTTATTTTCATGTCCTGAATAGCATAGTTAAAATGGTTACCCTGAGTGAATTCCCCAAATGGCTTTTGAAATGTTATTGATCCAGAGAATCCCGAGTCTGGTAACCCTCACCATTTTGGAGGGCCATGTGATCCTAACTCATAAGGGGTGTGGACGGCCATAGAGAGAGCCTCACTCAAGGGCAGTGGTAAAACATTGAACAGTAAAATAATTAAAATGCATGGAGTTAGGCTTTGCCACCCATGAGTTCATAGAACCACTTTGGTTTTATTTAACAAACATTATATGGTGCTTTCTAGATGCCCAGCCCGGTATCAATTGCTGCGCAAACATGATCTCATTTCATCCCCATCAAGCCTATGAGGTACATGCTATTATTATCTTCACCTCTATGTTAAAGATGAGGAAACTAAGATGTGAGGGTATTGAAAAACTTGCCCAAGGTCACAGCTAGTTAGTGACAGAGCCAGAAGCTGAAGCCAGGGAGTCTGGCTCTGGAGTCCATGCTCTTAATCCTTAAACCATGGTGCCTGGTTGGAAGCAATTTCAGACTTTTATGGCATGTAATGATCTATTTTCAGCCTCTGACTCCATGGACAGAAGCTGCCTATGGACTAATCTGCTTGATCTGTGTTGAACAGCTGTCAAGATCTTTTCTGAGCCCTTTCCACAACACCACTAAGAGAATCAGTGGATGGCCCTTGGACAGAACCTGGCAAGTCAATAATGGCAAAAGTGATGAACTCTGGATAAGGTCAGCAAGTCCTTGTAGCTTGGAACTGGAGTCTGTGCAGAGGCCTTCTGGGAGGTCCGCCACATGAAAACATGTGGTTTTTCAAACACAGGTTTTAAAGCAGCCAAACCCTTTTTTTTCAATCATAGACACATGGGCAGTTAATACATACATACACCCCATATATGTGAAATCCCTTCTTAAAACAGATACAAGTGGAGGGTGTGATTAAGCAGAAATGGGGATCTAACTGACCTAACTCTTATCCCTTAAGCAGTATTGAGTCACTATCTGGGGCCCCAGAGCTTTGAAGAGCAGTTTGAAAACCATTGCTCCAGACCAGGGTTTCCTGGAACATGTCCTACAAAATATTAGCCTTGTAAGATGCTTTGTAGGAAAAAAAAAGTTTCATGGTCAAATACGTTTGAGAAACTGGGTGTTTTATCCTTGCTTTGGGATTTACATTTACTTATTAGCAGATAAAGAATCTGAAAAGCCCTGGAAGGATGTGAAACCACTTTTAATGCACAATTTGTCTCTTAAAAAAATGGGTAAATTACTTTATATTTACACAGTGAAATACCATAGAGCAATAAAAATAAACAGTTGCTACAAACAGATGCCTCTTATAACTATAATGTTAAATGAAAGTAGCTAGACACAAAGGGATGCATATGTAAGAGTCCATTTATGTAAGGTTTAAAAACAGGCAAAAATTCATCTATAGATTGAAAGTCAGAGTAATGATTATCAGTGGGAGGTTAAATAGTACCTGGGAGGGGGCATGGGATGAGTTTTGAAGCTCCTGGTTATGTATCTTGATTTGGGCGGTGGTTACATAGATGTGTTTACTTTGTGAAGGTGATTTTTGTGCGTTTCTCTGTATACATGTACGTTTGTGTTATACTACAGGAGAAAAAAAAAAGGGAGAAGCAAAAAAATACCAACACTGCTGCTGCTGCTAAGTCGCTTCAGTCGTGTCCAACTCTGTGCGACCCCATAGATGGCAGCCCACACTGAAGGGATCAAATAAGAAATGTGCATGAATTTAACTCATAAAAAATATAATTGCTCTCTCTCTTTTTTTAATACTGCAGAATTTTCCTCCTGGAAAACTCAGAATGAAGAGTTCCCCCTAGACCACTATTAGAGATAAGATAGTAAGCTCTGAGCAAGGAGACCCACATTTGTTTAATTCTCTAGCCTGTATCTGTTTCTGATTTCCATTCCTGCTGCTGCTAAGTCACTTCAGCCGTGTCTGACTCTGTGCGACCGCATAGACGGCACCCCACCAGGCTCTCCCGTCCCTTTGATTCTCAGACAAGAACACTGGAGTTGCCATTTCCTTCTCCAATGCATAAAAATGAAAAGTGAAAATGAAGTCGCTCAGTTGTGTCTGACTCTTAGCGACCCCATCGACTGCAGCCCACCAGGCTCCTCTGTCCATGGGATTTTCCAGGCAAGAGTACTGGAGTGGGGTGCCATTGCCTTCTCCAATCTCCATTCCTAATTCCCTGTATATTAGTTTCCCATTGCTGGTGTAACTAGTTATCACAAATTGAGTCCATGTTGATGGACTCAATTGTCCAAGTTGATGGCTTAAAGCAACACCAAAGCATTATCTTAGTTCTGGAAGCCAGAAGTCTGAAATGGGTTTCGGTGGATTAGAGTCAGGGTCTTTTTCCTTTGGCTGTGCTGGGTCTCGGTTGCTGTGCCCGGACTTTCTCTAGTTGTGGTGCGTGGGCTTCTTAGTGTGGTGGTTTCTCTTGTTGTGGAGCACAGGCTTTAGGATGCTTGGACTTCAGTAGTTGCAGCTTGAGGGCTCCAGCGTCCAGGCTCAGTAGTTGTGGCACACTGGGCTTAGTTGCTCTGTGGTTATGGAATCTTCTGGAACCAGGGATTGAACCCATGTTTCTCGCATTGCAAGGCAGATTCTTGACCACTGGACCAGCAGGGAAGCTAAAGTCAAACTCTTATTTGGCCATGTTCCTATGTTCCTTCCAGAGGCTTCAGGGAACAATCAATCCCCTTGCCTTCAGCTTTTAGAAGCTGCAGGTATTCCTTAGCTCATGGCCCACTTCCATCTTCATAGCCAGCAACAGCCAGCCAACTCTTTCTTACATCGCATCACTGACACTGACTCTTGTCTTTCCCTCTTTTACATTGAAAGATCCTGTGATTCCATTGATTCCACCTGGAAAATTCAGCCTACACTCCCTTTTTAAGGTCAGCTGATTTAGCAAACTTAATTTCATCTGCTACCTTAATTCTCCTTTGCTCTATAATTGCAACAGTGTCACAGGGTCTGGGTTCAGGCCATTGTTCTCTTCTAAGGGTTTAGATACAATCCTGGTACTTAACCTATTCTCTTTTCAATTAGCATGGATTTTCTTTCAGACAGTTAGCATTGGACTCCAAAAATAGTTCAAAATAATTGTTTGGATGTGAGGAAGAAACAATGAACTCAACTCTCCATTGCTCAAATGAGAGATTTGTTTACTTTTAACTAATAGGACCCTCCTTACAAGAGTGCCATAGCTACTGAGAAGGCAGGACCCCAGCTCGTGGCAGGCTTGGAAAACAATGTATGTCTTAGGGACTACACCCTCTTCCAGTGAAATGCAAGCATCGAGGGATAGTCTCTGACATCTGTAGAGAAGCCAAGAAAGCGGATTAAAAGACGGGTGCTCTGAAGTTGTGGTGACGTAATATATAATCCGGGATCTTATAGTAATGAGTCAGTTTCTTTTGTGTGACTCAATTGAATAGTTTCCACAGTATTGAAAGACTGCTGTTCACAGTGGCTCCTTGGACTCGTAAAGAAGGAAGAGACCCAAAAAGTCAGTTGTTGCCCAGGCAGCGGGCAGCAGGAGGTGGCACAGATTGGCTGTTGCCATGGCAACATCGATTCCTGTCCCCCTGGGCAGGCCTGTGGTAGACAGCAATTTCAGAGAACACGTGGACCACCCACATCAGAATTACTGGGGAGCTAGTTGAAATATTAATTCCCAGGCCACACAGCCATAGACTGGGATGGGGTCTGGAACTGGCTTTTTTGAAAAGCAACCCTTATTCTTGGTTGTTGTTTGAGAATCATTGACTGAAGAAAATAAAGCATCCCTGTTAAAAATCCCTGTACAAACCCTTGTTATATATCCTTGGATGAGGCCTCACCTCTTCGCTGTGAAAACTAGAGCCCTTTTCTTGCTTACGAAGGCCCAGTCTTCAAAAGACAAAGTAGATGTGTGTCCTGGGCATTTATAATAAGTGCTCAAGCAAGTGCTGAGAGTTTAAATAGGCATTTCATGATTTCTGTAAGAATGGAACTTTTTTTTTTTCCCAAGGAATATCTAATAACATCTCACAGAACTAGTCATGTCACAATATACTTTGGAACTCCCCAAATAAATTTCTCAAATGGAGGATGTAAGGAAAGAGCAAATTAGCCCAGATGGAGTGGTCAGTCTCTCTCGCCCCATGGCCTCTTGCTCTTGCCCCATGTTTTGTAAATAATGATTATATAGCAGCTGAGAGCACTTACAGCACTGGGCATCCCTGTCAGGAAGTACGTTATTTGGCCATAGGCTACTTTTGTTCCATAAGCATATATAGGCTCCACCTGGGAGACCCTTTTTGCTGTTGCCAGGAGAGAGGTTCGGAGAAGGCGGTGGCATCCCACTCCAGTACTCTTGCCTGGAAAATCCCATGGACGGAGAAGCCTGGTGGGCTGCAGTCCATGGGGTCGCGAAGAGTCGGACACAACTAAGCGACTTCCCTTTCACTTTTCACTTTCATGCACTGGAGAAGGAAATGGCAATGCACTCCAGTGTTCTTACCTGGAGAATCCCAGGGACAGGGGAGGCTGGTGGGTTGCCGTCTATGGGGTCACACAGAGTCGGACACGATTGATGTGACTTACCAGCAGCAGCAGCAGGAGAGAGGTTACGTTGTGGCTGTGTGGTTATGTTATGTTATGTGGTTATGTTATGTTATGTTAGTCTGTGCTACGGCTGCTGTGCCAGCCAGAGAGAATAAATAAGTCTGCGATTTTTGTGGCTTCTCACATTTTCTTCTTGTCTCTCAACTCGTGTCTTGCCTACCATGGGTTCAGCGAACAGTGTGCACAGTGAGATACAGCAAGACAATTGGTCTCAAGAACAGGATCAGCAAGACAGGGGAAATACTGTTCAATATCACTGGGAAGGACTAGAGTGGGACTCAAGCAGGGTTCGATATGAACCCAGGACTGGAAAGAATGGCTAAGATGAAGGCCTGAGTCTCTGATGTGACTAAGAGGCACCGTTCTTTGCCTAGGAAGGTGGGACTATAGCACATACATAAAGAACACTACAAAGGCTTCCTGATTTTTCTAAGAATCACTGCTGTTAATGAGCCACTGTTGCTAATGAGAGTGCGTTCTTAATATAGATGCTGCTTAACCTGAATTTGTGAAATGCTAGGGGGCTAGCAGTGCTGGTCCCACAGTGAAGAGTGTTCCATCTTAATTAAGCCCAACAACTTGTCATTTAGGAACCAAAATCTGAATGGTTGATGATGGAACAGATCTACCTGGAAACAAATTGTACTAGTGTCTCATTCAGGTTCCCGCTCTAAGAGACTGCTGATGGCTTCACAAGGAAGAACGTGGGGATGTAAGAATGAGAGCCCTAATGTGCTTTCTTTGTACTTTAAAATAATTTAATCAAACTCAAGGCATTGTGAAAGACATTAAAATAAAATCCACTTGCAATCCTACAACACATTTAGTTACTAATTTATTTATGTAAAAATATGTTTGGAATCCACAGTGTACTAGACCCTGGGCTGGGTGCTGAACTCACTCTCAGGGGATGAGATAAAACAAAGTGGACAAGACTGTCCTTGCTTCCCTGGAGCTTACAGCCGAATGAGAAGGCAGATATTAAAAGACACAAACACACAAATATTTAACTGCCGTTGTGGGAAGTGGAGGGAAAGTGTGGACAGCTGAGGGAGTGAGATTGGGAAGGCCTTTCTGAGTTACATTAAGCTAAGGCCATGAATAGAGTTCAAAACGTAAATAGTGCTTTAAGGAGGGTTGTGGGGACTGGCAACTGAAAAGTGACAATTTGAAATGAGCTCAGTGAACATAGAGGAAACGGTCCTACTTATGTATTTGATTTCTTTTTAAAAAATTTATTTTCCATTTTATTTTTTAATATTTTTATCTGTGTAATAAACATGTGTTTTTTCTTTTCCATGATGGTTTGTCTCGGGGTATTTAATAAAGCTCCCTGTGCTATACAGTAGGGTCTTGTTGTTTATCTACTCTGTGTGTAATAGTTTGCATCTGCTTATCCCAAACTCCCAGTCCATCCCTCCTTTGAATACTTTTTACTCTGGTAAAATATATATAACATGAAAGCTGTCATTTCAACCGTGTTTAAGTGTACAATTCAGTGGCGTAAATACATTTGCAGTGTTATGCAACCATTACCACTGCCTGTTTTCAACACTTTTTCATCATCACAAACAGATGTTCTGGACCCATTAAGCAATAGCTTCCCGTTCCTCCCCACTGCCCCAGTCGCTGCTAACCTCTAATCTACTTTCTGTCTTTATGAATTTGCCTATTTTAACTATTTCACAGAAGTGGTATATAATATTTTCCTTTCGTGCCTGGCTTATTTTACTTGGTATAATGTTTTTAAGGTTATCTGTGATGTAGCATGTACCAGAACTTCACTTATTTGTATGGCTGGTCTGTTGTATGGATGTACCATGTTTGTTTATCCATTCAAGTGTTGATGGACATTTGCGTTCATTCACCTTTTAGCTACTATGAACATTGGTGTGTGTATGTGTGTGTCCATTAGAGTCCTTGTTTTCAGTTCTTTTGGGTATATACCCAAAAGTAGAATTATGGTAATTCTAGGGGCTTCCCTGGTGGCTCAGTGGTAAAGAATATGCCTGCAGTGGCAGCCCATTCCAGTATTCTTGCCTGGAGAATTCCATGGACAGAGGAGCCTGGTGGCCCACAGTCCATGAGGTACAGAGTCGGACACGACGAGCGACTAATAATTTTCACACACTTGGTTTAGGATTATGAAAATATATTACTATTTCAAACTTGGTTCGTTTAGAAAATCACCTTGATTTTTATTTTTTCAAGCATCTGTTTTGTTTTTTTAAAATCCTCTTGGGCTCAAAGATAACACATTTTAATATTTTACCAGCTTCATCAACTTTAGATTCTGAGCCATTTAATTAAGTCCAGCAATAAGTTTGTTATGCCAGTTACTATTTCAGAACTAGTTGATACCATGGGCAGTATCTAGTCTCCATCTTTTCTGAGAAATTGTCAGGAGGGAGAGAACAAATATTAAGCATATTTTATTAGGAGCTATGAAATGTACTTTACATACAGCATACCTTTTAACTCTCACATCAGCCCTCTGAGATAGGACTCACTAGGGAAAGAATCTGCCTGCCAGTGTAGGAGCTGCGGGTTCAGTCCCTGAGTCTGGAAGATCACCTGGAGAAGGGCATGGCAACCCACTCCAGTATTCTTGCCTGGAGAATCCCATGGACTGAAGAGCCTGGTTGACTACAGTCCATAGGGTCACAAAGAGCTGAACATGACTGAAGTGACTGAGCATGTAAGCACACACATGTTTAGCTTTAGGAAGAACCACCAACCAAGGCTGCACCATTTTACTTTCCTACCAGCAACGCAGGAGGGTTCCAGTTTCTCTACATCCTCACCAACACACCTCCTTTTTTTTCTTCCTTAAAGTAGGTATGAAGTAGTATCTCTATGTATTTGATTCTTACTCTTCTGTCTCCTCAGGAATCCATCTATCGAGAAACTCTGAAGTTCTTCAGGGCCACTGATGTAGCGCGGGTCTTCTAATGATCTGACTGCATGTTTTACCTAAGTGTCTAATTTCTTAAATAGATGTTCAGCAACTCTGGGGTTAAGTGTGGAGGATGTTCGAGAAATAGAAGGATTGTAATAAATGTTGCAGATCTTGTCTCTCTCATGTTGTATACACCCAACAGAAGTTTCCAACAGGCATCTAGGAGCATCTTGCTTGATTCAAATGAGTTAATTTTCATGAGTGTTTGAGGCAATTGATCAGTTGGTTACATCCCATTCATTGAAACTGCAGACGTGACCTCTGCCATTCCTCCGCTTTATGCCATCAGGTACTTATGATAAGGCTGCAGATCATTTATCTGATCTATAGTGCCCTGTGAAGCCTGGTTCTGCCTCCTTCTGGATCATTTTTGGCCACTTTCTCCCTTTTTCTTAGGCTGCTGATCATTCTACAGATATACAAAGTCCACCCCTACTTCAGGACCTTTGTGCCCACAGGTCCCTCTTTAATGATTTCTCTACTCCTCCAAGTAAGCACCTTCTCTCACTTTTTTTTTACTTTAGAAAGTTCTATTCTATCCCTGGGTTGGGAAGATCCCCCGGAGAAGGGAAAGGCTACCCACTACAGTATTCTGGCCTGGAGAATTCCATGGACTACACGCAGAGTCGGACACGACTGAGCAACTTTCAGTTTCATTCATCTATTCAAGTTCCAGCTAAGATGCGATTTACTCAGAGAAATGCTTCCTAACCCTCTCCCTGCCCCAAAGCTGACCCCCTATTTTGTTCTCCTTCAAAGCATCTTTTACTTTTCCTGCATAGCAGTTACCAGAATTGTAGTAAAATTATTTGTTTATTTAAAGTCCATCTTTCTAGACAGTCAGAAGTGTGCATGAGGGCAGAAACTCTTGTCTTTATTGATTGGTGTGAGGCACATGGTAGGAACTCAGTGCATATTTTTGAACTCATGTAGGTGCTCCTAAGTCCTACATGGATGTCCTGTCTCTCAAGTTGAATTAGCTGTTTCTAGTTGGACTAAATGTTTTCTGTCTCCTCACATAATACCTGTACTGGCATTAATACAGTTAAGTGCTGACACTGTGCTGTTAGAGAAAGATAGATGAAAAAGAGAGGAGACTCGCAAGGTGGCTGATTGGATCTCTGACTGAATACTTCCTGGGTGAAAGCTTTGGGGGCAGGCTCTTTCTAGGCCATAGGCCAGGATGTTGAGCATGCTTTCATTTCTCTGAGGGATTCTGCCAAGAAGCAGAAAACTGATGAGTGACCTATGAATGCAGCTCACATTCTGGGTGACTCAGAGTTTATGGTATTCTAGGGGAAAACTGTGTTAATCAGAAGGGTAGGGCAGCCATGTGGGTTCTTAGGCAGGAAGTTTGGTGAGAAGCCATCCAAGGCCACAGTGGGATGGTCTTTCTTGCCAAGTGCTGCCTGAGCGCTTCAGCCAGTGTCAAGATAGAGACACCAAGCAAGCCACTTCAGGCTCTTCTTTGCTTCTATAGGCTCCCTAACCTTCTGTTAGGAGGTTGTTTCATAGTTGGCGTGGCTTGTCTTACTCCTGAAAGTCGTGAGACCAAGAATCTTGTACTTTTGCTTTTTTTTTTAACTTAATATTTCATTAAAAAAGCAATGCATGAGTGCTTTTATCTTCTAAAACATTACAACTAAAGCTAATACCCCCTTTGAACATTATCCAGAATTTTGGTCTTTTACCCTTATCTTTAAAGATAACCACTGATTGAAAGTTTGGCCTATAGCCTTACAATCTGTTTTGAAAGTCTTAGTTTGGGCTGATGTAACTGGATACCTGAGACTGAGTGGTCTATAAATGATAGAAATTTATTTCTTACAGTTCTAGGGTCTGGGAAGCCCAAGAGCAACGTATTAGCTGGTTCAGTGTTTGGTGAAGGCCCACTTCCTGGTTCAGAGACAGCTGTCTTCTCGGTGTGTCTCACAGGGCAGAAGGGAGTAGGCAGCTCTCAGGGATCTCTTTCATAAGGGCACTAATTCTGTTTACTGCCCTCACAATCTAATTACTTCCCAAAGTGAAAGTGAAGTGAAAGTGAAGTCGCTCAGTCGTGTCTGACTCTTTGCGACCTCGTGGACTGTAGCCCACCAGGCTCCTCCGTCCATGGGATTCTCCAGGCAAGAATACTGGAGTGGGTTGCCATTTCCTTCTCCCAACCCAGGGGGATCTTCCCAATCCAGGGATCGAACCCAGGGCTCTTGCATTGCAGCAGACACTTTAACCTCTGAGCCACCAGGGAAGCCCAAATACCATCACATTGGGGCTGAAGTTTCAGCATATGAATTTGATGGGTACACATATATTGTCTATAGCAGGATGATAAGAAATTATGGTATGTATGTCTGTGTTTTATATTAACTTTGACTTTGAAATAAGTTTAGATTGACAGAAGAGTTACAAAGATCGTACAGAAAGTTTCAGTGCGCCCTTCACTCAGCCTGTCCTAATGTTAATGGCTTACATAACTCTGGTTCAGTGACCAAAACTAAGAGGTTAATATTGGTACAATACTATAAACTATAGACTTTATTGGAGTTTCAACAGTTTTCTGTTCCAGGATCCAATATAGGATCCCAGTTGTATTTAATTGTCTTGACTCCTGAGTCTCCTTCGATCTTTGATAATTTTCAAGTCTTTTCCTGACTTTCATAATCTTAACAATTTCAAGGAATCCAGGTCAGGTATTTTGTAGAATATCCCTCAATTTGGGCTTATTTGATAATTTTTCATGATTAGACTAAAATTATGCATTTTGAGGAGAGTATCTATATGAAATCAATCAATCTCATGCTGCAACTTGCTGTTTTCATTCAAAACTATGATTTTGAGATAGATCTAAATTAGCATATAGATCAAGGTCACTTATTTAAAGTTCTGTACAGAATTCCTTTACTGTAAGAGTTTTCTATATTTTATTTAGCCACTGCCCGATTGGTGGGCATTGGCTGATACCAAATTTTCTTTATTAGCAGTATCACAGCAATTATCCTTATTCAGACCTCCATAACATCAGATTATAGTAGATAACTAGAAGTGGCATTGCTGAGACATGGGTTTAATAGATGTTGTCTGAGTGCCCTCTACAGTGGCTGTGCCAATTTACATTCTTTTGATATTATGAAGCTTGAAAATTGTTGCCAGTTTGAGTTTTAATTCAATTTCCCTGGTTACTACTGAGGTTGGGCATCTCTTTGTATTCTTACTGGCAATTTATAACTTTCTTTCTGTGACTATTTACATTTGCCCATTTTTCTAGTGAATTTTTTTCTTTTTGACTTATTGCATCCTCTATATGTTGCAGATACAAATCCTTTGTTTTATATATTACAAATGTTTTCTCCTAGTTTGTTATCCCTTTTTTCCCCTTTTTTTTAAATTTCATCTAATTTAAAATTTTTTTCTGATTTTTTTTTTCTTTTGGAAACAAAGTTCTTGATTACAACAGTAATATAAACAATGTAGAAAATCTGGGAAGTTTACGAAAAAGTATATAGAAGAAACGGCCCTAATTCTTATCACTGAGAGAAAACCCCTATGAAAACCATACTCAATTACATATTTCCTTCTAGTCTTGGTGTGTATGTGTGTGTGTTTGTGTGTATACACTTCATTTTGATCACGTTGCATATATATATTTATTTGCTTAGTGCCATGATCTTTAGACAGAAACTCTGGGCTTTTTCCATGTGCACTTGGTTTAAAAGTAGTGTCAGACTACCTTCAAACTCCTATTTCTTTTCCCCACATATCCTGAAAAATCCAACAGGTAAGAGGTCAGGCAGGGCCTGTCCTCAGCCGACCTGTACTGAAGCTGGCTCAAAAACACAAGAGAGGGTAGAAATATTCCAGCAGAGCACTTATTAAAAAGTCTTGGAAGTTTTAGGTGACTGCAAGCTCAATGAGTCAATAGTGCAGCTGCCAAGAATTTTATTTCTTGACTGCGAGGCAATAAGCCCTACGAGGCCTGCTTTGCTCTGATGGTATCACAAACATTTGATTCAATCTTGGGCAACATACTCTGAAGAAGCCACAGTCAAACTGACCACGTGTGTGAGAAGAATGAGGACAGAGACCCTGAAAATCAGGACAAAGGAAGAAACAATGGAAGCAATGGGAGATACTAGCCTGGAAAAGAGAAGATCTTGGGCAGAAGTCTTCAAGTATCTGAAAAGTAGAAGGTGGGAGAGAGATTAGACCTGTTTGTTCTCTGAGGCTCCAAAGGATAGGACTTGGGCCAGAGAGTGGACGCTTAGAAACACCTTCTGGCTGGTCAGAGCTGCTGAGGCTAAGGCTTTCTGTCACTGAGGAGCTTTCTTTCAGATGCGAGTTAGTTGGGGTAGGAGTTGATATAATAATTAACCTTTTTTTGAGGGTTATGTGCCAGGACTGTGCCGAGGACATTTCCTCTATTATCTTATTTCATTCTGTCATCATCCTAAGAGGTAGGCACTGTTGCTAAGGATGTATTAACACTGGTATTAAGGATGAGGGAAGTGGTATGATGAACTCAGGTATATCACACAAAGTCACACAGTTGGCGAGCTGTGGAACCGAGACTCCAACCCTTTCTGACAAACCTCAAAGTCGTACTTTTAGTCATTACTGGGACTCAGGCGTAGTTTGGGCCAGAGGACTTTTTGAGGTTCTTTCGTCTGAAGATTCTGTGAGTGGGAAAAACGGATGCCTCTACCCCGCTAAGGGTAAGCGTCGGAGTGTCAGTGAAGTAGTCCAGGGCCCTGCAGAAGGCCTAGGGATGGAAACCTAAGGGACATGGAAGGGTTGTCAAACTGCGTCACTCCACAGCTCAGCAGCAGGCGATGTTCTGTTATTTGACGATCCCCAGACCCGCGCAAGGGACCGGAACTCAGGCCCGCCTCGCGCCCGCACTCCCGCAGCGTGGCCAGGGAGCGTCGCGGCGGCCGGGTTCTGCGGCGGAGCTGGGGGACGGAACAGCGTGCTGGTCCCTGGGAGGGCGCGAGCAGGGGGGCGGTGCCACGGCGGCGGGGGCGGGGAGAGCGCGCGCCCCGGAGGCTGCGGCAGTTGCGCGCTGGGACTGCTGCCGTGCGGCGGGGCCGGTGAGTGCGGCGGGACCCGCGGACGGGCGGGGAAGGAGCGGGCGGGCGAGGGAGCGAGGTAGGGTGCGCGGCAGAGCGCGCGACCTGGGCCGGGGCCCCCCACCTGTCCCCGCACCGGTCCTACTCGGCTGCTGCGCCCCTCAGGCCCCTCTGATCTGAGTGCGCGCCCGCGGACCCCGCACCCCAGATCCCGCACGCC
>SJXQ01003279.1:344842-517370 GCA_006408695.1 Aepyceros melampus | reverse complement strand
CCCGCACGCCCCCAACCCCAGGTCGCCCCCTGCCTCAGAGCAGCCCCTTCCTCCGCGCCGCGGCGACGCCCCCGGGCCCACGTCACGCTCGCGCCATTGTTTCCCGGCCTTGGGCTCGCCGGGACCCGCCTTACTCTCTGAGCGCGGCCCCTAGCCTCCGCAGTCAGTCTTGCCGCGTTCCGGCCCGTTCCCCGGCTTTTCCCTCACGCTGGTGGTAACCACCATCCCACCTCTGGCGGACACCCCTTTACTCAGTTCAGCTTATTTTTTCCTGCCGATGCCTGGCTTCCTCCCGTCCGCACCGACGCCTGCCTTTCCGCCAAGTTAATGGACTTCCCCACCCCGTGCGCGTTCCCGGTCGACCCCCCCGAGGAAGTAGCGGGCAGCTGTGTTAGGATGCAAGGTTGACTGCGTTGCAGCAAGAACCACCAGAAATTGCCAACTGAAAGCCCACATGCCAGTTGGGTCGTTTGCAGCACTTCCTGGAAAGCTCACTTCGAATTGCAAGCCGCCACGAAAAACGTGCTAGTTCTTTCCCAGTGGCTCTCGAGTCTGGGGCCAACCGTCTGGTGGCAGTGCATTCTTTTCCTGGGGACCCCTGAAGCCCTTGAGAGCCGAGAGTGAGATGCGAATCTGAGGCCTGAAGCTGTAGTTACAAGCATGACGTTTGGGGGCTTTGACTGTGGTAGGCCTTAGCTTTTAAAGGCAAGTAGGTAGAATTGGGTGTCAGATGTAGCGAAGCTTTGGGCCCTTGTTTTGAGGATGCATTGTAAGTGCAGTGCGCTGCAGTGGCTAGTCACCATTATAGGGTTGTTTTTTTGTGTGCGTGTGCTTGTCTAGATTCTTCATGATTGAACTTGTTTCATATTGTTTATATACTGTTCATTTTGCCTCTTAAAGCAGTAGATGCAAACTCTGGTAACTGTAATGTGAAAGAGTGCCATTTTTCAGTTCAGTTCAGTCGCTCAGTCGTGTCCGACTCTTTGCCACGCAATGAACCTCAGCACTCCAGGCCTCCCTGTCCACCAACTCCCGGAGTTCACCCAAACCCATGCCATTTATCGTGGAACCGTAATGTTACTGAGGTCCTTTCAGATATTAATCTCGACCCTTTTCATCATGGTTAGAATTTTTCCAGATGAAGGCATCCCGGCCTGAAGAGGTTAAGTTCAAGAAGACACAGCTTGTAATTAAAAGCAGAACTCCACATGCTGGGCTGATGCTAGTGTGCATAAACTTTATTTTGGAAAAGCTTTTCTATTGCAGTATAAGCCACTACATTTCGGTATAGCTTGCTGCATTATTCTCATCAACCCAGAATTTAGTTTTAGAATTTAATGATCAACTAACCTATAAAATGAGAGAGCCCAAGGAGATGCTCGGCAAGGGTTCATTCAGCTCCAAGATTTGATTCCATTGTTTGAAAATTTATAATTGGCTACAGGTTTCCAAAAGTTGATAATTGTAGGAAGATTTATATAGATATTTACAAAGGGTATCTGCAAGCCTGATTAGTTATTTCATGTGTAGCTTCCTAAAGAAAGCCAGAGTAAGTGGAATGTTGGCTGAACGTTCATCTTCTGCCTCTAGGCTATTTCTAATTTCTACTGCTTAATAGGGTAAAGAGAGGGCATAAAACTTGTTTTAAAAGTACATCTTTTTATTGCTTGCCTTTCTTACCCCAAAGCAAAATTTAATAGTTAAAAAAAAAATCCCCCAACTTTATCACATTATTTGTGACAAATATCTTTTCTAGTTCTTTTATTTTTTTAAGATTTATTTATTTTATATTTTGGCTGTGCTGGGTCTTCATTGCTGTGTGGATTTTTCTCTAGTTGTGGCAAACAGGGGCTACTCTCCAGTTCTGATGAGCAGCTTCTCTTGTTGTGGAGAACAGCCACAGTGGACTTCACTGGTTGTAGCACATGGGCTCAGTCGTTGTGGTGAATAGGGCTTAGTTACACTGAAGTATGTGGGATCTTCCCACGGGACCAGGGATCAAGCCAGGGTCCCTTGCATTGAAGGGCAGATTCTTAACCACTGGACCACCAGGGATGCCCCTTTTCCAGTTCTTATGTAAATATAATTTTTATGTAGTTAAAATTTCTTTTACGTATTTAAAATTTTGTACTTCCCCGTGTATCTGGATGTCATCCATGTATCTAGAGAATTATTCTACTTTTCTTTTGTGGAGGCTCCATAACATGATTTTATGCCTAGTAGTCACTAGTGCCTGGCATATAGGCTCTCAGTAAATTTTTGTTGAATGAATGTAATATTTTGAGCTGCTTAGGCAACATCTTGGAACACAAAATGTTAAATATCTCAGGACATATATTAAATGATGATGAGCAGTAAAGGTGGTCAATACAAAGGCACTGAGCCAGGAGATGGCATCACATATGTTTAAGGGCCTGCGTTTTGGAGTCTGTGTTTGAGACCTGGCTTGCCATACCATTTATGCACCCTTGGAGAATTAACCTTAAGAGAACTTCACTCAGTTTCTCTCACCATGAAAAAGGGAAAAAACAGAACAAATTTCACAGAGTTGTGTGGGTTCAATGGGATAATTCCATTGAAGTAACACTAGCACCCATTAAATTCTCTATAAATGTTAGCTATTTGTGTGTTTTTATTTTTTTGGTTCAAAATGGAGAGATTACTGTAGGTTGGTGTCATCAGGGAAAACAGAAAGTGACACTTGAGAGTATGGAAAAAATGCAAAAGTGGATATATTGAGGGTTTGCTGAATAGATTGCTCTCACTAAAACAAAGAGTTTGGTAGATCAATAGTATGAAATAAAACTGGAGAGAGAAATTCGAGTAAACTATTCACAAGATAGGTTACATGGGTTTCTTGCAGATAGAGCAGGATTAATGAAGCAAGATAGCCCTTATTTACAAGTAGCTGGTGTTTGTTTCATTTTTAAAGTTTAGCCCTGAAAAAGTTACTTGTCTTAAGGAAATTGATAGCAAATTGTTATGGAGTGTTCAGTCCTTGTCGTTTGAACAGGGTAAATGTTATGTGACTTTTTACCATTTGAAGCAATTACCTTAAAGCAAATATCATTTGAAATTTGTGTCCTGTGATTGGTTTCCAAAGTTTGCAGTGGCTGTTTTCCTTTTCATGAAAAAGAACTTTAGCAGTACCACGCTCCACCCAGCCAGCAAAATGGCAAGCAGAACAGCAAAATGACCCCCCATTTTGGTGAAATACAGAATCAGAATTAAATTGACTCAGAGTTGAACTATTTCTTCTTTTGTGTGTTTCTTTTGGTTGGGAAGCATTATCAAGAGTGTGAGATGAAAAAGCCTGCTGTGTCAGGGTCTCCTTGGAAAGAGAAGGTTGAAATCTGGTGCCTGAAGTTTATGGTTGAATATATACTGTGGGTTCCTTGTTCCCCAACCGGGGACTGACTCCGTGGCCCCTGCAGTGGAAGTGCAGAATCCTAACCACTGGACTGCCAGGGAATTCCCTGTGTATTTTATATGTACATATAAAATATATATATGTATATATAAAATATACATGCAAGTTACAGAGGATAGTGGAGGACAGAGAAGCCTGGCATCCATGAGGTCACAGAGAGTTGGACATGACTTAACAGCAGCAAAAATATACATATCAGCAAATTTGTTGAATATACTAGGCCTGTCGTATCTGGCTGCAAAATGGGGAAAAATCAGAAGGACTACTGTACTGTGCCATTTTAAATAAGGAGCTTGAGTATCTGGGAATTTTGGTATCTGTGATGAGGGGGTGTGTGTCCTAGAACCAGTGCCCCCGTGGATTCTGAGGGACCACTGTGTTGTTATGTTTCCCTTTCAGATGTCCATGGAGTACATGTTTTTTAATGCTTCTTGGTTCAATTTAATGGGATTCCTTTAATATTTTAAGCTTATTTAAAAATATGAAATATTTAAAAATACAGAATATAATCATCTTAATTACAGTTCATATTTAGTGTTTTTTCTCCCCCATATTAATCCATGTTCTAAGTGTGTAGTCTCTCTTTTCACTTTACTGTGTTTTTCAAAGGGATGAAATTACCAGTGCAGTTAAGGCCTGTATGAACCCTTGCTAATACTATACTGTTCCTCTCTTTTGCCCTTTCATGAATTTAGTAATTATTCCCATTGTATTTGTATACTTGTACTAATATGTGTGTATCTATAGAAGGGTATATGCTCTTGTTTAATGTGTTACGCACATGATTCTCTTGTTTAATGTACTGTGCACAATAAAAAACTTGTTTTTGATTAATTGTTTATATTTTTGAAGATATTTTATGATAAAGCATTGCTGAAAGAAGCTCATATGAAGATTTTTAAAATTTTTTGATTGGTTTATTTGGTTGTGCTGGGTCTTCATTGCTGTGCTTGGGCTTTCTTAGTTGTGGCGAGCTGGGGCTTCTCTCTAGTGGTACAAGTGCTTCTTGTTGCGGTGGCTTCTTTTGTTGCAGAGAGCACGCTCAGTAGTTGTGGCACACTGGCTTAGTTGCCCCATGGTATGTGGAAACTTCCTGGACCAGAGATCGAAATGGTGTCCCCTTCATTGGCAGGCGAATTCTTAATCGCTGGACCACCAGGGGAGTCCCCATATGAAGATTTTGGTGGGGTATGTTTTTTGGAGGGGGGCTATGTTTGACTTCTAGCCCAGCCTGTGTTTCCAGGTCTATCCCAATGTTGAGGCTGTTCTTTTTAAAATTTATTTTATTGATGTGCATTGATTTATAGCATTATATAAGTTTCACGAATATAGTATTTCTAATTCTGTATACACTTGGCTCACCACCAAAAATGTAGCATCCATCGATCACCATATAGCTGATCTCCTTTACCCATTTCCCTTTTCCTCTACCACTGCCCCTGTGGTCACTAGTACTCTTTACCATCTATGTTTTTGTTTGAGTTAGTTTGTTTATTGTTTGTTTATTAGTTTTTTATATTCCACATATGAGTGAAATCATACAGTATTTGTCTTTCTCCATCTGGCTTGTTTCACTTAGCATAATATCCTTGATGTCCATCAGTGTTAGTGCCCGTGTCAAGATTTCACTGTCTTATGACTGAGTACTATTCCATTGTGTATATATGTATTATACACCACATCTTTTCATCCATTGATTCCAATCCTGGCTATTGTGAATAATACCAGAATGAACGTAGGGATGTGCATGTATCTTTTTTCAGATTAATGTTTTCATATTCTTTGGATAAATATCCTTAGAAGCTGGATCATATGGTAGTTTTATTCTTAGTTTTTTGAGGGATGTTCATACTGTCTTCCCTAGTGGCTGTACCAATTTATGTTTCCACCAACAGTATATGAGGGTTCCTTCTCTCCACATCCTCACCAGCACTTGTTATTTCTTGTTTTTTTTTTTTTTTTTTTTGGTAATAACTTTTCTGCAGATGAGCAGTGATATCTCCTTGTGGTTTTAATTTGCATTTCCCTAATAATTAGTGATGTTGTTTAACATGGTTTTTGCTGCACATCCATGTTGATAGATATATCTTTAGTTCGTTCATCTTAATTGCTCTATAATACTGCATTATGTGAATAACCCAGTTTGTCTATGAACATGTAGGGGTTTCTGCCTTTTTTGCTGTTGTTAACCATGCTGTAATAAACATCCTTCAATGTGTCATGTTATTTACAGGTGTGAGAGAGAATTCTAAGCCTATGGAATTCTTAGGTTGTAGAGTATGAGGCGGAGAAGGCAGTGGCACCCCACTCCAGTACTCTTGCCTGGAAAATCCCATGGACCGAGGAGCCTGGTAGGCTGCAGTCCATGGAGTCGTTAAGAGTCAGACACGACTGAGCAACTTCACTTTCACTTTTCACTTTCATGCATTGGAAAAGGAAATGGCAACCCACTCCAGTGTTCTTGCCTGGAGAATCCCAGGGACAGCGGAGCCTGGTGGACTGCCGTCTATGGGGTCGCACAGAGTCTGACACGATTGAAGTGACTTAGCAGCAGCAGCAGAGTATGAGGATCTTCACCTTTATTAGATAATCCCGAATTATTTTCCAAAGTACTAAATAGGAAATACCATCAGCAAGTTGTGAGAGTTCGCATTTTGCCATATCCTTGCACACATGGATATTGTCAGACTCTTCAATTTTAAAATCAAGCTCAATTCATTTTAATTTCCTTTTCCGTTTATTTTAACGATTTATTCTATTTGCATCCATTTATTGTAAGATTTTTCTTTTCTGTAATTGCTATTCGTATCCTTCATTCTTTTTTTTCTGTTGGCTTATTTTCTTTTCCATCATTAGTTTGCAGCTCTTTATCTCATTTTATACTAATACACTCCCTGTTATGATATTGCAGTGTTTGATTGCTCTTTACTTTTTGTTGTGCATGAGTTTTACATTAAAAAAAAAAAAATTATTTATTTGGCTACACTGGGTCTTAGTTGTGGCAAGTGTTAACAACTGGTGAATCCAGGTAAAAGGTGTAAGTGTATTCATTGACCACTGTACTTTTCTGTAGTACTGAAATTTTTAAAATAAAAGGTTGGAATAAAAATGTAAAACTTAAAAAAAAACAAAACCTGTAAACTTGGGCTTCCCCAAGGTGGCTCAGCAGTGAAGAATTTGACCGGGGATCAAATCCAGGGCCCCGGAGGGTTCCTTTCTTTCCACATCCTCACCAGCACTTGTTATTTCTTGTTTTATATTTTTTTTCTTGATAATAACTTTTCTGTTAGGTGAGCAGTGATATCTCTTTGTGGTTTTAATTTGCATTTCCCTAATGACTAGTGATGGTGTTTAACATTGTTTTTGCCCTGACCAGGGATCGAATCCCGGGCCCCTGCATTGGGAACTTGGAATCTTAGTCACGACCACAGGGAAGTCCCAAGTTTTACATTAAAAAAAATATTTATTTATTTTTGACTGTGCTAGGTCTTTGTTAATGCCTGGACTTTCTCTAGTTGTGGAGAGCAGCACCTACTCTCTAGTTCTGGTACACAGGCTTCTCATTGTAGCGGCATCTCGTTGCAGAGCACAGGCTCTAGGGCGTGCAGGCTTCAGTAGTTGCATCACGTGGGCTCAGTAGCTGCGCTGGGCTCTATAGTTCTGACTCAGTAGTTGTGGCGCACTGCAGTATGTGGGATCTTCCCTGATTAGGAATGGAACCCGTATGTCCTGCATTGGCAGGCAGATTCTTCACCACTGAGACACCCGGGAAGCCCAAGTTTTAGTTTTTTTTTTTTAAGTTTTACATTTTTATTCCAGCTTTTTATTTGAAAAATTTCAGCCCTACAGAAAAGTGCAGTGGTAGTTCAGTGAATACACTTAGACCTTTCACCTGGATTCACCAGTTGTTAACACTGCCATGTTTGTTTTCTTTCATATATAGATTTTTTTCTCTAAACTATTTAAAAGTAAATTGTAGACATCATGGCACTTCGTCTCTCAAAAGATATATTAATCCTTAAATATCTAAAAGCAATTTGGCCTATAAACCTACAGTATAATTATCACATTAATATGAATACAACATTGTTATCTAATATACAGTATTCACAAAGAGTGAGAATAGCCACCCAGATTTGCACAGCCTGGCTACTTTGAGTATGAGTGTGCCATGCGCTGGAAGGCACTACTGAGATGGAAAAGCAGCAGCAGGACCAAGTGGACCGAAACATTAAGGAAGCTCGTGAAAAGCTGGAGATGGAGATGGAGGCTGCTCGCCATAAGCACCAGGTCATGCTAATGAGGCAAGATTTGATGAGGCGTCAAGAAGAACTTCAGAGGATGGAAGAGCTGCTCAATCAAGAAGTGCAAAAACGAAAGCAGCTGGAGCTCAGGCAGGAGAAGGAGTGCAGACGCTATGAGGAAGAGATGCGGCGGCAACGAGAAGAAATGCAGCGACAGCAGGAAGGATTCAAGGGAACCTCCCCTGATGCAAGAGAGCAAGAGATACTGATGGGTCAGATGGCTATGGGAGGTGCTATGGGCATAAACAACAGAGGAGCCGTGCCCCCTGCTCCTGTGCTGGTACCCCAGCTCCTCCAGGACCAGCCACTATGATGCCAGATGGAGCCTTGGGATTGACCCCACCAACAACTGAACGCTTTGGCCAAGCTGCTACTGTGGGAGGAATTGGAGCAATTGGTGGAACCCCTCCTGCAGTCAACCGTGCAGCTCCTGGAGCTGAATTTGCTCTCAACAACGTCGCCAATACTAATAAAATTGCAGTGTCTAGTTTCCCAAAACCCTTAAAAGGACCCTTTTTGGACTTAGCTGAATTCTACTCTGGAAAAGTGTTAGGGATTCCTCCCAATAGTTTAGGTCTTCCCTGCCTGTAGTACTCTAGGGAGTATGTTTGGAGGCAGCGTAGGGAGGGGTGATATTTAACACATCAGTTCTATGTGGTATATCCTTTCATTAATCAATTCTGTGTGGTGCATTCCTAAAATCTCGTGTGATTGTTGAGAGCCTGTGAGGGCCAGGGAGCCATGGAAAATGGATCCAGTTAGAGCCCCCATTAATCTTAATCATTCCACCCTTTGTCCACCCTGTTCTATTTGCTTTCTTGTTCTTACACGCCCCCACACCCCAACCCCAGTCAGTAAAGAATCTGCCTGCAATGCTGGAGACTTGGGTTCGATTCCTGGGTCAGGAAGATCCCCTGGAGAAGGAAATGGCAACACACTCCAGTATTCTTGCCTGGAGAATCCCATAGGCAGAGGAGCCTGGCAGGCTACAGTCCATGGGGTCACAAGAGTCAGACACGACTTAGCGCACTGTCTCTGTCTCTCATACAGTGCATATTAAAAATTTCTCAGTTGTCCCAATAATGACCTTTATAGTTATTCAGCCCCATCCCTGGTTCACGATCATGAGTTGCATTTAGTTACCATGTCCCTTTAGTTACCTTTAATCCACACAGAGCCCCAGATTTTTGTTTATTTTCATAATATTGATGGTATTTGAAGAGTCCAGGTCAGTCGTTTTGTAGAAAGTCCCTCAATTTGGATTTGTCTGATCATTTCCTCGGGTATTTAAATTCAGACCAAATGTTTTTGGCAGGTATAAACTATAAATTTTAACCTAGTCAAATTTGTCCATCTTTTCCTTTATGGTTTGTGTTTATTATCCAAGAAAGTCTTCTCTACCTTGATGTCATAAGGCTTTTCATCATTTTTTATTTTCTAAAAGTTAAATGGTTTTGCTTTTTTTATATTTAGGCTTAGATTTTTTTTTTTTTTTGCTTAGTCTATCTTTAATATGGTGTTCAATTAGCATTTGTGTAACACATTCTTTTTCTGCCATTGTGTTTGTTATGAAATTACTCTGCAAATTCTAAAGACTGCATGGCTTTTGTTATGCACTAAATTGTGAAAATTTTGCATTATCTGAACCGTGCTAAATGTGTAGAGGTTGAAACAGCTCAATTATTCTGTATGACAATTATGAACATTTTAAGATGTGTTTGTAGGAGTTTTAGCATGGTATCTTGCTGTAAATAACATCAAGATGTACATTGGGATCTTTCACAAATCTGAAATCAGTGAATGCTGAATTCTTAGCCTTAAATTACTTTTGCAATAGGTTTGATGAAGTAATCCTAGGAGGAACTGAGAGCTTTCAGGAAAGAAAGAAACCTATAGACAGTAGGTTATATTTAGGATACTTAGATTGACATGAAAAAATGTGTGAAATTGTATAGCCTTTGGCATTTAATTGACACTCTGAAGTTTGGACTCTAAAAGTAGAAACCTACTATAACATTCCTTCAAACATAAAGTATTTAATACATTGTGCAGAAGTCATGAGTATGAAACATTGTGGTCTCTAGTATTATAAATACTATAATTTATCATGCACTGTGTGCCAGCCACTGTTCTTAGTATGTTGTACTTATTGATGCATTAAATCTTTATTCAAACTAACCATTTTGGAGTAGAAGAAGCTGAGGTGATTGTATAATTTGCTCAGTTTCAGAACTAATTAGCATTTGAACCAAGTTTTAAGCTTGATCAGAATGGCTCCAGAATCTGCACTCCTTACTACAAGTTTGTTTCTATAATCTTGGTCAAATTATTTAACTTCTCTATGCTGTTTTTTTCTTTGTATAATGAAGATAATGGTACCTAATTCATATGGTTGTTGTGAGAAGTCAGATAAAATATGTAGAGCTTAGAATAATACATGAAAAAAAGTGAGCACTAAATAAATGTTTTATTGTTGGTTAGTTGCTAAGTTATGTCCAACTCTTTTGCGACCTCATGGACTGTAGCCTGCCAGGCTCCTCTGTCTGTGGGATTTCCCAGGCGAGAATACAGGAATGAGTTGCCATTTCTTTCTCCTAAGGATCTTCCCCACTCAGGGATCGAACCCATGTCTCCTGCCCTCGCAGGTGAATCTTTACTTCTGAGCCACTGGGGAAGTTAGCTGTTATTATGTTAGCATTACTAAAACATTGAATTTATACATATCTCTGAATTTTAAAAAATTGTTTATTTTTTTTGGCTGGATTGGGACTTCATTACTGCCTGAGGGCACTCACTGCAGTGGCTTCACTTGTTGCGGAGCACCAGCTCTAGGGAGCATGCTGCTGCTGCTAAGTCACTTCAGTCGTGTCCGACTCTATGCGACCCCCTAGACGGCAGGGGGTCCCACCAGGCTCCCCCATCCCTGGGTTCTCTGGGCAAGAACACTGGAGTGGGTTGCCATTTCCTAGGGAGCATGGGCTTCAGTAACCGTGGCGCATAGGCTCAGTTGCTCGGCTGCATGTGGGGTCTCCACAGACTAGCGATTGAATCTGTGTCCGCTGCACTGGAAGGCTGATCCTTAACCACTAGACTACCAGGGAAGTCCCGTATCTCCGAATTTTCATCAAATAAGTGAACTAAGCCATATATATGAATATATATAATAAAAAAGTAGAACTACCATGGTGATTATTGTGGCGCCCAGGCTCCAGAGTACTTGGGCTCAGTAGCTGCTCCTTTTAGGCCTAGTTGCTCTGCAGCACATGGGATCTTCATTCCCTGAACAAGGATTGAACCTGTACCCCCCTGCACCACAAGGCAGATTCCTGACCACTGGACCATCAGGAAAGTCCCCATCAGCTTTTTAAAAGGATATTCATGAATCATTACTAAATCATCCATTGCAAAGTATTATATCTTAGCTGAATGCAAAAACAGTTCAGCTCTGTTACCTTTATGCTTTTGACCTTAGCTAATTATAGCAGTGTTTTGAAGAAATAAAAGTCATATGATGGTCCCCCCTCATCCACAGTTTTGCTTTCCACAGTTTCAGTTACCTGCAGTCACAGCCAGAAAATATTACATTCCAGAAATAAACAATTCATAAGTTTTAGATTGTGTAATGTGAGTATGCCATTCTGAGTAATGTGGTGAAATCTTGCACCGTCCTGTCTGGGATCCCCAATCATTGACTTCCTTATAGCCCAGTATTTCAGAATAATCCTCCTCTTGACATATCATCAGAAGATCAAGAGTAGCCTAACTAACACTGTGTCACAATGCCTCCATCACTCACCGTCATCTCATTACAATGCATTTTATCATCTAATGTCATCACCAGAAGAAGTATGAGTATGGTAGAGGAAGATATTGAGTGAGAGACCACGTTCACATAACTTTTGTTACAGTTGTATTGTTGGAATTGTTTTATTTTTAGTTATTGTGGTTAACGTGCCTCTTGTGTGCCTAATTTGTAAGCTAAACTTTATTGTAGGTATATATGTATAGGGGAAAATATAGCTTATATGGCATTCCATACTGTCCAGTTTCAGGCATCCACTGGAGGTCTCGGAATGTATCCCCCTTGGATAAGGGTTGGGGGAATGCTGTACTACATATTCTCAAGCAGTCATTTAAAATGCTTTCTTTACATGCTCTCTTGTTCTGTCAACAACTGTGTTATTGTTGAAGGTCTGGTATTACTCAGAACATTCAGTTGAAAGCAACCTTCATATATGGATGAATTCTGTGTGATGTGGCAGAGGTCATGGAATTCCAGGAGTAGCAGCTGTAAACTGTTGAGGATAACATAAAATTCGGGTCTTTTTTGGTCTGTTTTTAGAAGTTTAGTAACACATGCAATACATTCACATTTTCTAGTTTTGGTTTCAGACTAGAGATTGGAGCATGTTGTTGCTTGAAGAAGAAAAACAAATTGTCCTGGCAACAGGTAGTACATTTCTCATTTGACAAGATCTCTTCTCAGTTTTGTTGTTTTCCATCGGAGAACAGGGAACCTTTTGTTCCAAGGCCTGGTGTCGAAATGTTAGCAAAATACTATAGTAATCAAACTAAGAATCTTATGCGTTTCTGAACCAAGAGTAAAATTTCATGAAGAGTGATTTAGAGCATTATAAAGAACCTGTGTAATATTCTTGCATTTTCAGGTGAACACAGAAATTAGCTTCTGAAAGCGAAATGCTCCAAATGTAGAGGTGTAAGAGTTTATTTCTGCCTGTGTATTTCAAATCTGCATTTCAAGGAACTGAGGCTACAGCAGTGAACAAACCAAGTCTTAGCCTAGTGGAGCTTGCATTTTAGAGAAAATGACTTGCAGTACAAAACTGTCAAATATGTTAACTCTAGAAGTGTCAATGTTCAAAAAAGAAAAATAAGGTAAGAGAATAGCTAGTGATATGTGTGGATAGGTAAATGAGACTTTATTAGTTGGAATTTGTTAGCCATCTGTATCACTTGATGTGTAAACTGAGTCTTTTACACTAATGTAAAATATGGGCAAATGATATAAAGAACTGTGAATGAAAAATGAGCAAAAAACTCTTCCTTGTAAACTGAGAAGATAGGAGTTAATGAAACATTAACAGTTTATATATAACACACTTTTAAGGAGTCTTACTGGAGAAGGAGTTGGCACCCCACTCCAATATTCTTACCTGGAGAATCCCATGGACAGAGGAGTCTGGAAGGCTACAGTCCATGGGGTCACAAGAGTCGGACACGGCTTAGCAACTAAACAACCACTACCACCCAAGGAGTCTTACTTTTGGGGAGAAATTAATATTCCTTCATCTTAAATTATGTGATTTTCTTTCATGTATTTTATGATTAGAAGAAACAAAGGTTACAAGAATACTTGCAAAGCTGTATTTTATTTCAAAGTGCTGTTCTTTGATTTAGGGGTGGCCCTATTAACTATATAAGCAGTGATTTAGATTTTTAGCAGTATTATTGACAAATTATTAGACAAATTAATTTGGATCTGGCTTCCCTTGTTTTCCAGGGACTGTATTTGTAAGTAAATTGGTTTGTGGTCTTGTTACAGAAGCATCCCTTGATGGCAACATACTGATGTAACCAACTAATGTACCTCTACACTTTCTTGGTTTTACTGCTCATCTGTCAAGGATTAGGATTATCAAGAGTCGTGTGTAAAATGTTAGTGTGATACCAGGCGTACATATGAGCAATATAGCTTTAACTTTTCTTTTTCAATTTATTATAGTAAACTATAATAGTTTAATATGTGTAATATTCAGTTACTAATGATAAAGAGTCCGCCTGCCAGTGCAGGTGAGCAGGCGACACAAGAGACACAGGTTCGATTCCTAGATTGGAAGATCCCCTGGAGTAGGAAATGCACCACACTCCAGTATTCTTGCCTGGAAAATTCTGTGGACAGAGGAGCCTGGCTGGCTACAGTCCATGGGGCTGCAAAGAATCGAACACAACTGAGCACAGCGCAATATGCAATGAAAGTTGTACTTTTGAAAATAAATTTCAGGCTAAAGTGAGGAGATTTGAAAAAGCCATTTAAAAGTATCCTTTCCATTCAAGTCTCAGAGCAGTGTTCATTGTTCTTAGAATGAGAATGGTGGATTATAAAACTTATAAATTCCTAATTTTATATTGCAAACACAAAATAATTTGCAGTGAAATTTAGTAGAACACTGTAAGTGTTCATATTACTGTTATCATTATATATTGCCTGTAGTGACACACTTATTCCATTGAAAAATGAATATTTGGTTCAAACTGCTGTGTGAATTAAACAGTTTGCTTGATGGATCTGTGCTACATACTGTATTGAAGTGCTACTCACTTCTTTCCAAGTGAGCTACTGGCATGACCTGAAACAGACGTTAAAATGGCCTTGCTAACCAGGCTGCAGATTACTCACAAGGCTTACCCTGCCGTTTCAGTTACTCTGCTTCCTGTTTTCATAAGTTGCCTAGAGCTTTGGGGGCAGCTGGTTTCCCTTTGTTTGGGGGAGGGTGATACTGGTGGTGAAGGGAACTATAAATATGTATGTTTTGCCTAGGAATTATTTTTAAAGTGTGAAACTAAAGCATTTTGAATGGCTGAGAGTTCATTTCAGTTGTTACTCTTCAGATACAACTACTTTGCAGGCTGGATATTTTATATTGAAGCAAAGTACTGTTTCAGTATAAGCTGTACCACCATTGCTTGAAAGGAACTAAAATTTGAGCCTTTTATTCAACATTAGTCACTGCTGTACCTTACTGAAAAAACTACTCTTAAGGTTGACACTGTAAACAGGTGACAAACGAAATGTTTACCTATTTATTGGAGCACTCTTTTTTTTGCCATATGATAATCATCTGTAATTTTATTGTTGTATGAAAAGTAGTTCAGCATTAGATAGGCTGGCTCTGTGAATAGAGTCCAAACGTCTGTCACAGTAACACTTACATATGTTAGATAAGATCATAGGAAAACTGTCAAGTAAGGAACTTTTTGAAGATGATCTAAGAAAATCTCACCCCTTAGCCTTCACAAAACTGTATAGACTTCATGGCAGATTTTATTTCATATTAATGATTATATGGTTAATCATTTATTTTTATGTTTTTTATTGAATGAATTTTTATGTTACCTTTGCTGAGACTTTGTAACTTGAATTTTTAAAATAAAATGTGTTTTGTTTAGTCCATGAATGATCCAAGAAGGTGCTTTGAATTTTTCCTACAAATAATTTGAAGAAAGTAATAGAAAAAGAAATTAAAATATATGGAGGAACTCTTTTGTTAGTATAATTGCTACTTCTAATTTGTAAGGAAAGAGGGAAAGAAAAGCCTGCCTTTTTAAAAACAGTTTTATTGAGGTATAAATACAACAAACTATATATATTTAGAGTATACAATAAATTTTGACATATGTGTATAGCCATGAGACAGTCACCATAACTGAGGTAATGAACATATCACACCCAAAAGTTTCCTTGGGCCCTTCCACCTCATTCCTCACTCCAGGCAACCACTGATCTGCTTTCTATCACTGTAGATTAGTTGGCATTTTCTAGAATTTCATATAAACAAAACCATATAGTGTGCACTCAATTTTTAATCTTCTTTCACTCAGCATAATTTTGAGATTAATTCATGTTGTGTATCAATAGTTCTTTCTTTTTTATTGCCTAATTGTATTCCATTGTGTGGATAAAAGACCATATGGATCCGTTCGCCTGCTCATAGACATTTGGGTTGTTTTCACTTTCTGAGTATTACAGACAAAGCTGCTGTGAATAATCATGTACAAGCATATATGGATGTATGCTTTCATTTCTCTTGGACAGTTACTTAGGAGTAGAAAGATTGCTACCTAGAGTAGTCATGTTTAAAAGAAATGCTGGGAGTTCCCGGTGGCCTAGCGGTTAAGATTCTGGGCTTTGCCTGCTGTGGGTCTTGCTGAGTCCCTGGTCAGGGGACTGAAATCCTACCAGCTATGCCGCATGGCCGAGAAAGAAAAACAACAAAAAAGAAACGGCAAATTGTTTTCCAAAGTGCTTGTCCCATTTTTTTTTTTTTAAGTTCTCACCAGCCATGTATTGGAGTTCTAGTTGTTCTATATCCTCATTAAATTTGGCATGGTTAATCTTTTTTTTTGTTTGTTTCGGCCACACTGTATGGCATGCAGGATCTTAGTTCCCTGACCAGGGATTGAACCCTGTGCCCCTTGCAGTGGAATCACAAGAGTCCTAACTCCTGGATCACGAGGGAAGTCCCTGGTCAGTCTTTTTAATTTTAGATGTTGTAATAGGCGTGTAGTAGAATCTCATTATGCTTATAATTTGCATTTCCTTGATGATAAATGATGTTGAGTATCATTTCTTGTGCTTATTTGACATCTGTATATCTTTTACGATGAAGTGTCTGTTTAAGTATTTTACCTGTATTTTGATAATTAGATTCTTTGTCTTATTATGTGTTGTTTTTTTTTTAATGATTTATTTACTTTTTGACTGTGCTGGGTCTTGGTTGCTGCGCAGGGTTTCTCTTGTTGCAGAGCTGGGGCTGCTGTCTGGTTGTGATCATGGGCTTCTCTTGGCTGTGGAGCAGTGGGCCCTAGGGCACTCGGGCTTCAGCAGTTGCAGCATGAGGGCTCCTGCTGTAAGAGGTGGACCATGAAGAAGGCTGAGCGCTGAAGAATTGATGCTTTTGAACCGTGGTGCTGGAGAAGACTCTTGAGAATCTCTTGGACTACAAGGAGATCAAACCAGTCCATCCTAAAGGAAATCAATCCTGAATATTCATTGGAAGGACTAATGCTGAAGCTGAAACTCCAGTACTTTGGCCACCTGATGAGAAGAACTGACTCATTGGAAAAGACCCTGATGCTGAAAAGATTGAAGGCAGGAGGAGAAGGGGACGACAGAGGATGAGTTGTTGGATGGCATCACCGACTCAATGGACATGAGTTTGAGCAGGAAGTTGGTGATGGATGACAGTGAAGCCTGGCATGCAGTAGTCCGTGTGGTCGCAAAGAGTCAGACATGACTGAGCGACTGAACTGAACTGCAAATGTTTTCCCCTTGACTGTAGCTTATCTCCCCCTTCCCACCTAAAGAGTGATAGAAAACACTTTAATGGAAACACAATATGAAAATAAAAATGTTTCATTTATGTCATCTGTTAGCCATGAAGAGAGACAAGTGGAAGATATAAACAAAGAGTCAATATTTAAACTTCCAAAGGATACATATCGGAGAAGGCAATGGCAACCCACTCTAGTACTCTTGCCTGGGAAATCCCATGGATGGAGGAGCCTGGTAGGCTACAGTCCATGGGGTCGCGAAGAGTGGGACATGACTGAGCAACTTCACTTTCACTTTTCACCATACTGCACTGGAGAAGGAAATGGCAACCCACTCCAGTGTTCTTGCCTGGAGAATCCCAGGGACAGGGGAGCTTGGTGGGCTGCCGTCTATGGGGTCACACAGAGTCGGACACAACTGACATGACTTAGCAGCAGCAGCATAAACATATAAACCATAATGTTCAGAACCTGACATGTAATGCCAACCTAACAGTAAGTTGATTTGTTGTTTATCTGTCATATCCTCCACTTTACTGAGGTCTGTGAACAAATGCTATTTCCTTATAGATTTGACTGTTGAGTTTCAAGCCAGCTTTTTCAGTCTCCTCCTTCACCTTCATCAAGAGGCTCTTTAGTTCCTCTTCACTTTCTGCCAGTAGGGATATCATCTGCATATCTGAGGTTGTTGATATTTCTCCCAGCAATTTTGATTCCAGCTTTGATTCACCCAGCCTGGCATTTTGCATGATGTACTCTTCTTAGAAGTAAAACAAGCAGGGTGATAATATACAGCCTTGTCATACACCTTTCCAGTTTTGAACCAGTCTGTTGTTCCGTGTCCGGTTTTCAAGTTGCTTCTTGACCCACAACAGGTTTCTCAGGAGACAGGTAAAGAGGTCTGGAACTCCCATCTCTTTAAGAATTTTCCACAGTTTGTTGTGATCCACACAGTCAAAGGCTTTAGCATAGTCAGTGAAACAGAAGTGGATGTTTTTCTGGAACTCCCTTGCTTTCTCCATGATCCAACAAATGCTGGCAGTTTGATCCCTGGTTCCTCTGTCCCTTTGAAACCCAACTTGTATATCTGAAAGTTCTTGGTTCACATGTTGCTGAAGCTTACCTTGAAAGACTCTGAGGATAACCTTGCTAGCATGTGAAATGGGCTTCCCTGGTGTCTCAGTGATAAAGAATCCTCCTGCCAATGAAAGAGATGTGGGTTCGATCACTGGGTTGTGGAGATTCCTTGAAGAAGGAAATGGCAACCCACTCCAGTGTCTTGCCTGGAAAATCCCATGGATAGAGGAGCCTGGTGGGCTACAGCCCATGGGGTCACAAAAGAGTTGTACAGATCTTAGCAACTAAACAGCAACAACGACGTCCCATTTTATACACACACACACACACCATCTTTATCTAGTCATTTGTTGATGGACATTTAGGTTGCTTCTATGTTTTGGCTATTTTGAATACTGCTGCTGTGAACATCAGGGTGCATCAGGTATCTTTTCAAATTACATAGTTTTCTCTGGATATGTGCGTAGGAGTGGGATTGCTGGATCTTATGACAACTGTTTTTAGCTATTGTTTTTTTTAAACCTCAGTAGAGGATGGGCTTTCTTTCTTTGAATGAACCTTTTAATTAATTAATTTTTTTGGCTGTGCCATGTGGCATAGGATCTTAGCTACCCAGCCAGGGACTGAACCTGTCTGTGCCCTTGACATTGAAAGGTTGGAGTCCCAACCATTGGACTACCAGGGAATACTCTATTTTTATTTTTAGTATTTTAAGGAACCTCCATACTGTTTTCCATACTGGCTGCACTAGTTTACAGTCCTCCCAGCAGTGTAGAAGGGCTCTCTTTCCTCCACACCCTCTCCAACATTTGTTATTGTATACTTTTAAATGATGGCCATTCTGACTGGTATGAGGACTTTCATGGATTGGAGAAGGAAATGGCAACCCACTCCAGTATTCTTGCCTGGAGAATCCCCATGGACAGAGGAGCCTGGTGGACTATAGTCTTTAGGGTTGCAAAGAGTTGGAATGAAGCGACTTATCACACAGACTAATAACAACAACTGAGTGTCTTTGACTATTCTATCATTTGTGTGTTTGTCAGTTAATTTTTCTCCTCATTATGTATCATATTTTCCTTTTTCTTAGCATGCTACTAATTTTTTATTGGATGCTGTACAGTATACATTTTACCTTGTTCAGTTCAGTCGCTCAGTCGTGTCCAACTCTTTGCGACCCCGTGAACTGCAGCATGCCAGGCCTCCCTGTCCCATCACCAACTCCCGGATTCCACCCAAACCCATGTCCATAGAGGCGGTGATGCCATCCAACAATCTCATCCTCTGTTGTCCCCTTCTCCTCCGGCCCTCAATCTTTCCCAGCATCAGTGAAATAGAAGTGGATGTTTCACTGGGGTCTTTTCCCAGCATCAGGGTCTTTTCAAATGAATCAGCTCTTCGCATCAGGTGGCCTAAGTATTGGAGTTTCAGCTTCAACATCAGTCCTTCCAATGAACACCCAAAGACTGATCTCCTTTAGAATGGACTGGTTGGATCTCCTTGCAATCCAAGGAACTCTCAAGAGTCTTCTCCAACACCACAGTTCAAAAGCATCAATTCTTCGGCGCTCAGCCTCCTTCACAGTCCAACTCTCACATCCATACATGACCACTGGAAAAACCATAGCCTTGACTAGATGGACCTTTGTTGGCAAAGTAGTCTCTGCTTTTTAATATGCTGTCTAGGTTGGTCATAACTTTCCTTCCAAGGAGTAAGCATCTTTTAATTTCATGGCTGCAGTCACCATCTGCAGTGATTTTGGAGCCCAGAAAAAGAAAAGTCAGCCACTGTTTCTACTGTTCCCCATCTTTTTGCCATGAAGTGATGGGACTGGATGCATGACCTTAGTTTTCTGAATGTTGAAAAGCCAACTTTTTCACTCTCCTCTTTCACTTTCATCAAGAGGCTTTTTAGTTCCTCTTCATTTTCTGCTGTAAGGGTGGTGTCATCTGCATATCTGAGGTTATTGATATTTCTCCCAGCAATCTTGATTCCAGCTTGTGCTTCATCCAGCCAGCGTTTCTCATGATGTACTCTGCATAGAAGTTAAATAAGCAGAGTGACAACATACAGCCTTGATGTACTCCTTTTCCTATTTGGAACCAGTCTGTTGTTCCATGTCCAGTTCTAACTGTTGCTTCCTGATCTCATATAGATTTCTCAAGAGGCAGGTCAGGTGGTCTGGTATTCCCATCTCCTTCAGAATTTTCCAGTTTATTGTGATCCACACAGTCAAAGGCTTTGGAATAGAGGAGTCTTCAAATATAGTTTTAAACTAGTTTTTAACTAGAGTCTTTTTTTTTTTGGCCGCACCTGTGGTATGCAGAATCCTAGTTCCCCAACCGGGGATCGAACCTGTGAACCCTGCAGTGGAAGCATGGAGTCTTAACCACTGGACTGCCAGGAAAGTCCCTTGACTAGTACTAGCCAGTATCACAGTTACCTAGCTAGTATTAGCCAGTACCACAGTTACCTAAACTATTTGGAAATTTTGATTACTTTATAAACATTACAGACCTAAATATATATCCAAAAGAATTGAAAACTAGTACTCTAGTAAATGCATTGTTCATACATGTTTATAGCAGTATTGTTCACAGTAGCTAAAAGGTGGAAAGAGTCCAAATGTCTATTAATGGATGGATGGATAAACAAATTGTGGTACATACAAATGGTGGAATATTTCTTGTTCAGCCATAAAAAGGAATGAAGTATCTGAAACATGGTACAACATGGATAAATCTAGAAAACATGCTAAGTGAGGGAAGCCAGACACAAAAACTCACGTATTATATGATTCTGCTTATATGATATATCGAGAATAAATCAACCCAAAGAGATCTGGGATTGGTAGTTGCCAGGGGTAGGGGGAATGGGGGGAAACTGCTTACCAGGTAAGATTTTTTTTTTTAATATTTATTTGGCTGCACCAGGTCTTAGTTGTGGCATGTGGAATCTTATATCTTTGTTGTGTGTGGCATGTGGGATATCTAATTCCATGACCAGGACTTGAACCCAGGCCCCCTGCGTTGGGCATGAGGAGTCTTAGCCACTGGACCACCAGGGAATCCCTGAGTAAGGGGTTTTACTCTGGAGTGATAAAAATATTTTGAAACTCGATAGAGGGGGTGGTTGAACTATACTATGAGCATACCAAATGCCATTGACTTATTCACTATAAACTTTGTTTTGTTACATGAATTTTGCTTCAGTAAATTATTTTCAAAAGCTACAAAGATGACTTATTTAAAAATTGACAATGTTAACAGTGTTAGCATTTTCAAAATTGGGAATAAGTTAGAATGCAGATGTTTTCACAAATATTGGTACTTTGAAAGAAAGAAGGGTGAAAGTGAGGTCGCTCAGTCGTGTCTGACTCTTTGTGACCCCATGGACCATAGCCCTCAGGTTTCTCTGTCCATAGGATTTTCCAGGCAAGAGTACTGGAAGGGGTTTCTGTTTCCTTCTTCAGGGGATCTTCCCGACCCAGGGGTCAAACCCAGGTCTCCCGCTTTGCAGGCAGATGCTTTACCCTCTGAGCCACCAGGGAAGCCCTGCTGCTGTTGCTGCTGCTAAGTCACTTCAGTCGTGTCAACTCTGTGCGACTCCATAGACGGCAGCCCATCAGGCTCCGCCATCCCTGGGATTCTCCAGGCAAGAACACTGGAGTGGGTTGCTATATCCTTCTCCAGGGAAGCCCTATTGGTACTTTAATAAAATGTTAATAAAGATTTAACTCTAAAAGGTTATTTTTCATCCTTATTCAAAACTATTTACAGATGAAAACTTCTGTAAATAGAAGTGAAACCTATAACAGGGCCTATAGTTAAAATACAGTAAAGACATTTACCTGCTTACATTGCTTTAAATGTTTATTCTAATAAATTAAATCTTTTAGTTTATTTCTTCTTCTAGTTCAGTCTTTAATGCTATCTGGAAGATGATTTATTGTAGAAAAATATAAAAGCATAATCTAATTAGAAGTCAAATGCACGTGACTTATAGTTGTAGTACCATTGATGAATTTACTGTGTTTATCAGAATTTAAAAATTTCTTACTTTACATATTTTGAACATATGTTAACTGAACATTATATATTTTCTCAAATCTTTGTGGTCTCAGCACCTTTTCTAGAATCTGGGATTAAAGTAAATTATTACTGACTATCATGCTTAATTACTTGAAAGTGATATATGTGATCTTTCTGAATAGAAATTACTATATGAAATTATTTTCCTAAATTTGCGTAGTTTAGAGGTGTTGATTTAATTTTCAGGTTATTTCCATATTCAGTACATTTTATTTTACTTTTTCAAATGCGCGCTTGTTTCCTCTGCGTTGAGCCTCAGCTGTGGCGCGCAGGCCCAGTAGGGCACTGTGTCGCAGCTGCTGAGCACCCAGTCATGCCCGCAGTGTGTGGGGTCTTGGTCCCTGACCCAAGATTGAACCCGCATCTCCTGCATTCGGGAGGCTGATCTTAACCACTGGACCAGCAGGGAAGTCCCTCAGTATATTTAAATAGATAGTTTGCAATCTACAATTTTACTAATTTTTTAAAAACCTGATATCAATATATGGATGACAGAGTTAATATGCTAAATTACTGATTTTTCTTTTCTAGAATTGAGCGTACAATTAAAACAAAATGACAACCTCCTGGAGTGATCGGTTACAAAATGCAGCAGATATGCCTGCTAACATGGATAAACATGCCCTGAAAAAGTATCGGCGAGAAGCCTATCATCGGTGAGTATTTGATTTATTTATTTTATTTATTCTTTTTTAAGTTTTGGCTACACTGGCTTTTCATTGCCCTGGATCTGGGCTTTCTCTAGTGCGGCAAGCAGGGGCTACTCTTCCTTGTCATTTGGTAGCTTTTCTTGTGAAGCACAAGCTCGAGGGCCTTGGGCTCAGTAGTAGAGGCGCATGGAACTAGTTGCTCTGTGGCATATGGGATCTTCACAGACCAGAGATCGAACCTGTGTCCCCTGCATTGACAGATTCCTAACCTCTGGCCCACCAGGAAAGTCCTATTTTATCAGCTTAATTCTCAAAACAGCTGTATACAGTGGGTACATAATATCTTCATTTTACAGATTATGAAATTAGTGTGCAGAGTGGTTAGGTAATTTACCCTAGATCACATAGCTAGTTCATGGTTCAAACTCACTCCAAAGTCCAGACTTCTAATTGCCAGACTTTTAACCACATTACTGTTGCTGCTTTAAAATAAAAATTTTTTTACTGCTTCTTATATTTACTTCTTACATCTTCTTATATCTACTAATAAAAGTCCTCAAGAGCAGAAAGTCTTCAGCTACTAAAAGATTGTACCTTAGTTATTGATAATACAATTCTTAATTATCATTTACCAGAAACTGATTATAATTTTTAAATAGAGTTTTAGAGTTGTGCCTACTGATTACTGTGTTAGACTTGGAGTGTAAATAATTCTGGATATTAACAGCATTTTCTTATATTAAGACTTTAAAATTTCCTTTAAATCATTTTTCCTTTAAAAGTTTAAAGTGTAAAGTATTCTCAATTTATTTGCCACTTTTAATAGATTCAGTTAAATGGCTGTTTCTAAATTTTGCTGGCTACCTGAACCTTAAGTAGCTGAGATACTTGGAAGTAGGTATTGTAATTAGGAATCATTTCATTTTAGACAGAAATTAGAAGCTTATACTTACAGGATAGAAACATCTGGGCTGCACTAGAACCATCTCTGCTTCCGTCTTGGGAAAGCTAGGAATAAGTAGAAATGCTGGTTTACTGGTAGTGCTAAAAGAATTACATAGAAACTCCAGGAAATCTGTGACAGCTCAATTACTCATCTGTTCTGAGATGGTTAAATTAGTTTCTACAGATCAGTTTTTGTAAAGCAGATGAAAGAATTATTCTGCTTCCATTCTTTCCTGTGTAGAAAGCTAATCCAGATGAGGTAACATTAGGTTCAGTAAGCATTAATATTTTGAAGAAGATTGATACTGAATATTGAGTATTTTGAAAGTTAATTATTGTATCAGTAGTTGGTTTTTAAGTAGGTTGGTGATATTTTCCTGATAGTAGGTCCTAGGTAGCTTTTTTTTTTTCCAATTTGTTGTTTACATTATGAAAAAAGTGTAAGAACAAATATTATCAGTACTATTTGCACTATAGAACAATATTTTGGAAACTTAGAGAGTAAAAGTAAAAAATTAAAAACTGAATTCCCAAAGCAAAAAAACTGTATATTTGAATCATTTAATTTATGATATACACAACTTTTTATCACTTCAGGTGAAAACCACACCTTCCTGCCAACTGGTGTCACATTCCTAGAAGTATGCAAAGGATGAACCTTGAACCTCACAAAATGTGCTGATTTTTGTATTCTTGAGTTTAAAACATGGATACTGCCTTTTCCAAATTCCAAATCTTTCATTCTGCTTTTTCTGTTTGCTTGTTATGTTCGCTGAGAACACCAATTACTTCTACATTCTTGATTTGGTTTAGACAAAGGGGTTTTAGTGATCATCCAGAGTTTGTTGAACAGCTTCAAGAAGTGTAAACTGTCCTTTCTTGTCAGTTTCATTGAATGCCTATTTATATTTCACATAAATATGACAATGTGAGCTCAATGTGACATAAATTAAACACATGAGCTGACAACCCATCTGTCTTGGCAAGGTGTACTCTTCAGTCCATCCCACTGTAGACAGTGTAACTTATTTTAGACCCTCATAAGTTTTCTGTTTTGATCACTTACTGGTTCAAATCTATCAGAAAGAAAAATAAGCCATATTTATACTGGTAGTATACGTCAAGGAACCAAAACATTTATATTGAATATTTATACATAATTTTAATAACCAAGGTCAAAAAGAAATGCACACAACTAATCTACTTTAAAAATGTAAGTGTCTAGAAATGATATATATTGTTTATGATACATTGAACTTAGAACATAGTGAAGATGACAAAATGCAAGCTTATAATGCTGTCTCTGAAATTAGTTCTAAACAATGGAAAAGCATTAAAGCAGTTGGAGTCAGAGTTGGAAGAGCTGAGTTCAGATTTTGTTGTGATCCTGAGGAGGCCAGTTAGCCTCTCTGGGTGGTGGTTTCTTTAGCTGTAAAATGATGAGATTAAAGATCTTTAATGCTTCTAGCTTTAAAAATTTTATGCTCAGTAAATGTTTGTTGCTTTAAACTTACTAATACTGGTTAATAATTGCCTGCTTGGGAGTTTATGATACACACTGCATGTGAGTCTTTGGTTAACTGATCCACAAGTGAAAACAAGCTGAGCATTTACTGAATAAACTCCAGTCACCTGGCCCATCAGGTCCTGATTTCACCTTCATGGAAATTCTGATAAATGTGTGTATATGAAGAAAACAAAGTATTTCATAACAAATTGATCTGACTCTATTAGCTAGTGTTGGAGAAGACTCTTGAGAGTCCCTTGGACTGCAAGGAGATTCAACCAGTCCATCCTAAAGGAGATCAGTCCTGGGTGTTCATTGGAGGGACTGATGTTGAAGCTGAAACTCCAATACTTTGACCACCTCATGCGAAAAGCTGACTCATTTGAAAAGATCCTGATGCTGGGAAAGATTGAGGGCAGGAGGAGAAGGGGACGACAGAGGATGAGATTGTTGGATGGCATCACCAACTCGATGGATATGGGTTTGGGTGGACTCAAGAGTTGGTGATGGACAGGGAGGCCTGGTGTGCTGCGGTTCATGGGGTCGCAAAAAGTTGGACACGACTGAGTGACTGAACTGAATTCCCATCAAGATAGGAAGAATCAAAATTAGTCAGTGGTTAACAGTGATCCTCTACAGCAGTGAGACATGTTGCTTGATGTATGTGGGAATTAAACTGTAAAACAGAGTGTTTATGTGTGTGTGTAAAAATAAAAGGCATAACATATGCATTTAGATATGGGCTTCCCTGGTGGCTCAGAGGGTATAGCATCTGCCGCAATGTGAGAGAGCTGGGTTCGATCTCTGGGTCGGGAATATCCCCTGGAGAAGGAAATGGCAACCCACTCCAGTATTCTTGCCTGGAAAATCCCATGGACTGAGGAGCCTGGTAGGCTACAGACTTATTGGGTTGCAAAGAGTCAGACGCGACTGAGCGACTTCACTTTGACTTTCTAAGCATTTGGAAGAAATAAAATCTAGAGAGAGGTGTTTTGTACTTTCTATTCAGTTTTTTTTTAGTCTTTATATTCATAAAGTATACATTTGGTTATGATGTAACATCACTGAAAACGGGCTTAGAATTATGTAGTGAAGAGAGGTCATCTAGGAAACATCAAGCATCCTAATTGTAATTAATATGTCACAGCCTGAGAGCACTTCTGACTCATTTGGAATGATAACCTCCTGGAAGATTTTAGACAGACTCTGACACCCTATGTACTTCTTAGAGTAGAATAATAGGAAAAATAGAAAAAGCATCCTGAATGGTTTGAATTTTTAGATCATTTAAAACTTTTTTCCCCTTTTTTCTATTTTAGTAAAGTATGAAAGTGAAAGTTAAGTCGCTCAGTCATATCCCACTGTTTGCGACCCCATGGACTGTAGCCTCCCAGGCTCTTCCATCCATGGGATTTTCCAGGCAAGAGTACTGGAGTGGGTTGCCATTTCCTTCTCCAAGGGATCTTCCCAACCCAGGGATCGAACCTTGGTCTCCCGCATTGCAGACAGATGCTTTAACCTCTGAGCTACCAGAGGTTATACCCTTAGTAAAGTATACATGACCTAAAATTTGTCATCTTAACTGTTTTTAAGTATACAATTTAGTGGTATTAAATATATATACATTGTTGGGTAGTCATCACCACTGCCCATCCCCACAACTCTTTTCATTTTGTAAAATTAAAACCTTATACCTATTGAGCAGTAACTTTCCAGTCTCCCCTCACTCCAGCCCTTGGCAACCAGTCACCATTATCTTTCTGTCTTGACGGTTTTGACCACCCTAAGTACCTCTTGTAATAGAATCATCTAGTGTTTTTCTTTTGTGACTGGCTTATTTTACTTAGTATGATGTCAACAAGACTCATCTATGTTGTAGCATATTCCAGAATTTCCTTTTAATATAGAGAATTAGGTTTTTGAACTCTTGCAGGTATTTGCTTTTGTTAATTAAAATTTTTAAATAGAAAGCATTGAAAAGAAATTTAGTTTTTTAGTTGTCAATTTATAGAGTATTCTATTTCAGGGCTTTATATTAAAGACATTTATTGAAGTTGGTAATTTATCATTGGTTAAAACAGGCAAGCTATGATGATCATTTATCATAATTGTACATTGTATCTGATGCTTCAGAATTCCCTTTTGGAAGAAGTTAAATATTTTTAATTAAGTAAATAAATACCTAACTTCCAACTTTTTTTCTTGCTTAATATTAGTCTTCTAAATTTCAATATGGAAATGATGTTCATGTGTCATTATTAAGAAACTGGCCTTTAGAATGTATGACGTGTTCTTTCATTTCCTTATTATGATTGTTGAGTTGTCTATGCTGGGGTTAATCATACAGGCCAAACCCTTCATTGGAATATGTTTCTGTATATGGTCAGAAGACAGGCTGAGCTGTTCAGATCTTACTGTGGCTTGAAGGAGACAGGTTAAACAATTACCTTTTGAATAGTACCCTGTTGGATATCTAGAATTTGATAATAATGAGTACCGATCACAGTTTGTGTCCACCAAATCCAGGAGTGAAACTATTAGAATTTCCATTTGCTCTTCCTGTTGACAGTACCCAGGATGCTGAAGTCAGGTATTTGGTTTTATCTTTTTAAAGTTTCAATGATTACAGTACAAATGAATTTTTGTAAGTGAATTTGCTCTTCATGAACATAGCTTGTGAATTCATCAGTTGTTTTTATCTTGTCTAACTGAAATTAGATAAGTAACTGGGCTTGTGAATTTTTGGTTATCCAAACTTTTGTCTTATTCTTGAAGACATTCTAGTCACTTTGTCTTTAAAGTTCTTTGTATAGTTATCTGAATTATTTTTTAATTGAAATTTTGGCCTTTATATCAGTATTTACTTAGATCTGTTGAATAATAGTTTATTTTTCAGTCAACATAAGTTTATTGTATATGTCTAAGGAATAAAAGGAATTTAATTTTTAGTACCTGGAGCTTAGCACATTAATAGAATTAGAGATGTTAATGTTTTAACTTCAGATTAAAAACAAGTGTTAGATTTTATGCAGAAAAGGACTACAGGTAAGTGAAGTTTAATTTTTTCCTCAATTACTTAAAGATATCCATGAATGTCATTCAGCTTTTTGTATTATCAAAATGATACCATTTTGTATTGTCACCAACCATGTTAGGAATGTGCTTTTAGGGAATAGGGAATGCCAATTAAAACCACATTGTATATACATATTAAGTGGCTAAAATTAAAAATACTGGCAATACCAAATATTGATAAGAATGTGGAGCATTTAGAACTCTGTTTCATTGTTGGTAGAAAGGCAAAATGCTCTAGCTACTCTGCAGACCAGTTTGGTAGTTTCTTATAAATTTAGTTAGAGACACTTACCTATCATTACTTACCATTTTGTATCATTTGAGTTAACCTGCCATTTTAGTATAGTTTCTAATATTCAAGTGGATAAATTGTTAAAATTTCAGTAGCCATATTATAGATTGAAAGTCAAATGGAAATATAGGTCCTCAGAAATGCCAAGAAGCCATCCTTAAATAATGTACAGATTCCTATCAGAATAAGAATGAGGTAGAGCATCAGGACTATATTAATTTTTTTGTTATATCATTCTAATGCCTTGGTTAGTGTTTCGTATTTCTAAGGAATGACAAATGAGGACTCAGGAATTGGTAAGATTTGGAAACATTTTGAGTGATGGAATACTATTCAGCAGTAACAAGGAATGAACTATTGATGCACACAACTTTAATGCACTTCAAGAAAACTGTACTGAGTTAATAAAGCAAGTCTCACAAAGTTACTTACTGTATGGCTCCATAGCATGCCTGAAATGGTAAAATCATGGAGACGGGGAAAGAGTAGCGGTTGCCAGGTGTTAGGGATTGGCTTGGGTGGAGGGGGATGGATGTAGCTTAAGAAGCAGCACAAGGAATCCTTGTGATGGAGAGATGTTTTGTGTTAACTCTAGATATTAACTCTAGTGGTGATTACATGAATCTACACAGACACAGATGAGTGCATGTAAAACTGGTGAAATTTGAGTAAGGTTGGTGAATTGTATCAATGTCAGTTTCCTGGTTGTGAAATCATATTATGTTTATGCAAGATGTTCCCATTGGGGATGAAAAGTATAGGAATCTCTTATTTCTTACTATTGCATGTGAATCTATAGTTATCTCAATATAACAAGTTTAATTTATAAAATTCTCTCAGTGACATAACTTCTTGTATTATGGGTATTATGTGTTCTACATACAATTTCTCTTTAAAACATGCAGTGATGCTACATTATGGAATACAAATTCTCTAAACTTCATTGTTCAAAAGAAGATGCTAGATCCTAAAACATTCTGAGTTTCTCTGCCACCATTCCTTCTGTGCTTTTTCCCCAAACAAAAAGTGAAATAAAAAAAAAAAAAGGAAAGTAGTGGTGGTCATGGCAGTGGCAAGGAAGAGAAAGAACAAAAGATAACAAATCTTTGATTTAATGAAACCCTATAGTAAGAAACTTTGGCTGAGGAAATGTTACTCATATTTAGATAGTCTATTTCACCTTCAAAGATTCTTTTGTGTGTGTGTGTGTGTGTGTATACAGATGTTTTCTGTAACATCTTACAAGAAAACTTGAATGAACTTTTTGCCAAACCAATATATTTATAAATTAATATTTGGTCGTGCCATGCAGCTTGCAGTATCCCAGTTCCCTGATCAGGGATTGGCCAGCAGTGAAAGCTGGAACCCTAACCACGAGGCCACCAGGGAACTCCTTCAAGGATTCTTTTGGATATGGCTTCTTTTATTCAGCATAATGTCTAAGAGATTCAGCCATGTTTTTGTGTGTATCAGTAATTTGTTCTTTTTTTGTTACTATTGGCATTCTGTTGTATCATTATACCACAATTTGTTTGTTCATTTGGACCTTTCCACTTTTTTCAGTTTTTAGCTACCAACTTAGAAAGTATTTGTAAATCACATATCTGATTCAGGACTTATATTCAGAATATATGAAGAACTTTTAAAATTCAACAGTATAAAAACAACTCAGTGAAGAAATGGGCAAAAGACTGACATGTCACTGCAGAGGACATGTGGATGGCATAAAAGGACGTTCATAACATCACCAGCCATGTTAGGAATGTGCTTTTAGGGGATAGAGAGTGCCAATTAAAACCACATTGTACACACCTATTACAATGGCTAAAATAAAAATGCTGGCAGTACCAAATGTTGATAAGAATGTGGAGCATTCAGAACTCTGTTTCATTGTGGGTAGAAAGGCAAAATGCTCCAGCTACTCTGCAGAACAGTTTAATAGTTTCTTATAAAGTTAGAGACACTTAGCTAATGACCCAGAGATCTTACTCCTAGATATGTATACTAGATAAACGAAGACTTGATGCTCACACACAAAAACTGCATGAACAATGTGTAGAGTGTATTAGTCTGCTGTTACTCTGTCACTAAGTCGTGTCTGACTCTTCACAACCCCAGGGACTGCAGCGTGCCAGGCTTCCCTGTCCTTCACTGTCTCCTGGAATTTGCTCAAACTCATGTCCATTGAGTCAGCGATACTATCTAACCATTTCATCCTCTGTCGCCCGCTTCTTTTTCCTTCAATCTTCCCAACATCAGGGCCTTTCCCAGTGAATCAGCTCTTATCGGGCAGCCAAAGTAATGGAGCCTCAGCATCAGTCCGTTCAGTGAATATTAAGGGCTGATTTCCTTTAGGATTGACTGGTTTTGCCTCAAACGGGAGACAATCCAAATATCCTTTAGTGAGTGAATGCCTAAATAAAATGCAATACATCCACACAGTGAAATATAACTCAGGAAGAAGAAACCACACTATCGATAAGACAAAGCACCTTAACCCTCAAAGACAATCCTGAGTCAAGAAACCGGTCTTAAGAAGTTTCATACTGTATGATTCTGTTTATATGGTACTCTCAAGGACAAAACTATAGTGATGAACGGGCTTCCCAATGGCTCAGTGGTAAAGAATCTGCCTGCAGTGCAGGAGACACAGGTTCAATCCCTGGGTCAGGAAGATCCCCTTGAGGGCACGGCAACCCACTCCAGTGTTCTTGCGTGGCGAATCCCATGGATGGAGGAGCCTGGTGGATTATAGTCCGTGGGGCCGCAAAGAGTTGGATACAAGTGAAGTGACTGAGCACACTTAGTGATGGAGAACGGATAAGTGGAGTCTTGGAGTTATTAGAGGAGGAGGAGTGTAACTACAGGAGGAAAGCAGGAGAGTTTGGAACCGTTTTGATTCCAGATTGTGATGGTTATATACCAATCTATAAATGTATTAAAATTCATAGACATGGCGCACCCCAAAAGTTTGATTTTGCTGTATTTAAATTTTGAAAAAATAAAAGATCAGCAAGGAGTAGTATTCTGGGCCAACGCTTAAAGCATACATTTAGCTTTAGTACAGAGGAAAAATAGATTTCCTAAGTGGTTACTCTAATTTACAGTTTTACCTGCAATGTGTGAAAGCAGTGTAACCAACATTTTAATATCAATCTCTTGAATAGTATGTCTAATTTAAAAGTAATTTTGTTGGTTATGTAGTGACATATCAGTTTGGTTTTAATTTGTATTTTTCTGGTGAATTATTAGGTTGAACACCTTTTTCATATGTTAACTAGCCATTTGGATACTGTCTTGTGACTTCCAGTCATTTGTGTTGTCTCTTTATTGATTTGTCTTAATAATACAGATTTAAAAAAAAACAGATTTATTGAGATTAATTCATAGAACATAAGATAGTAATATACAATTCAGTATATTAGTATATTGGGAGTTGTGTAAACATCTCCATTGTCTAATTGCAGGACATTTTCATCCCCCTCACAAGGAAGTCTACACATGTTAGTAGACTTTCCTCCTCATTCTCTTCTCTCCCCAGTCCTGTCAGTCTCTGACCTACTTTGTCTCTATAGAATTGCCTATTCTGGACACTTCATATAAATGGAATCATAAAATATGTGGCTTTTTTTCTTTTTCACGTAATGTTTTCAGGATTCATCCATACTTTAGCATGAGTCAATACTTAATTCCTTTAATGGCTGAATAATACTGCATTGTATGAATATACCACATTTTGTTTATATATCATCTGTTGCTTAATACTTGGATTGTTTCTACATTTGGCTGGTATGAATAATGCTACTGCAAACATTCATGTGTACATCTTGTGTGGATATGTTTTCAGTGTTGGGGTTATGTATATAGCAGTGGAATTTGCTGAGTCATATGGTAACTTTTGATTTAATTTATTGAAGAATCATCAAACTGGCCATGCAAATGCATCTTTTTACATTCCCTTCAGCAGTGTATGTGGCTTCCAATTTCTCTACATTCTCAAAATAACACTTATTATTCTCAGTGGGTTTTTAAAAATTACTGTATCCATCCTAGTGTTTATGTGGTGGTATCGTGGTTTTGATTTGCATTTCCCTTATGATTAATGGCGTTAAGCATCTTTTATGTTCTTATTGACCATTTATATAACTTCTTTCAGGAAATACCTCTTCAGATCCTTTGTCCGTTTCTTAACTGAGGTTGTCTTTTTATTGTTGACTTGTATAAGTTCTTCATTTTTCTAGATACTAAACCTTTGTCTGATATATGATCTTCAGATATTTTTTCTCATTCCGTGAGTTGTATTCTCACTTTCTTGGTAGTGTCGTTTGAAGGACAAATGTTTTTACTGATGAAGTTCAATCTGTATATGATTTCTGTTTCTCATGCTTTTGTTTTCATGTTTAAGAAATCATTGCTAATCTATGGACAAAGATTTATACCTGTATTTTCTTCTGAGAGTTATATAATTTTTTATGTTTAGGTTTTATATACATTTTGAGTTAACTTTGTGTATGGTGCAGGGTGAGGGTTTAAATTCCTTCTTTTGCATGTGAATATCCAGTTGCTTAGTTCTGTTTGCTGAAAAAGAGTTCTGTTTCCAATACTCTTCCAATTGTTAAATTAGGAAGAAAGGTTGCAGTCTTTAACGATTAAGTATGATGGTAGCTGTAGGTTTTTCACAGCTGCCCTTTATCAGTTTGAGGCAGTTACTTTCTGATCTTAGTTTGAGATTCCTTTCTATTCCTAGTTTGCAGAACCAAGGAATAGAGGGTTGACTGCAGAGTTATATGTGGATTTTCAATTGTGTGGGGTTTGGTGCCCCAACACTCTCCTTGTTCAAGTAAGTAAGTAAGTAAGTAAAGTCACTCAGTTGTGTCCGACTCTTTGTGACCCCGTGGACTGCAGCCCACCAGGCTCCTCAGTCCGTGGGATTCTCCAGGCAAGAAAACTGGAGTGGGTTGCCATTTCCTTCTCCAGGGCATCCTTCTCACCCAGAGATTGAACCCGGGTCTCCCGCATTGGAGGCAGACACTTTAACCTCTGAGCCACCAGGGTCAACTATATTATATTTAATAGTAACATGGTTTCAAAAACCAAAACTATGCCAAAAGACTGTCAGAAATGTCACTCCCACTAATGTTCCTCCCCAAATTGGGAGGTAATAAACTTTGGATTTCTTTTTATTTATCATGCTTGGGAGTCATTGGAGTTCTTTATTCTATGCTTACCTTTATGGTTTATAAATTTTCAACTGTTATCTTTTCATGTGTTGTCTTTGCTCTGTTCTCTTTGGAGAAAGAACTCTGATAAGTTTATGTTAGACTTTGGCACTGTTTTCCTCACTTCTCATATCCTTTCTTTTGTATTTTTCATCCTTTTTTGTCTCTGTGTTACATTCTGGAATGTTTTTCCTGACCTACCTTCCAGTTCACTAGTTCTGTTTTTCGTTGGGTCTGACCTGAATCTGTTCATTACATTTTTAATTTTAATTAATTTTTCGTTTCTTCTTTCTGCCATTTTCTTCAGAGACCATATATCTATCTCCCATAGCTCTTTGCTATCCAAAACTTCAAAAGATAGCCTAGACAGTTTCTGTATGTCTGCTCATAAGACATACACAAACATGAGAGACAGATGGAAAATTTTGTCCCAAGAATGGTTATGAAAAAAGCCACAAATAAACATTAAAATGTAATTTTATTTTTTATTTTTTTTTCTTTTCTTTTTTTTTTTTAATTAATTTTTATTTTTTAGTTTGTTTTGCTTTACAATACTATATTCGTTTTGTTACACATTGACATGAATTAGCCATGAGTGTACATGAACTCCGAATCCCGACCCCCTCCTCCACCCTCCTTTCTTAGGTTTTTAAAAAATTAAGTTTATTTTTGGTTGTGTTGCATCTTCGTTGCTGCACAAGGGGCTTTCTCTAGTTGCATGGGCTCCTCATTACAGTGGCTTCTTTTGTTGAGGAGCATGGGCTCAGGAGTTGTGGCACACAGGCTTAATTGCTTCACAGCATGTGGAGTCTTCCTGGACCAGGGATCAAACCCATGTCCCCCCACGTTGGTAGGCAGATTCTTATCCACTGTACCACCTGGAAAGTCCCTCAGACATTTAAATCTTAATGAATTTTGGTTTAAGAATCAAAAGGATCTGTAGCACATTCCTATCTCTGTTTCCAACCACTTCCCTTTTCAAAGCTTTTTAAAGATAATTGTAATTGTTACTATTCTCATTAGGAGGTCAAACCATCTGTGAGTGTGACTACCATAAATCCAAGAAATAGAGAGTAATAACAGTTATCAATTGCAAATTTTAATCTTGTAATTCTTTTTTAAAAGTGCTTGAAATTATTTAGGTATACATAATTAAATTCTTATTGTGCAATATTCAGGAATTCAGAAATATATACAATAAAATATGAAAGTTCCCCTTCATTTACGTTTTCACTCCCACTCCTCTTTGTCATAGGTAAACACTGTCAGTAGTTTGGAGAGCATTCTTCTAGTCCTCTTTCAGTGCATTTAAACACGTGAGCCTGTATGCATTTTAATACAACCTCCTAATCTTTCTAGATTCTGGCCTGTTCTTTTCATTCCTGATGGTGCTAGTCCGGGCTCTGGTCATCACTGTCGTGCATTGCAAAAGTAACCATAACCCTGCTTATGTCTGCCTGTTTTTAGCCTTGTCATCTTCATATCTGTTTTGTAAATCATGTTTATCACCCAGCTTAAGACCTTGAGTGGCATCATATCAAGAATGCTATAGGATAAATCCTAAGCCCCTTAACATAACATTTAAGACCCTGTGGGGACTGAATCTTTTGCTTTCCACTTTCATCTTGAGCAGCTCCCTTCCTCAAATGCCTGTATTCTGTCAACGCTGAATTGCATCTAATTTTTTTTTCACACACCATAGTATCTGTGTCACTCTGCTTTTCATTCATAATTTCTCTTCTTTTGGAATGTTCTCCACCCCTCTTTTCCTCTTAATCTGATTAACGCTTGCTAATCCGTTTTAGTGTGGTGGTTAGGAATCTGGACCTTGGGTTAGTATTTTGGATTATTTCATTTTAATTTCTTTAGAATCGCAGTATTTAACTGCTGTAAACTTTGTTCTGTCATCTATGAAACATGAATCATTTCTACCTCATAGAGTTATTTGAGATTAAACGAGATAATAACTGTAAAAGTGCTTAGCATAGTGTCAGTTTAACAACAGTTTGGGCATCCTGTCTTTCAGTAAGACGGAGAGCTGCCCCTCTCTGTTGTGCATATGTCTAATACTACAATTACATACAACTTTTTAACGTTTTTGATGGCTCTCCTCCATTAGAGACTCCTTAAAATCAAGAACTGTCACATTTGTCTTTGTGTTACTGGACTAGGTACTGGCAGGTAGACATTTACTAAACATTTCTTAAATGTATGAACTGAGTTTGAAATAGCTGGTCAATGCAGTTTCTTTTGCACAGGAAACTCGTGTAAGTGTGTATACCTTCTGTTCAAGTGAGATTTTTGTTTTCCCCTCTCTTTACAAGTAGAAAGTCTTAAAATAGTAATTACATTTATTTCCACCACACTGAGCTGTGATGCCACAAGCTGGAAATCCAGGGAAGCCATGGGAAGTTGGCACTCTTAAGGATTAGATCATTTTTCCATATTCAGTTTGTATTGTATTTATGGAATTTGATTTGAGGATAGTGAAAGTCCTTCATATTCATGTATAATTTGAGTATTGGATTTTTACAGTGTGTCTCCCAAGAGATATTTTGGTGAGATAATGCTTTCCCTGTTACCCCCCAAGTTCCAATAGTTCTTTGAGTGCTTACAAAGGACAGACAGATGTTATCTGTCTTCTATAGATGAAAAATCTCAGGCTTAGGTTAATTAACTTATTCAGCCAGAAAGCTGAATTTAAATCTAGTTGCTCTGGTGCTCATTCTCTTTCACTATACTGCTTTTCTAAATAAACTGAAAATAATTTTAGTTTGAATTTGTAGTTTTTGGTAGTGGTTTTTTTTTAGTTATTTGGTGACTCTTTAAGCATTTTACAGTAACTAATAGAAATCTTTATGCTAAGATAGATACTATTTAAAGATAAAGTTTTTAAAAATTTAAATCCGACTAGTATTTCTCTAAGGTATGTATATTTTATTTTTAAATCAAACCGTCAGTAGGAGGATTTATTTGCCTTATCAGTGTTCTTAGACTTTAGCACACTGGTTTATTTCTTCCCTGTTGCATAATCCCTATGCATTATATTGGTCAGGAGGCAGGAATGTTGCAAATGTTTTTCTTTGAAACTGCAACTTGCTCTGAGATTTGAAATTAACCTTTCGAATGTTCTGGGTGTATCCTCCACATGCCAAAGATCTGTAAATTTCTTTTCACATGAGCTGACATTTCAGGCATATGACTAAAATATTTGTGAGCACATGTTTTTCTTAAAAGTAGTTAATGATCAGAAAAGAGACCAAAGTGTGGAAATACTTTAGGTTACTCCTGTAATATGATTGGCACATAAATTCTTATTTTTCTTGTAGTTAGCATTGTTCATTTTCTAAGGAAGAAATAACTAAACTGATAATTAAAACATACTTCTGTGTATTATGGTGTTTTTTTTTCTCTCTGAGAGTAAACTAAATGATTTGAACTGACTAGGGCCTCTCCATTCTGTGAAACTCACATTGTTTGCGTACTGTTGGCGGGCCTCATTAGGGGGTAAATTTGCTTTTTCTGAGTGTTTGCCAGTAACGATTCCTGTCTCTTACGGGAACTTGCCATTTGGATAGTGTCGTCCTTAAACTGGCCAGTCTTACACAGTTCAGACCATCAGTTATTTTTCCTGCTCTTCAATTTTTTCTTCTTATTCTTTGGTTTTTAAGTATTTAAAGCTGAGAATATTGGTCTCTGAGATATTGCCTGCTTAGGGTTCGGCATCTTGCCCGAATTTGTTGGGCCTCTCAGGGCCTGAGTTCTCTGTGCTTTAACAAATGAGCTACAGTTCTCAAGAGATCAGTGAAGCTTGTTTGTTGATCCTGTATTCTCTTCCAGAGGAAGTAGATCTTTGAGAATGTCTAAGGAAGGGTAAGTGAGTTTATTATTCTTTTCTCCTCATTTTTCTCAGTGAAGAGATGTTCTAGTCATCTGAGTGAATTGGAAGATTAATAAGCAGTGCTGCCAGTCTGAGTGGAGATAGGGGAGAGATTGAAAGAAATTCAGCCGAAAGTTTACATTGCTAGTGTTTCACATGTAATCTGCTGTAAAGTCACAGTTGCTATTTGGAAAGACTGCATTGAGGGTTTATAATCTTCATAGAAATTTAGTGAGAGATAAGCACCCTGTTTACCTTGTGGTAAACTCATTTGTTTTTCAGTAGAAAATGTTTATGAAGATTGGAAGCAAATTGTAGTGTCTTACCAAAAGTTTTACATAGAAATGAGTGAATTTAAAAATTCAAGTGCATTTGAAAATAATTTGTACCTTTAGAAAATGGTGTGAAAGATTGAAAAGCAACCTGTGATTTTGTTTCTTTCTGGTCACTTGTAGACAAAATTAATTTCAAGTGGAATCCCCCGTTCCTCTTTATTTTGCGATATAAAATAGTTCTGTAGGGTTTTTTTTTATTGTCTTTATAGTTTTTTCTCTTATGTTTCAGAATTTGAATTATTATTGATATTCTTTTTATGACCACTGTCATAGGTGACATACACGTTAATAGCTACATCCTGTTAACAATCTCATTTCTAACCTTCAAGCATAACTTGACCTGGTTAATTCCAGAGAAACATCCCCTTTGATCAAATAGGACACAGATTCCCTCAGAAAAAAAAAAAAAAACTTTAAAAATACAGTGCAATTTAAATTTTGATTTTCTTGAAGTTCTTAATTTTTTTCTAGTAGAAATTTTGAAGTAGTTTCAGAGTCTTGTGTTTATAATTTATTTTAATCTGGTCATGTATTGATTATGAGCAAAATAAAATTGGCCCATTTTACTGCTATTTTATAAAACCTCATTATTAGTTAAAAAGAGCAGCCATGGGTATAAATAATTCTGTATTATTTTTAGACCTCTCATGACATCATTGGAATTTTGAGGTTTCTTTAAATGTGAAAATTATGAGAGGACTGCCTCTTCAGGTTTGTATATTTTCTTTCCTTTTAGCTCTAGCTATAACCTTGCAGTTTTTGTTAAACAATTTTTATGATACGTATTATCATGGATGCTGGTGATATTTGTCAGGCGTGTACAGCGGTTATTTATAAAGCTGGATTACAGATTTAAGACTGCATATTTCTAGATGCAGTCAAGTTCTTGGGAAGTAATTAGCACTTCCCCCCGCCCCACCATGGTAAAACATATGTTAGAATTGGTTGTTTAAAAAAAGATCTGTGTAAGTCAGAGGACACTATGAAGCCTGGAGTATTCTTCTAGATTATTTCTAGGATCCATGAGGCAATTCTTGTACTTTCTGAATAGGTAATGAACAAGTGCATTTGAATTGCATGGAGCCTATAAATGAAATCAGTTAGCTTTTATTCACCTTTGCTATCCTTAGAAATAAATGGATAAAGTTTCTACTTTGGGATGAAATGATTTTTATATTCAGAATGTTGGTATATATGATTATTTTTATATCTATGAAATATTTCCCAAGTAAGTAATAGAAAAGGATTGTTAGTAGAGTTAAATCATCAAAAATTATACTTGCGCCTTTTGTAAACCTACAGTAATCGAGACAGTGTGTTATTAGTGTAAGGATAGATACAGAGAGAGATCATGAAACCTAATAGGAAGTTTGTAGACCCACACATACAGTCAGTTGATTTTCAGTAATGACACCATGGTAAGTCAATGGTTAGTCTGTTTAACAGATGTGCTGAAACAACTAAACATTCATAAAGAAAAAAAAAGTGAATCTCAACCTTTGCCTCAATCATATATATATTTTAAAAAAACACAGAAATGATCATAGACCTAAATATAAAAACTTAAAGTGTAGGTGAAAATGATTGTGATTTTGAATTAGGTAAAGATTTCTCTTTAAATACATAAAAAATAAAAACATGGAAGATAAAATTGATAAATTGGGCTTCATCAAAATTTAAAAAAAAACCTCTGCTTTTAAGAAGACAACATTAAGGAAATAAAAGGGTAAGCCATAGACTGGGAGAAAATATTCTCAATACGTATATATCTGATAAAGAACTTATATCCAAAATACCTGAAGAAGTCTTATAACACAGACCAATAACCCAGTTTGTAAATGATTCTTCAGAGAAAAAGACATGGCCAGTAAACAGGAGAAAAGATGCTCTGCCTCAGTAGTCATTGCGTGCTCAGTCGCTTCAGTTGTTTCCGACTCTTTGCCACCCTATGGACTGAGGCCTGCTAGGCTCCTCTATCCCTGGGCTTCTCCAGGCAAGAATACTGGAGTGGTTGCTCTGCCAACCTCCAGGGGATCTTCTGACCTAGGGATCGAGTCTGCATCTCTTGTCTCCTGCGTTGTCAGGCAGTTTCTTTACCACTAGTGCCATTAGGGAAATACAAATTAAAACCACAGTAATGTTTCAGTGCAGACCCACGAGAATGACTAAACACTGACAGTGTGGAGCAAATGGAACTCTCATGCATTGTTGATGAGAATGCAGAATAAAAACATTTTGGCATTGTCTTCTAAAGTTAAACTAAACTTATTAAATGGACTAATGTTTCCACTTCTGAGTATTTACTCCAAGAGAAATGAAAGCATGATGTCCATACAGATTTGTGTGTGTAAGTGTTCATAGCATCATTATTTACAATAGCCAAAACTGGGAACAACTCAAAATATCCACTAATTGAATAGGTAAATTGTGGTATATCCATACAATGGAATACTACTCTGGAATAAAGGAACTAATTTTTGATACATGTAATAACATGAATGAGTCTCAGAACTATCGTGTTAAGAAAAATAACCAGACATAGACTACATGGTGTTTGATTCCATCTACATGAAAACTAGTGACAGCATAGATCAGTGGTATTTTGTGGCCATGGGTTGGGGAGAGTATTGCGACATGAAAGAGTATTTTGGGTTGATTGTGGTAGTTGTTACATGGATGTATATACAATTACCAAAACTCACAGATCTTCACACTTAAAATGGGTGAATTTCACTTGAAGTAAATTATACCTCAATGAAGTTGGAGGGAGAATGAGACTTGAGAAACTCAACTTGCTTATTTAAAATCTTATAAATAAAATTATTATTGTTTAGCATAGTCTAAGGAATATATTTGAAAAATATAGGTACTCTAGGATGTGAAATGCAAGGGGGAAAAAATACATTCTTTCATTGTAATGATCGATCCCTCGTCTTCTGGAGCTGTTCAGAATGCCTTTTATTACTAGAGCCTGCTGTCTTTTAGGTGAGAAGCCAAAATCAGTTTTGTCATTTGCTTTTATTTTAAGTTCTAGATTTTGACTTCTGTTTTTCATTATGGGACAAACAGCACACTTGTTAATTTGGCCTAATGATAACATGGATAAATATTTTCTTCTCTAATTTTTATTCCACAGAATTCAACCTTAATATTTTGTTGTATTTTTATAAATTATCTTCTATACATTGGTTTTTACTTTTAAAAATTGGGGAGAAAAAGTAAAGAATTTAGGGAAAGTAGGAAGAAATGATTGGGAAAAACATGTTTTTAATTAGACTGAGATTTTTGAACAGTAATCTTCAGAAGTCCTGCCATTGTTCCCGGTTTCTCCCTTAATTTCTGTATTCTTCGTTTGTTAGTCCTCTTTCTTATTCCCCACCATTCTGCCCTCACTACTGCAGTTTCTTCATTTGAGGTTGAAAGTGAAGGGAATTTTAATGTCTTTTAAAGAGCTTCTCCTTAAAGAATGCTTTGAAATCTTTGGGGAAAGATAGCATAATCGCTACTCTTATTAGTCTTTGTTTATCACTTTTTAAGATATACATTTTTTTCACATTTAGACATCTCTGAATTTGGGCTACATCTAGCAATATACCACCTAGAATTAAGTTGAGTTCTTCTAGAGAGAATTTCATTTCTGTCAGTCACGTAGGGGCAACATGAACCATGCTGCTGCTGCTGCTGCTGCTAAGCCACTTCAGTCGTGTCACACTCTGTGCGACCCCATAGACGGCAACCCACCAGGCTCCCATTCCTGGGATTCTCCAGGCAAGAATATGGAGTGGGTAGTAGGGTAAATTTAAACCACAGACCTACCAGATTTATTGTTCAAATTCTCAGAGGGAGTTTTTTTCCCATTTCTTGGACTTGGTGTCAGGGTCAAGATGCACAAATGTCCGTGTGTGTTTCTTCTGTATTGCAGATTTAGCTCTCCTTTTTCCTTGTACTATGGATATAGTCCTTTGATAATCCTAGCTTTACAGGACTCTGACTTTTCTTGGGCACCCCTCCTGGCCCTTTTTTAGTGGCATGTAATATGGGTTAGTTCTACAGCTGATGCATCTTAAATTTTAACCATCTTGATTTTGTCCCCTCCACATTCTCTTCACTGGGACTTTTTATATTGAGTATTTGAATATGAAAAATTATGATAATTCATGTATTATTTTAGGAATGATAGCATGCTTATTCAGACTTTTTTTTTTTAAATTAAATTTTATTTTTTAGTTTGTTTTGCTTTACAATACTGTATTCGTTTTGCTATACATTGACATGAATCAGCCACGAGTGTACATGAACTCCCAATCCCGACCCCCACTTATTCAGACTTTTGAAGCACAAGGTGCTGTTCTCATGGCATAATCTGATAATGTATCCTTCTTGAGGATGCTCCTCAGAGAAACTATTCAGATAAATTAGTAAGGAAGTGTTGGCTGGAAATTTATGAAAAAACTGATGCTTCAGTGACTTTACTTTTATAATCTACTCCACAATTTCATGTCGTGTCTCTATATTCGAGGTATTTAAACTTCCAATTTTTAAGGATCCATTTGCATAAATTAGAATTTTTTTTAAAGATCACTAGCACTCTTGCCTGGAAAATCCCATGGGCGGAGAAGCCTGGTAGGCTGCAGTCCATGGGGTCGCTAAGAGTCAGACACGACTGAGCGAGTTCACTTTCACTTTTCACTTTCATGCACTGGAGAAGGAAATGGCAACCCACTCCAATGTTCTTGCCTGGAGAATCCCAGGGACGCGGGAGCCTGGTGGGCTGCCATCTATGGGGTCGCACAGAGTCGGACATGACTGAAGCAACTTAGCAGCAGCAGCAGCAGCATTCTTTTACTGAAGAATGGGAGCGTAAAGGCAGGCTAAGGCCTTGTCATTATGTTTAAATAACAGCATTATTGAGATATAGTTCACATACCATTCAGTTCACCCTTTAAAGAGTACAGTTCAGTGGTTTTAAGTATACTCTCGAGAGGTGTGCAACCAACAGCACTAGTTTCAGAATATTTTTATTATCCCCCAAAGCAAATGCCCATTCCTTCTTCTCCACAGCTCTGGCAGTCACTAATTGCTATTAAGTTTTTAGTTTAAACTTTATTCAGATGAATATTGTATCTTGTCATTACTAGGCCCTATGCTGTTGTTGGGAAGGCAATAAATCCTTGTCTCCAAGATTATAATCCAATAAAGAATAAGGGAATTAAACACTTAATGTATATGATAAAATATAGAAGTGCCATAACTGCTCACATGCACCACATTATAGAACTTTAGTTGTTGGTGAAATATCTTTCAGTTCAGTTCAGTTCAGTCCCTCAGTCGTGTCTGACTCTTTGCGACCCCATGAGTTGCAGCACACCAGACCTCCCTGTCCATCACCAATGCCCGGAGTTCATTCAAACTCATGTCCATCGAGTCAGTGATACTGTCCAGCCATCTCATCCTCTGTTGTCCCCTTCTCCTCCTGCCCCCAGTCCGTCCCAGCATCAGAGTCTTTTCCAGTGAGTCAACTCTTCGCATGAGGTGGCCAAAGTACTGGAGTTTCAGCTTTAGCATCATTCCTTCCAAAGAACACCCAGGACCGATCTCCTTTAGAATGGACTGGTTGGATCTCGTTGCAGTCCAAGGGACTCTGAGAAGTCTTCTCCAACACCACAGTTCAAAAGCATCAATTCTTCGGCGCTCAGCCTTCTTTACAGTCCAACTTTCACATCCATACATGACCACTGGAAAACCATAGCCTTGACTAGGTGGACCTTTGTTGGCAAAGTAATGTCTCTGCTTTTGAATATGCTATCTAGGTTGGTCATAACTTTCCTTCCAAGGAGTAAGCGTCTTTTAATTTCATGGCTGCAGTCACCATCTGCAGTGATTTTGGAGCCCCCCAAAATAAAGTCTGACACTGTTTCCCCAGCTATTTCCCATGAAGTGATGGGACCAGATGCCATGACCTTAGTTTTCTGAATGTTGAGCTTTAAGCCAACTTTTTCACACTCTTTCACTTTCATCAAGAGGCTTTTTAGTTCCTCTTCACTTTGTGCCATAAGGGTGGTGTCATCTGCATTTCTGAGGTTACTGATATTTCTCCCGGCAATCTTGATTCCAGCTTGTGCTTCTCTCCAGCCCAGTGTTTCTCATGATGTATTCTGCATATAAGTTAAATAAGCAGGGTGATAATATCTTTAATTACAAAAAGTAATCTGAGACCCAGGGGCATCTTTGTTACAATAGTTCTCTGGCATGCCCAGAAGAATTTCTTAAAGAAATTTCAAGGGTCTTGAAAAATAAGGTAGAGATAACTAAGAAGGACGTTTCATGTATGGAGCACAGTGTAAACAGAGCTTCAGAGAACTTTTAGGAAATAACAAGTAGTTCATTTTAATTACTAGAGCTAAAGGTGTGTGATGTGGAGAAATGTAAGATAAAACTGATTTTGGAAAGATAATGCAAGCTTTGAACTCCTCTAAGATTTTTTTTTAATTGTAATGTATTTGGTAGTAGGTAGTGAGGAGTGTCTAAAGGTATTAAGAGGGAGAGCAACATGATTAGAGCTAGGCCTTAGGACGGTGCTTCTCATCTGTGTTGGAGAACCATTTTCTTCTAAAAGACTTCTGTTAGAAATTGATACTTAGAATAAAAATGAATTACTTGAAAAATGAAGAGACATAAAATGAAAGTATATATTTTTTGTTATTATGTTCAACAAACAAAACTTTTCTGTCAAATTGTTATAAAAGTTTCTAAATACTTGCAGTTTCTTAAATCAGTAACAGCACTTCACAAATCTGCATTGGACTGTGGACCCCACTTTTGAGTAGCACTACTTCAAAGCAATTAATTTGGCATTAGTGTTCAGGCAGAGCCATTGAGAGATGATTGCTGGAGAATTAATGAGGGACCTGAACAGGTTGTTCGCAGTTTGAATGGAATGGAAGATCTGGATTAGAGACACTGGGAAATTTAAATGAAGGCAAGTGAGATGTTGTGGATTTGAGGGAGAGGAAAGAATCAAAAGATTTTAATAACTAGGTTTTAGACTTAAGGGGAAAATGAGAGTGCCTTGGCGGAAATAGAGACTAGTTTGGGGAAAGAGATACAAGTTAGGTTTTCAACAAAAATTCACCTTATAGCATTTTTCTGTAATTAACAGACACTCACATACATCATTTGGTTGATAATCTAAATTTGCGCTCTCCAACAGGCACTTGTAACTGTAACAAACTTTGAGTATATAATTACACAAACCCATAACCAAAACATGCCTGAGATTTTTTTGCTTGTATCCTTAGTCTCATTTGTTGTTGCAGTAACTGTTGTTGGGCTTTTGGCCAGGAAATTGTGACTCCTGGGCAGGAGGAGGAGCGAGGGATAAAGTTCACCAGTGCCAGAGAAATTCTATTCCAAATGGATTCATGTGGAGCAACAGTGATATCCAATGACAAGTTAAATTAGACACAGAAGTGTTTTCTTCAGCACTGTCTCAGAAGAGACATACTGTGGAGGGGCCTGGTTCCGACTAAAACGATCTTTTTGAAGTAAGGTTAAAGTCACACACACAAAAATTATACTAGGGATTTGAAGAAGAATTCTGTTATGTGACTTCAAGAACTAGTTGACTCAAATAGTTTCACACTTTGCAGAACGGCAACCAGTGACAGATGAGGTAATGCTGCTTTGAATTACAAATTAAATCTCAAAACCATTAAGAGTTTGCTATTTACAAAATTCCAAATTTAGTAAATTGCATGTTCATGTTCCTTTAGTGTGAGAATACTAGATTCCTGTTCTTAAAGCACATTATGTTAATAGTCTTGTTTCTTTTGTTTAATGTCTGTATTTATTTTGATAGCATTTCTTCAAGTTTTATGCCTTACTGCAGTGCCGTATGATAGTAAAAGCTGTTACATTTGTCTTTGTGTTGACGTCTGTGCTCAGTTTTATAGTGTTTCTGGGTCTGTCTGCTAAAGATTGTGTCTGTTGTTTTAATGCTCAAATCTATATCTTGCAAATGACTGAGTACATAGGAATTTCTGGCTGATAATTACATTTTAATGTTGGATGCTTAGTTCAGTCATGCTTTCTAGGGTGGCAGCTTTGTGCTTTATTTAAAGTAAGCTTTGGAAAGTTTCACAAATATATGCAGGCTCTTGAAGATAGAGATGGGAGTATGTTCCACTGCTTAATAATTTAGAAAAGTGACACAAGTTAACAGGCATTAATGAAGATACAGTCAAGGTTCTGGGACCAATAGAAAATTTTGGATTCCCCAAGGCAGATAATGATATTTTTGTTTTAAAAGTGTGGTGAGACGATGAATCAGCCTTTTAATTGATAGAGCACCTAGCACTTTCTTTTATATAATAATAGTAAAAAATATTTATTAGTTTGACGCCAGGAGATCAGTTTCGCTTTAAGGCTATATTCTGGAGACGTGGTATTTCTGGCTCAAGGCTGCCTCTCAGCTGAAGTCAGTGCATACTTTCAGCATTTGGATGTTTATTATCTTTATAAATCAGGGCATATATATTATTGCAGTTGTCTATAATGCAGCTGTTCCCTTTTGTCATCACAGCTTTGCTTATGCACTTTAGGTATTAGATTAGATTTAATTGCATGAATTAGATTTAATTCCCTATTGCCCCTCGTCTCCCATGTTGTAGCTTAAATTAGGGAAAGAAAAGGAGCAGTGAGAATATGTGTGAGGTTTTTCTTTTGTTTCATAAATTATAGGGGAGACAGGAGTGATTGTTAAGTTCACGAGTTGCTTCTGTAGGTGAGGGTACTTACTTTAAATGAAAATGAAAGGATAAAGGATATTTGGTTTCATAGAAAAGCATCTTTTCTAATTTGAGACATCTGAAAAATCTTACTAGTTTTAGCTACTCCCTAAAGGACAGCTTCTAGGATGTATGTCATAAAATGGTACCTGTTTCGTAATAGGCATTCGACAAACATGTTGATTGAATAAAGTGACCAGTTAGTCAAAGAGGAAAGAATGTGATTTAATGGATATTTAGCAATGATTATTTTTGCAGAAACAACAGATTTTTTTATTCCTGATATATGTCATTCCCAGAGTTTCTATTGACAATGCCTAAGGATAATAGTATGATCACTGTATCCTTAAAAATGTGATAAGGAATACAGGTTAATCTCTCTTCTGGACAGGAAAGAAGTGGGTAGATATCTAGCTGGGTCTGTTTCTTTCTACCTTTAGCAATGACTGATACCAGGAAAGTGTCTTTTTGTCTATGATTCTAGCTGTGTCTAAAACCAGCTTGCATCATTCTTATGTCAGAATCAAAGCTGTTCCTTTTATTATGTGGTCCCATATATCTCTCTCCTGGATAGAAGAATCTTCCCAGTGTGTTCCTGCTGAATTCCCACAGAATATTTTAGGCATGTCAGCTGTTTGGGCTTTGATCAGGGATTTGATCCAGTTGGCCCCCTAGCCTGAATCGAGAGTGTGTTTGAAAAGTCTCAGCTTCAGTGTTTACAGAGTTAAATCCATTACTCAGTGTCTTTACCTTCTCTTGTGCCTTCATAAGGATTTATGTAACTGAAAAAGGTGATAATAAAGTAGATGTTCCAGTCGGTAGTAATAGAGTGAAATTTGATGAAGTGGTAGAAGGGTCATGGTGATATATTTGGAGTTTGGGGGTATTTTTAAAAAGATTTGAGTAGGTGTCATTTGTCTAGTTCCCTGTATCTTTCAGCTATTCACTACTCTTCCTCTCCCATCCATTATTAACCCAATCAAAATAAGGGTTGATTTTCCAGAATAACAGGTTTTCTTAGGGAAAGAAAGTATAAATGTTTTACATAACCTCTCTCTCAGGAACTAAGAGTTTTATAAAACTTACCTAGTTTGCACAGCACACTATGAGAGAAATAAGTTCATATTTTTTAGAGAATAACATTTCTGAATTCAAGGACCTATTAAGTCCCCCAGTTAAAATATTATAAGCAAATATTTGATTATTTGCATATTAAATTGGTTCATGCATTCTGAGATGAGAGGATAAGCTTTCTATTAAAGTTTAAAACAATAGTTTTAGAGTTGTTGAAGAGGTTTTTTTTTAAGTCGTTATCTAGATTAATGATTTCCAAACTTGAGTATTTCATCAGCTAAAGTATGAAACAGTCATCCCTCTGGATGCATGCTTAAATTACATATACTACTATCATTACTTGTGTATAGTAGAAACATACACAAATTAGACATTTTAAAAATATGAGATAATTTTGAGTAGAAGCTGTAACCCTTTGTTCTGTATTCCAGGGGAGTCTTTCATATCCTCAGATGCAGTCACTCCTCTTTGGAGACTACTGACCTATATTGTCAGTGGAGAAGCCTAGCCTAGGTATCTTTATTTTTACCAAGTTTCCTGGGTGATTTGTAGCATTCTCATTTCTCATAGTTACTTATGAGATGAAGGCAAAGAAAAGATTTGCTAATAAGAGGATAAACCATTCAGTAATTTAGGCCACCAAACTTTGGGATCAGATTGAGGGAGTCCCCTTATTTTCAGAGATGCTTGAAACTTACCCCAAAGCACCATGATGATGATCCTACATGCTGTTATGTTTAGTTTACCTTGTGTCTTCATAGTTATCTTTCTGAAGTTTGAATCTGCTTATTGCATTTCATCAAAATCTGATAATTTGTTCTTGCCTGCAGGATAAAGCCCCATCTCTCTAGTGTGGCACACAGTCTTCATTAATCTGACCCTTGCTACCCTTTTTTAGCTTCATAACCTTTATTGCTTCTTTCCTTTCTCTGAAAAACTTCCGTTTGCAAAAACAGAAAAGTAAAGCCAAAGAAAACTCAGCTCCAGCTCCAGTAAATGTTTTTTGGTGCACTGTGAACCTTATCTTTACTTTGTCATTCTTTGTGGAGTGCCTTTCATGCTTTGTCCTACTGGAAAACTTCTACTAATTGTTTAAGATCAGCTCAAACAACTTGTGCTCTCTCCTGCATGTTATTTTATAGCATTTATTGAAATACTTTAATTAGTTGCTTAAGCCTCTCTCCTGCTACTGCTGATTTCCTCAAGGATAGAAATCGGTTAAAATGTAAGTACCATTAGGGCAGGTACTCTTTTGTTCTCTGCCATATCACAGTGCCTGGTATGTAGTACGCATTTGGTAAGTATTTGTTGAATAAATCTGTTTATATTTATGTCTTTAGTGTATGGCATATGATAAGCTTTAAGTGAACCTCTCTGTCATTAAATATATTATGAGTGAATGAATTATAAAATCTCAGAAATAAGCTATTTTATGGGGTCAGACTTAGAAAAGGAGAACTGATTCTCTGAAATCTTGAGTACATAGCATTGTTAAAATAAAGACACAATAAGAAAATTCACATATTTTCTTATTGAATGTATCTGATGTTACCTATGGTATAAGGAGGACTTGAATAATTTATATTGTGAATCTTAATATTGGTATTTGAATGATATCTAGAAAGATAGCCAGATAATTCCATTTAACTTAATTTTTTTTTTTTTTGGCTACAGTGTTATCATTTTTTACTCTGTTTTTTTTCTTTAGGGTGTTTGTGAACCGGAGTTTAGCCATGGAAAAAATAAAGTGTTTTGGTTTTGACATGGATTATACACTTGCTGGTGAGTAGCACTTTCTGATTGCTTAAGAACTGCTACTTTGGATACAACACACTAGATCTTCCAATAAACACTTCCTGATGTAGTCACATATTTAGCTGCCAGAAGCTCTTGTTACCAGGCTGCTTTCATTGACATTTGTGAATATTGAAATTATCAGATTTCCTTGAGATTTAGATTGTACAGGTAGAACAAGTGCTAAATTAGAGACCCTGGTAAGAAATGATACAATGAAAGTATGCATTAATATGTATATTTGTGCACTTTTGGCTTTTACTTTATTAAGCTGTTCTTCAAGGATGGAATTTTGTGTCTGTCTACCACAGGTAAACTTTTATCAGTTAAAAATTTCAATGTTATTCTTAAGACAAATGGAAAATATGTTGGTTTTCTTTTGAAATGATTACACATATACTATGTAAGACTTTAAAAGCTAGAGCTATTACTTTTTTCATTATCAAATAGACCTTAGACACCAGCATTGTTGTTTTTGCTTTTCTATCTCTAAGATTTCTTTGAAATAGTTATTGTATTAGCCAGTAGTTGCAACATATTTTGAGAACTTATGAAGTTTTTATTAAAGTATTTGCAGTATGGCAAAAATGTCATTTAATTTAAGAATAGTAGGGATGAACAACAAGGATCAAAATCAAAAATCTCATTTTGTTACTGAGCATTGAGATAACTATATATTCAATATCTTATAATCTATAATGGAAAAGAATCTGAAAAAGAATATATATATATATAACTGAATCACTTTGCTGTATACCTGAAGCTAATACCAACATAGCAAATCAGTTTTACTTCAAAGAAAAAAAATAAACTAAAAAAAAGGGGGTGAAGAACTGAGTTAAGCACACGTTTATATGTTTATACCTGCACATGTGTACAACTCAGAGTCTTTCAGAAATTTTCTCTAAAACTATTGTCTTTAAGTACATAAAACATTAAAATGTATTAATTCACTTGTCTTCAGAAACTTTATATAACAGTGTTAGAAAATTGACTTCCATCTCAAATTAGATAAATCTCAATTTGATGTTCAATTTAGGCAACTATAAGTTAATATTAAAAATGTACAAAATGAGCACATGTAGTTTATAGGTACTTGTTACTTGGATGTGGGTATATTTTACCAAACAAGTTATATATTGAAAATAAACACTGACTTGATTTTAATTTCTCTTTCTTCTCTCTATAGTCTTTGTTATTTATTTAGTTTTCAACCTTCAAGCTGTTTTTGCAGTAGATTCTTTTATATTTTCCCAGTTGGACACAGGCGCTTTCAGATATTCTTATCAGAAAGCTGTTAGAAACACCATGCTTTCTCAGTGTAGATCTTGTTGTCCAAATTGGAAGAAAATCCTGCAGTTTCTCCTTTCTAGATTTATGCTGTCCAGGGAAAAGAAGATCATTTGGCAGCTAAAGGGGTATTAACTAAAGCAGAGATAGAAGTTAATGGGGCTGGAAAGTGGCAAACTTTTTTTTCTTGGTTACTAAGACCATCTTACTGTATTGAAGTAGTTCAATAAGTATTTGTTGGAAACTTGTAATGTGCCTGGTGCATTTTGTTACTGAGCATTGAGATAACTGAATATTCTATAGAATAATTTAAAAAGGAATTCTCTTGTTTAACAAAAAGTCACTGAATCTTGGTTTCTAAACTTTAAAGCTACCTAATGGTTTCTTCTTTTTATATGCTTTTTTTTTTTTGGTAACCTTACTTTATATTTTAATGTTTATTCTTAGTTTAGACACTATACTTTGCTATATATTAGTGTAATAGTGATTATTATCATTTATAAAGTACTTATTATATTCCAAGCCCTGTTCTAAGTGTTTTACATAGGTTATTTCATTTAATATGCAGATTATCTCATTCATATCACTTATTTAACATTCACAGAAGCCTGTGAGGCAGACTCTACTATTACTGTCTTCATTTTATAGAGGACACTAAGATTTTGAGGGCTTTATCTAAAGACATTCAGTTGTGATATAGCTGAACTAAGATTCAGACTTAAGCATGCATGTATATATATATATGTATATAATATATGTGAATATAAGTTTCCATTGTATTTTGAATAATGACAGTTAATAGCAAGGTGTAATTTGAAAGTGATACACACTTCCCCCTCCCCTGAAGACAAACCAGCCAAGACTTAAGCACCCAAAAAGACAAAGCTCTTTAAGTAGCCCCCTTGAGAGACTATATATTATTCCAGCAGTTCTATTTTGGATGAAAAACATTGTGACTATCCTTGTGGTATTGCCTTCACTTCATAAAGCATGTAGGAAAACAACTTTACTGATTTTATACTGCCACCTGTTTGCCATAATAAATATTCATAAAATTTATCTGAATAATTTTTGGTTTTTAAACAGACCACACCCTTGAAGTACTAAGGCTTTTCATGAGAAAAATGTGCCATAAAGTACAGTGACAAGACTAAAAGAAGTGTTTTTTTGAAAGCTTTCAGTATTTGGGATAAATATCCCTGAACTAAGTGGAGTAGCCTCACAGGATGAATTCTTGGAAAGGGCTTGTATTCTCTCTGAAGCCTTTTCTGAGACATTGTCTTCTCTGTGCAATCCTGACACCCTGGTATATTACTCCCCAGAACAATTTGTAATTCACTTGCAGTTTTTGTTCACTTGTTGTCTCCTCTTTGGCCTGCTAGTTCCTCAAGGGTAAGGAGTTTCTTTTTCACATTTATGTCCCATGTGTGGCCTAAAATCTGGAGTATAGTAGTTGCTCAGTGAATATTTATTGAATGAACAATTTGGGTGCATAAGTTTTAATATATCAGTTTAAGAATCAATCATGGTATTTTATGTTTACGCAATATAAAATATACACTAATTATTCAAGTTAAATACTTTTAAGCGTGGACTTATTTTAAAATTTTTACTAAACTTTATTGAAGAATAAGTTACATACAATGAAATACATGCATTTTAATTATATAGATTGACTTTAACAAAATGTATATGTCTCTGTAACCAGCAACCATCATCACTGCAATCAAGATAGAGAGTTTTTCTATCACTACAGAAAGTACCCTCGCTGCCTTTGTGAGGTTACTTCTCCTCCTTCCCCTCTCTTTGCCCCATGGTTTTTTGTCACTACAGATTAATTTCACCTTTCCACAATTTCATGTAAACAGAGTCATACACTGGTGTACTCTGTTTCTGCCTTCTTTTGCTTTGCATAATGTTTTTGTGATTCATTCATGTTGTGTCTGTCAGTAGGCAGTTCATTCTTCTTTTTTTAGCCCTAACTTTTAAAACTTTTTATTTTGAAATATTTTTAGATTTGTGGAAAAGTTGCCAAAGTAATAGTTTGCCTTTATTCTCAGCTGTGGTAATGTCTTACTTGACCCATGGTTGACTGTAGGACAATTATAAAAACTAAGAAATTAACATTAGTACAGTACTGTTAATGGAACAACAGACTTTATTCAGTTTTTAAACTAAAATCCTTTTATTCCAATTCAAGATCCAAACCAGAATTTCACATTGGATTTAGTTGTCGTATTTCCTTTGTCTCTTCTGTGATACTTCCTGAGTCTTTCATATTTTTCATTGCTTTGACACTTTTGAAGAGCCCTGCTTAGATGTTTTTGTAGAATGTTTCACAATTTGGATTTGTCTGATTTATTTTTTCCCATGAATAGATTAAGTATTGTGCATATTTGGGAAGAATACCACAGAAGTATGTGCCCTTCTTAGAGCGTGATACAAGGGGCCCATATTAGGTCTTATTGCTAGTGATGCTAACCAGTGAAAATTATGAAATTCTCTTTTCTCTTTAAGCTTTACTTTTTTGAGTCAGGAGACCAGGTAGCAGTCCTTTGTTCTTATGCTGCAATTTGTGTGTCCATTTATCTATTGATGGGCATTTGGGTTGTTTCCAGTTTGGGGCTATTGTGAGTAAAACTGTTAACATATGTGTAGGAGTCTTTCTGTGGATGTATATTTTTATTTTTTTCTGAGAAAACATTTAGGAGTGTAATTGCCAGCTAATGTTTACCTTGTGGGAAACTGACAAATGGCTTTTCAAAGTAGTGATACTATTTTAAATTCGTATCCAGAAAACATGCAGATTCTAGTTGCTTCACTCCTGTCTACACTTGATATTGTCAGTCCTTTGAATTTTAGCCATTCTAGTGAATATGTAGTGTTATTTCACTGTGACTTTATTTTGTATTTCTCTGATAACTAGTAATGTTGAAAATCTTCATGTACTTATTGGGTGTATGTGTTTTGTGAAGTGCTTATTCAAATGCTTATGTTTTAATTGGGTTGTTTATCTTTTTATTGTCAGTTATAGAAGTTTTGTATATATTCTGAATGCTGATCCTCTGTCAGATACATATCTTGTGACTGAATTGACCAATATGTGTTAGTCTATCTGTTGACATTCTAGTCCATTGATTTCAGTGAATGTCACATGGTCTTGACTGGTTATTGTAGGTTTATAGTTAGTCTTAAAGTAAGGTAGTGTTAAGTCCTTTAACTTTATTCTTTTCTCAAATTATATTTTAGATCCTTCATATTTCTGTACAAATTTTAGAATAAACTCGTCAGTTTTTCAAAAAAGCCTGGATGGGGTTTTGATTATGATTGTCTTCATCCCTTATTCCATTTTTTATCTTAACTGTGTAGACTCTTCCAGTCCATGAACATGGTACATCATTTGTTTACCTAATCTTTAGTATCTTAACAACTTTTTGTGATTTTTGGTGTAAAGATTTCATACATATTTTGTTACATTTATCTGTTAAATATTTCATATTTTAATGTAGTTTTAAATGGTGTTTTACATTCCATTTTCTATTTTGTTTGTCATTAGCATTTGGAAATGCAGTGTGTTTTTGTGTCCTATGACCTGCTTAATTTGCTTATTAGTTCTAGTATCTCTTTTGTAGATTCCTTAGACTTATCTACTTCTATGATCATATCATCTGCAAATGATTTAATTTTTCCTTTCCAATCTATATATCTTTATTGTGGTTTGGTCGCTAAGTTGTGAATAATTTTTGCGACCCTGTGGACTGTACTGTAGTCCACTAGTCTCCTCTGTCCATGGGATTTCCCAACGAGAATACTGGAGAGGGTTGCCATTTTCTTCTCCATGGGATCTTCCCAACCCAGGGATCAAAACCAGGTTTCCTGTATTGCAGGCAGATTCTTTACCAACTGAGCCACCAGGGAGGCCCATATATCTTTATAATTTATTTTATTTAAAAATTTCTTGGCTTCATTGTGCTGACTAAAACCTTTGTACCATGTTGAATTAACTTCCTGAGTGTTCTTGATCTTAGGGAGAGAATGTTCAGTTTTTCACTGTTAAATAAGTTGTTGGTTTTATGTAGATAATTTTTGTCAGGTTGAGGAAGTTCCCTTTTATTCCTGATTTTCTGAGAGTTCTGTTTTGCTTTGTTTTTTAATGTGAATGGGTGCTAAATTTCATCAGATGTTTTTGTCTCAGTTGAGAGATGATTATATGTTTTTTTCTTTTTTAGTCTGTTAAAAGGGTGAATTGCACCGACTGATTTCTGAATATTAAACCAGTTTTGCATTCCTGGAATAAATCCTCCTTGGTCATATACTTGGTCATGTACATGTTCCTTAAATATTTGATAGGATTAACTAGTGAAGCCATGTAGGCCAGGAATTATCTTTTTGTGAGAAGGTTTCAAATTATTGGGCTTCCCTGATGCTTAGCTGGTAAAGAATCCGCCTGCAATGCAGGAGACCCCGGTTTGATTCTCGGATTGGGAAGATCTGCTGGAGAAGGAATAAGCTACCCACTCTAGTATTCTTGGGCTTCCCTTGTGGCTCAGCTGGTAAAGAATCTGCCTGCAGTGTGAAAGACCTGAGTTTGATCCCTGGGTTGGGAAGATCCTCTGGAGAAAGGAAAGGCTACCCACTTCAGTATTCTGGCCTAGAGAATTCCATGGACTGTATAGTCCATAGTGGTCTCAGAGAGTTGGACATGACTGAGCAACTTTCACTTCAAATTATACATTTAACTTTTAAACAAAAATATGGGGCTAGTCAGTTTCTATTTCTTCCTGTATCAGTTTTGATAATTTGTGCCTTTTCATCTAAGTTTCAAATTTATTGACACCAAATAATTCATAATGTTTTAAAATTATTCTTTTGATGTCTATAGGATCTGTAGTAATGTCCTTGTTTTCATTCCTGATACTGGTAATTTGTACCTTTTTTTCCCTTCATCAGTCTAGCTAGGGGTTTATCTATGTTATTAATCCCCTACCCCTTAACCTCTGCCAAGAAAAAAAGAACTACCCTTTGGTTTCAATGAGTGCTTGAGAATGAGGAAGAATTAAATTTAGTGATGATTTTAAATTAATTACGACTTTGAGGTTGCAACCTGCTTTTGTGATAATTGTTAACTATAAAAACAGTACTTATAAAATTATTAAAGTACTATCCAAATATTCCAGGCATTTTCTTCATTTGGTTTATTTTTTTTAATTAGGACCTAAGCAATAATATGGCACCCTACTCCAGTACCCTTGCCTGGAAAATCCCATGGACAGAGGAGCCTGGTAGGCTGCAGTCCATGGGGTTGCTAAGAGTCAGACACGACTGAGCAATTTCACTTTTGCTTTTCACTTTCATGCATTGGAGAAGGAAATGGCAACCCACTCCAGTATTCTTGCCTGGAGAATCCCAGGGATGGGGGAGCCTGGTGGGCTGCCGTCTATGGGGTTCACAGAGTTGGACACGACTGAAGCGACTTAGCAGCAGCAGCAGCAGGCAATAATAACTTTTATTTCTGATTATAATTTTTAAGTTTGATTGTTTTGCTTCTGTATTCTCTTAGCACCATTAATATCTTTGATGTTGTTGACCTACTTTCTTGCTTCAGGCATTAATGAAATATGCCAATTCTCTATGCAGAATGAAATGTGGCACAATACACTCTGTTTCATTTTTTTCCCTTTGTATTCACTTTAGAGTTTGGCGGTTAAGGGCTTGGTTGTTTTAGCTTTTTTTTTTTTTCGTATTATCAATAACTAGAAGTAGTGAAAGTCACTCAGTCGTGTTTGTCTCTTTGCGACCCCATGGACTATATAGTCCATGGCATTCTCCAGGCCAGAATACTGGAGTGGGTACCCTATCTCTCCTCTGGGGCATCTTCCTGACCCTGGAATCAAACTGGAGCCTCCTTCATTGCAGGCGGATTCTTTACCACCTGAGCTATCAGGGAAGCGAGTATTATCAATAGCTCAGTATATATTAAGTGCTTAATAAATAGTAGCTGTTACAGTAAATGGCTACCTTCTTTGTGTAACTATTCCTAAAGAAAAGACATTCAATAACCATTTGCTTTTTTTTTTTTAATTGGGAGAAGGAACAAGCTAATAAACATTCATTTTATCTGGAATGAAGTGGTTAGATATGCTATAGAATTGCTATCTAGCATAATCTATGAATTGGCTATTCTGGCAAGTGATATTTTGAGTGATACAGGGTTATCATTTACAGCATAGTTGGATTACTGGTTTTCAGAGTTAGAATGCAGTGCTGCTGGTGCTGCTGCTAAGTCGCTTCAGTCGTGTCCTACTCTGTGCGACCCCATTGATGGCAGCCCACCAGGCTCCACCATCCCTGGGATTCTCCAGGCCAAGAACACTGGAGTGGGTTACCATTTCCTTCTCCAATGCATGAAAATGAAAAGTGAAAGTGAAGTCGCTCAGTCGTATCCAACTCTTTGAGACCCCATGGACTGAGCCTACCAGGTTCTCCGTCCATGGGATTTTCCAGGCAAGAGTACTGGAGTGGGATGCCATCGCCTTCTCTGACAATGCAGTGATATTGATAGTAAGGGGAAGATTGGTGTTTCTGGATAGGACATTACATCTCACATGGCAGTCTTGTTTTAGAATGGTTCATTCAGTAAGAGAAGGTGGTTATGGTTTCAGGGCCTACTTTATCACACTGTAAACCTTGCCTAAATTTCTTCAGCGAAAACAATTACATAGGTTTTCTCAAAGTTTCTCTTCCCATGTTTAAACGTTTGAAATATATATGACCTTTCCATGGAAAGAGTTTGGGATAGAATCTAATTTTGGGGAGTTAAGCTATTTTCATAAGAAAGCAGTTCTGTTTGGGTCTAGAAAATGACCATAGAAGACCTTCTTTGGGAGGAGAGGTGTCATGGATTGGGTTAACTTTGGGTCACTTTTAGTCCATACTGATCGGTAAGAAGATTGGCTTTGATAATCCTCATTTTCATGTCAGATGTCAGGGTTGATAGAATTAGTGGTAAATAATCACTTAAAACTTTGATTTATCACTAGTAAATAAGAAAGAGGATAACTGAGGCAAGAATGCATACATGGACTCTAAGCATGTTAAGCTGTGTAAGTAAGTATTCCAAACTTGCAGTTTTCCATCAGTGAATTATATGAATCTTTGATAGAATGAAATTAAGTTGTGGGGTTTTTGTTCTTCTAGTTTATTAAAAGAGAAATTGATTTTGTTTTTGTTGTATTGCTAAGTTGTGTCCGACTCTCTGTGACCCTGTGGACTGCAGCACACCAGGCTTGCTTTCTCCTCCCCTACCTCCCAGAGTTTGCTCAAATTCATGTCCGTTGAGTTAGTGACACTATCTAACCATCTCCTCCTCTTCTGCCCCCTTCTCCTTTTGCCTTCCATCTTTCCCAGCATCAGGATATTTTCCAATGAGTTGGCTCTTCTCATCAGGTGGCCAGATGGCCTTATATTAATTTTCAAAAATTTCATGATTTTCTTAGAGTTTGGTACATTTATTCATTGAGTGAAGTGAATCACAGTGTTCAGAAACAATCCATTCTGATGGGAGCTTCACTGTCTTCATCTCCTCTCTAATATCAGCCTCACACCTCACCTAGTTATTTTTTTTTATGAGAAGATCTCTTTATCATCAGCTATCCTTGTGATTAAAGCAAGCTATACATTTCTTTTTGTTTTTATTAGTTTATTTGCAGGATTTCTGTGTAAGATTGACATTTTTGTATAGATAAAAATTAAAACTTGCAAACAGAGAATTTTTGGACCTGAATCAGTTTTAATCCTGAACCCTGCCTATAGAATTAATGCCAGTATTGGTATTTATTTAAAGCTTCATCTCTGCAGTACTCTAGGTTAACACTTTCTCTACTGGAATTATGTACATTAATTATAGTATAACCAGTTTGTCTACTAAATACAGATTAACTATATACAAAAGTCAGTGTTTAGAATCTAGGTCATACTTCAGTTCAGTTGCTTAGTCATGTCTGACTCTTTGCAACCCCATGGAATGCTACACGCCAGGTTTCCCTGTCCATCACCAACTTCCGGAGCTTGGTCAAACTCAGATCCATCGAGTCAGTGATACCATCCAACCATCTCATCCTCTGTTGTCCCCTTCTCTTCCTGCCTTCAATCTTTCCTAACATCAGGGTCTTTTCCAGTGAGTCCGTTTTTCTCATCAGGTGGCCAAAGTATTGGAGCTTCAGCTTCAGCATCAGTCCTTCCAATGATATTTGCTACTGATTTCCTTTAGGATTGACTGATTTGATCTCCTTACAGTCCAAGGGACTCTCAAGAGTCTTCTGTACACCACAGTTCAAAAGCATCAATTCTTCGGTGCTCAGCTTTCTTTACGGTCCAACTTTCACATCCATACATAACTACTGGAAAAACCATCGCTTTGACTAGACGGACCTTTGTTGGCAAAGTAATGTCTCTCTGCTTTTTAATATGCTATCTAGGTTGGTCATAACTTTTCTTCCAAGGAACAAGCGTCAACTTAGTCTTGTATATTAGCTTCGTTACCAACGAGTGGTGGACTGCGTTCTGGTTTTCTGTTTTATTAAGTTGTCTAGTGTAGGTCCTTTCTAGACCTCGGAATTTGTGTTTGTGGTCTTTATCTGAGAGTGATGTTTAGCCTTTTTGTGCCTCAGTGAGACAGATGGATCAGACTTATAAGTGCATTCTCCAGGACAAACCAAGTCCCAAAAGTTCTTGATAGTTGACCTAAGATTAGGCTTTTGAACTTGTGAGAGAACAAGAAAGTTTTTTTAACCACATTACTCCCTCTCCATAGAATGAAGGGACCAATCTGTACTATTTGTTAATTTTGTTTCTTTGATTTTGTTTGCATACAGGACTCCTAAAAATGTTATGTTGCAGAATTTGTTGTTACTAACAGTGGACAGAAGAGTGAAAATAGAAAACAAAAGGAGGATTTGAATTTTTAAGGTTTAGTTCTTGTTCATTTTTCAAGTGGCATATAGGCATAAACAGACCTGGGGTTTCCATTATTGTTAGTATTTTGTTACTTAGTTTTATAATATTATACCTAGAAATTTATTGCTGAGATTTCAAATAAAATCTTTTATGATTAACTGAGTCACATAATGTGCTTAAGATCACCTCCTCATGGTAATAGATCATCACTTTCGGACAGACTGCTAATCTCCAAAACGTGGTTTCTTTAACAACCAAAATGTTAGTCACTAGCTGTTAAGTGGGAGAAGGCAATGGCACCCCACTCCAGTACTCTTGCCTGGAAAATCCCATGGATGGAGGAGCCTGGTGGGCTGCAGTCCATGGGGTCGCTGAGGGTCAGACACGACTGAGTGACTTCACTTTCACTTTTCACTTTCTTGCATTGGAGAAGGAAATGGCAACCCACTCCAGTGTTCTTGCCTGGAGAATTCCAGGGACGGGGGAGCCTGGTGGGCTGCCATCTATGGGGTCACACAGAGTCAGACACGACTGAAATGACTCAGCAGCAGCAGCAGCTGTTAAGTATCAGTTCAGTTCATTCAGTTCAGTCGCTCAGTTGTGTCCAGCTCTTTGCGACCCTGTGAATCGAAGCACGCCAGGCCTCCCTGTTCATCACCAACGCCCAGAGTTCACTCAAACTCACGTCCATCTAGTCAGTGATGCTATCCAGCTATCTCATCCTCTGTCATCCCCTTCTCCTGCCCTCACCCTCTCCTAGCATCAGAATCTTTTCCAATGAGTCAGCTCTTTGCATGAGGTGGCCAAAGTACTGGAGCTTCAGCTTTAGCATCATTCCCTCCAAAGAATTTCCATGGTTGATCTCCTTCAGAATGAACTGATTGGATCTCCTTGCAGTCCAAGGGACTCTCAAGAGTCTTCTCCAACACCACAGTTCAAAAGCATCAATTCTTCTGCGCTCAGCTTTCTTCACAGTCCAACTCTCACATCCATACATGACCGCTGGAAAAACCAGTGGAATCTTGGTATAAAAAAGTGACTTTAAAAAAAAAAAAAAAGGCAAGCCAGGATAGCTTTTTTTCTGTCTTCAAGTGTTAAGTTCCATATACACTGAGTTCAGACCCAGTCTCGTTTTCCATCTTTACCTTAGAGTCTCTGTGGCTGGAGAGAAGGAAGAGTGGTAGACCTGTATCTGGATCCTATCTCTGCCTTGTACTAGCTCTTGGCTACTAGCATGTTACCTAACCTCTTCATTTACTCCAAAAACAGGGCAGGCTTATAGGGATGAACTATTGGTATAAGGTTTGAATGGAATAATGAATATATATAAAATGATAAATGCAGGGAAAGTAGTTTTCTTGCTCTGACTGGTGATACCAAAATGTTAATATGCTGAACTTGAGCATAAGGGAAACTCTAAGGAGAAAAGTATCAATATTAATTAAACTCATTTGTATTCCTCTAAATTGTGGGGAAACCTGGAATACTGAACAGTTGACAGTGGAATATTTAATCACTCTTTTGAATTTTCTTCTTATGTATTGCCAATGATCACAAAAAATAGAAAGTTAAAGTTCTTTTCTGAGTAGATTCTTAATGACAAGTATTTGGCATCAGACTATGTTTCCATAGAAATTAAGCAGTGTTTTCAGTGAAGGGTTATTTCTTAGCAGGATCATGCTGAAGAAATAGATTTCGGTGAAAAGGTTCTTACTTAAAATTTTTACTTTAGGACAGAGGTATCACTGATATACTTCTGATAAGTGCAAGGGGAGTTATTTGCTTTTTTGAAACAGTAAGACTCTTTTAAGTGGAAAGAACTAGTTGACTTTTGGGTTGCATGAAAAAACTTAAACATACAGTAAGTTCCATAGAATTAACATCAAAATTATATATGTAGAATTGTTTTCAGAAATTTATCCCAAGGGAGAGTAGCATACCATTTTTGGGTAGGAGTAGGGTGTGGAGGAAGGTTCACTAATATTTACTTAATACCCTTCACAAATAAAAGTCACCCTTGGACTTCCCTGGTGTCTCAGACAGTAAAGAATCTGCCTGCAATGCAGGAGACCCAGGTTTGATCCCTGGGTCAGGAAGATCCCCTGCAGAAGGGCATGGCAACCCACTACAATATTCTTGCCTGGAGAATCCCATGGACAGAGGACCCTGGTGGGCCACAGTCCATAGGGTTGCAAAGAGTCAAACATGACTCAGCCACTAATACTTTCACTTTCATTAGGAGCTATGAAATGTACTTTATGTACAGTTTTTAATTCTCACATCAACCCTCTGAGATAGGAATCACTAGGTAAAGAATCTGCCCACTAGTGAAGGAGCTACAGGTTCAGTCCCTTAGTCTGGAAGATCCCCTGGAGAAGGAAATGGTAATCCACTCCAGTATTCTTGCCTGGAAAATTCCATGGACAGAGGAGCCTGGTGGCTACAGTCCAGGGGGTTGCTAAAGAACTGGATGTGACTTAGTGACTAAATAGCAATAGCAAAGCTCCATTTTACAAATAAGGCCCCAGAGTCAACAGTAAAATGACTTGTATGTAGCTTGTACATTAACTTAAGACTCACACGTGTATACACTCAGTTGCTCAGTTGTGTCTGACTCTTTATGACCGATGGACTGTAGCCCACTAAGCTCCTCTGTCCATGGAATTTTCCAGGCAAGAATACTGGAGGGGGTTGCCATTTTCTATTCCAAGAGGTCTTACTGACCCCTTGCATTGGCAGGTGGATTCTTTACCACTGCACCTCCTAGCTAAAATTTAAAACCAAGTCAGTTTCCATTTCTCTTGCTGCTCCCAGCTATCAGAGGTACAGAAATTATTTACTCACCTCTTGATAAGAACCTAATAATTGAAAAAAGTTCATAAACATAGAAGATAACCTTTTTTTCCCCCAAAATGGGAATTCTCCCTAAAGCAAAATCCATCTTGCTCTGGCGTCTAAATGTAGTCCTCATCCTTAAATTACAGATACAGCAATTGCCCCTTTATCAACAGTTTTACTTTTGATGGTTTCATTTACCCACAGTCAACTGTGGTCTGAAAATATTTAAATGGAAAATTGTAGAAATAAACAATTCATAAGTTTTAAATTGCACATTATTCTGAGTAGCTTTATGGAATCTTATACCTTCCTGTTTCATCCCATCCAGAATATGCATCATCCCTCTGTCCAGGGTGTCCTCCCTGTTAGTCATTTAGTAGCCCTCTCAGTTACTAGAATCAGCTGTCCTGGTATCACAGTGCTTGTGTTCAAGTGAGTTTTATTTTTTATTAGTGGCCCCAAAGAGCAAGAGTAATGATGCTGGCAGTGTGTATATGCTGAAGAGAAGCCTTTAAATGAAAAAGTTCTCAATAAGGGAAAAAAAAATCATATGCTAAAGTTACTAAAGTCCATAGTAAGAATGAATATTCTGTTCATGAAATTGTGTAAAAGGAACTAGAAAATCATGAAAACTTTGGCTACTGTTTGTGTAATGAGTGCTTAGTTAAGATGGAAAAGGCATTAAATTTGTACATATTTTGAGAAAGAAGGATCATGTAACTTTTATTATAGTATATTGGTATAATTGTTCTATTTTATTATCATTGTTCATCTCTTCAGTTCAGTCACTCAGTTGTGTCCAACTCTTGTGACCCCATGAACCGCAGCATGCTAGGCCTCCCTGTCCATCACCAACTCCTGAAGTCCACCCAAACTCATGTCCATTGAGTCGGTGGTGACATCCAGCCATCTCATCTTCTGTCATCCCCTTCTCCTCCTGCCCCCAATCCCTCCCAGCATCAGTCTTTTCCAGTGAGTCAGCCCTTTGCATCAGGTAGCCAAAGTATTAGAGTTTCAGCTTCAAAATCACGCCTACCAGTGAACACCCAGGACTGATCTCATTCAGGATGGACTGGTTGGAGCTCCTTGCAGTCCAAGGGACTCTCAAGAGTCTTCTCCAACACCACAGTTCAAAAGCCTCAATTCTTTGGCGCTCAGCTTTCTTCATAGTCCAACTTTCACATCCATACATGACTACTGGAAACACCATAGCCTTGACTAGATGGACCTTTGTTGGTAAAGTAATGTCTTTTCTTTTTAATATGCTATCTAGGTTGGTCATAAATTTTCTTCCAAGGAGCAAGCATCTTTTAATTTCATGGCTGCAGTCACCATCTGCAGTGATTTTGGAGCCCCCAAAAATAAAGTCTGACACTGTTTCCCCATGTATTTTCCATGAAGTGATGGGACCAGATGCCATGATCTTCCTTTTCTGAATGTTGAGTTTTAAGCCAACTTTTTCACTCTCCTCTTTCACTTTCCTCAAGAGGCCCTTTAGTTCTTCTTCACTTTCTGCCATAAGGGTGGTGTCATCTGCATATCTGAGGTTATTGATATTTCTCCCGGCAGTCTTGATTCCCACTTGTGCTTCCTTCAGCCCAGCGTTTCTCATGATGTACTCTGCATAGAAGTTAAATAAGCAGGGTGACAATATACAGCCTTGATGTACTCCTTTTCCTGTTTGGAACCAGTCTGTTGTTCCATGTCCAGTTCTAACTGTTGCTTCCTGACCTGCATACAGGTTTCTCAAGAGGCAGGTCAGGTGGTCTGGTATTCCCATCTCTCTCAGAATTTTCCACAGTTTATTGTGATCCCCACAGTCAAAGGCTTGGCATAGTCAATAAAGCAGAAATAGATGTTTTTCTGGAACTCTCTTGCTTTTTCCATGATCCAGTGGATGTTGGCAATTTGATCTGTGGTTCCTCTGCCTTTTCTAAAATCAGCTTGAACATCTGGAAGTTCACGGTTCATATATTGCTGAAGCCTGGCTTGTAGAATTTTAAGCATTACTTTACTGCCGTGTGAGATGAGTGCAATTGTGTGGTAACTGTTCATCTCCTACTGTGACTAATTTATAAACTTTATTAGAGGTATGTGTGTATAGGGAAAAAATAGTATATGTAAGCATTGATACTGTCTGCGGTTTCAGGCTAGAGAAGGAAATGGGAACCCACCCAGTACTCTTGCCTGGAAAATCCCATGGACAGAGGAGCCTGGTAGGTTGCAGTCCATGGGGTTGCTAAGAGTCAGACACGACTGAGCGACTTCACTTTGACTTTTCACTTTCATGCATTGGACAAGGAAATGGCAACCCACTCCAGTGTCCTTACCTGGAGAATCCCAGGGACAGGGGAGCCTGGTGGGCTGCCGTCCTTGGGGTCGCACAGAGTCGGACACGACTGAAGCGACTTAGCAGCAGCAGCAGTTTTAGGCATCCCGTTGGGGTCTTGGAATGAATCCATCGAAGATAAGAGTGAGTTCTATAGTGTTATCCAATTTTTCTTTAATTTTTATTAATAGAAGCAATCTTAAGAGAATGAAGCTTCAGAGTACTATATAAATATTCTATTGTTATAATTCTAAACTTGTGCTTTTTTTTTCAATTAAAAATTCTTGGGAGAAATTGAAAATATGTTTTAGACTCTTTCCTTTTGATTTTTCTGACCTCCTCTCCTGTCTACACCATATCATGAACTGCTGGGGGTGAAATTTAGTAATCCCATATTCCTCAGCACTTTGCATTAACAAGCCTAAAGTGGGGAAGGAAGATAGAATAAAAAACTACTGGGAGCATCAGGGAAGAAATAAAGAGAAACTAGTTCTTGGTCTCGGTAAATCAGATTATCCTGCTATTGCAGAAGCGTCTCATGACTTTTGGTTTCTTATCCTATCCTCTTAGGCTAGTAGATGCTCTCTGATCTTGTTTTATTGTTACTGGAGTTGACTCAACTCACTTGACATTTCAATGAACATTATTTGCATGGTGTATTTGCTTGGACTAAAGTCCAGGGCACTCAGATCATGTTTCTGTCAGCAATTGTGTATTCTTACCAAGCTTATTGGCGTTAGAAGCATTTATATAATACTGGTGGACTGTCCCTGAAGACATCTCAAACAAGGTAGAGCACATTTTCCCTCCTTTTGTTTAAATTGTGGTAAAATATTCATAACAGCTGTTTCTTCATTTCTAGTCATGTAATTGAGGGCATTAAATACATCCACAGTGTTGTGCGACCTTCACTACTATCCATTTCCAGAACTTTTTTGTCATCCCAAACAGAAATTATGTACCCATTGTGAAAGTCTCTCAGTCGTGTCTGACTCTTTGTGACCCTATATACTGTCCATGGAATTCTCCAGGCCAGAATACTGGAGTGGATAGCCTTTCCTTTCTCCAGGGGATCTTCCCAACCCAGGGATTGAATCCAGGTCTCCCGCATTGCAGGTGGATTCTTTACCAGCTGAGCCACCAGGGAAGCCCAAGAATACTGGAGTGGGTAGCTTATCTCTTCTCCAGTGCATCTTCCCAACCCAGGAATTGAACCAGGGTCTCCTGCATTGCAGGCGGATTCTTTATGAACTGAGCTATCAGGGAAGCCCTGTACCCATTAAGCAGTAATTTTTCATTCCCTCCTCCCTTCAACCCTATAACCTCTAATTTACTTTCTGTATCTGTGAACTTACCTATTCTAGATATTTAATATAAATAGTAGAGTCATAGAATATTTGTCTTTTCATGTCTGGCTTATATCTCCTAGCGGAGAAGGAAATGGCAACCCATTCCAGGACTCTTGCCTGGAAAATCCCAGGGATGGAGGAGCCTGGTGGGCTGCAGTCCATGGGGTCACTAAGAGTCAGACACGACTGAGCGACTCACTTTCACTTTTCACTTTCATGCATTGGAGAAGGAAATGGCAACCCACTCCAGTGTTCTTGGCCTGGAGAATCCCAGGGACGGGGGAGCCTGGTGGGCTGCCATCTGTGGGGTCGCACAGAGTCAGACACGACTGAAGTGACTTAGCAGCAGCAGCAGCAGCAGCATATCTCCTAGCATAATGTTTTCACATTTCATCCATGTTTTATCATATCTCAGAATTTCATTCCTTTTTGAGGCTGAATAATGTTACCTTATTTTTACATACCACATTTTGTTATCCGCCTATCTGTCAGTGGATACTTTGGTGGCTTCCACCTTTGGCATCTGTGACTAATGCTGCTATGAGCAATGGTGTACAAGTATCTGCTTAAGGCTTGCCTTCACTTATTCTTGGTCTATACCCTGGGATGGAGTTGCTGAATCATATGGTAATTCTATGTATAACTTTTGGGGAAACTGCCACCCTGTTTTTCACAGTGATCGCACCATTTTACATTGCCATCAGCCATGCAAGCGGGTTGCAGTTTTTCTGCATCCTTACCAAAACCTGTTATTTTCAAGTTTCTGTTGTTTTTATTTTGAAAATAGCTCTCTTAATGGGTGTGAGTTGGTATCTCATTGTGGTTTTAATTTGCATTTTCCTGATGATTGCTAATGTTGAGCATCTTTCATGTGCTTATTAGCCATATGTATACCTTATTTGGAGAAATATCTAAAGTTCCCTGTCCAATTTTTAAATGGGTTGTTTGTTTTGTTGTTGAGTTGTAGGAGCTGTTTAAATATTCTGGATGTTAATCTCTTTTCAGGTATATGATTTGCAAATATTGTCTCTCATTCTGTGTGTTGTTTTTTCACTCTCTTGATAGTGTCTTTTGAAGCAGAAAAGTTTAATTTTGGTGAAGACTAACTTATCTGTTTTTTCTTCTGTTGCCTATGACTTTGCTGCTTTCACAATCCAAAAATCATTGCCAAATACAATATAATGAAAACATCCTAAATGTTTTATATTTTTAGCTCTTACATTTAGATCTTTGATCCATTTTGAGTTAATTTTTTGTGTGTGGTATAAGGTAAGGGTCCAACTTCATTCTTTCACATGTGGACATCTAGTTTTAACACCATTAAAGACTGCTATTTCCTCGCTAAATGGACTTAACATTCTTGTCAATCATTTGACCATATTTGCAGGGAGAGCACTTTTTAAAAAAAAGTGAAACATGACAATGTAAACTTGTCTGTGCTTCAGCACCTCTCCTTAAAGAAAGACGAGGTTCCTTGCGATAGTGCTGAATGAAATTAATATGAAACATCAGCTGAGTTGAACTTAATTGTGGATAGGTATAAACTGGATGAATCTGAAGTTCTTAGTGTGACAACAGGGTCTCTTAAAGGAATGCATTTCTTGAAAAAAAGTTTTATTTTTATAAACCAGGGATGTAGTTTGATAAGTAAAGTGCATTCATTTCTCCCCTAAGAAATTTTTTTTTTCTCCAAAGAACTTTTGAAGGTGGTTTTCTGTTCCTTGTTTCTTCTGAAAGAGTAGAAAAGGGAGTAAACTGAGTGAATAGAGAAACTAGGGTAACAGATAAAAGGAGGGAGAGAAACCTTTTCCAAAAAGAGATGATCCCTTTTCATAAAAGAAAAAAACAAGGATGCTAGTTGATAAATTTATCAATAAAAGTAAGTTGGAAAACACTCTCATAAAAACAAGTAAAATAGAAATCTAATTAGACTATATTATGAGGACTCAGCCCAAAAAAAGAATTGTGAAGATGAGAAGTGATAATTTACTACTCAAGTACAATCAGTGATTTGTATCAAAGGTCCAGTTAGAATAAGCTGTACTTGACAGGGCCTATGGTTGAATCGGTTTACATAGCTGGGAGGTTTGTTACGTACAAAGCAATAAGATTTACTTTTATCTAAACCCCCAGAAGAGATTTGAAATGACTTGCAAAATTAAACACATATAAAATGGGTTAAAAGACTAATTTTTATAAAAGAATGTCCATAAGAAGATATGCTTCCAAATACATATTATCTTCATAAAGTCACCTGATTAGAGAAATATTACTGTAATATGGCTATTTCTTAGAATTTTAGGACTTCTTTTGGAATTGTTTCCATAGTCATTTTATAAACCCACAAGAAAATCTGCCTCACTGCCTCAAGTAGTCACACCTATTTTGCTTTTTAATTTTTTTTTTTTTTTAATTTTGGGCTGTGCTGGGTCTTATTGCTGTGCATGGGCTTTCTCTAGTTGCTGTGAGTGGGACCTGTTCTCTAGTTGTGGTCCGTGGACTTCTCATTGCAGTGGCTTTTCTTGTTGGAAAGCATGGGCTCTAGGCATGGAAGCTTCAGTAGTTATAGTGCATGGGCTCAGTAATTGTGACGCTCAAGTTAGTTGCTCTGAGGCTTGTGCGATCTGCCCAGACCAGGGATCAAACCAGTGTTCCCTGAGTTGCAAGGTGGATTCTTAACTACTAGACTACCAGAGAAGCTCTCCGCACCCACCTGTTTTTTTAACCCAGCTTGAAATTCCCTTTTAATCACTGGTTGCTCTCAATAATTGCCTCTCCATCACCTTAAATTAAATTCATCATTTGTTGATGAAAACATATCACCAGGGAGATATATATCTAGAACAAAATGCTGTCGACTCTGAAAGTAATTTTGAAACAATTTCAGGTATGTTTTGAGTAATGCATTATTGGAGTAAGTATATATTGCTATGGAGTGGTTATTTTGAATGAGAAAAGTCTCATTTTGATGAGTAAGTTTTACTACATTTCCTTTTAAAAGGCATTATTTGGGGAAAGAATGGGGGAAAAGGCATAATACAGTTTGATTGTTTTCATTTTGGAATTGTTTTGTTTTGGAGATTTTTTTGGTTTTTCTTTTCTTTGGGGGTAGTTGTCTTTTAGGGAGAACTACCTTGGAATAGATTTATTGATCCTTAGGTAGAAATACTTTATTAGTTTGTTTCTTTAACTGATTTAAGCTATTCTTTTTTTAAACTGAGCTATTGTTGATGGCATCCCTAGTTTAAAATTTTTCTTACACTTTATACTGTTTTATTTTGTTCCGCCCAACATATCAGCCTATATGTTAACTCTGATTTCCTGAGAGTATTAATGCATGGTAATACTAAGCCAGTCCTATCATACTAAAAGATCAGTGCTTTTGGTAGAATTATTTTCTCATCAAGACTCTAAAATTGATAACCATAGTATAGTTAAAATATTTCTGAGCAATCCTTAATTTGGAAGGGTTTTATTATAACTTACTGCTAATAAAAAGACTGTTCTTCACTGGCCTCTAAATGGAAAGGAGATTTAAACTGTAATTAAAGGATCACCTGACCTAGGTAATGGAATAACTGTAGGTGCATATGTATGATACTGGTGTGGTGTGTGTTAGTTGCTCAGTCGTGTCTGACTCTTTGTGAGTTTATGGACTGTAGCCCACTAGGCTCTTCTGTCCATGGGATTCTCCAGGCAAAATACTGGAGTGGGCTTCCATGCCCTCCTACAGGGGATCTTCCTGACCCAGGGATCGAACCCTGGTCGTCATCTTTGTGGGCAGATTCTTTACCATTTGAGTTACCCAGGAAGCCCTTGATACTTGTGTACATTTGTGCTATTTAAATGTTCTGTTAAAGATCAGTTTAAAAAGTTTTTCATCTAATAAAAGTTAACTCAATTGGGGTAGTATAAATTAGAGAGGATAGATGAAACAAGAATACAAAATAGTGATAATTGTTAAAGTTTGAGTGATGGGTTTAGAGTAGTTCATTTAATTTTCTCTCTATTTTTATGTATGATTAAAAAATATCTTTAGTAAAGTTAAATTTAAAAATCAAGTGGAAGAAACTGGCAAAATACCAACAAAGTGACTTTATATTTAAAAGGGCCTTTAAATTTAAAGGTATTTGTTAGTCTTTTTATTTCTATTTGAGAGTATAATCTTTATTTGAGCTCCTCTTAATGCTTTTTTCTTAAACTTAAGAATTTCTTACACTAATTCCCTCAGGAAATGAAATACTAGTTCTCCAGCCAAGCATACTTTTGAGGTGGTCTCTGTATTTAGGAAATAATTTAAAAAGAAATATTATTTAATACTCCAGTGCATTTTCTTCTTGTGGATTAAAGTTCTCTGTATTAATTGAGATATATACTCTGAAAACTATGATTTTTAGATATAGATTTATATTACCTGTATATTAACCTGTGTTAAGCTTATACATTACTTCTGTTATTGTTTAAAGTTGTGTCCAACTCTTTATCAACCCCGTGGACTGTAACCCACCAGGCCCCTCTATCCATGGGATTTCCCAGGCAAGAATATTGGAGTGGGTTGCCATTTCCTTCTCTTCCCGACCCAGGGATCAAACCTGCGCCTCCTGCATTGGGAGGTGGATTCTTTACCACTGAGCCGCCAGGGAAGCCCACATTACTTTTAGGCAGCCCTTCTGTAGATAGATAGATATCAATAAATATATATCTGTGACTACACGTCATTTCCAAGCTTTGATTGATTTCCCTTCTGTCATTTCTATATCCCAGCAGAGTTTTCACTAAAATTTAGATTCATCTCTGAATTGCAGTAATACGTGGTTTGTTCCTAGATCATTCAGTTCAGCTTGCTCAGTTATGTCCAACTCTTTGCGACCCTATGGACCAATTCCCTAGATCATTAGGGAATTGAAAAGATTGCTTAATAAAACCCAATTTCATCTCTATGTTACATAGTGTAGAAATAATTCATTTTCATTGTTCGTGGTCTTTGTTTTCCATTGCCAAGCATAAAGACATTCAAATGTAAGTCAGATTTTTCTGTGTGAATAAACATCATAATACTAGCTGCATCAGTAAAATTACTAAAATGAATTTAAAAAAAAATCACATGCCATTTTCAACATGGAGAAGTTTGTTTTTAAAGTATTCCTAACATAATAGCTCTCTTTGATTCATTATCTCTTTTCTGCTTACACATTCTCTGAATGTTTACTTTATCATAGGGATAATGACCACTGAAAATAGGACAAATGATAACAGAGTTAAGCTCTGTAGGGAAGATTTAGGTTAAACCTTATAGATAAAACCTGTGGGTCAGGGAACTCTGAAAGTTGGTTACCTAGGCAGACCATGAGATGACTGTTTCTTTCAATCACTAGGAATATTTCTTTGATTTCACAGTCATTTGTGAAGGTATCAGATTCAGATAATTACAGTTGTTAATGACATAATTGTTCAGGATTGTGGTGGAGGACCAAATCAAGTGATTACAGTAAAGGTTCCTTTATTTCCTAAGTTTTTTTTAATCCACTCCTCAGTTTTCCCTGTGGCTTATATGGTAAAGAATCCACCTGCAGTGCTGGAGACCTGGGTTCGATCCCTGGTTGGGAAGATCCCCTGGAGAAGGGAATGGCTACCCACTCCAGTAATCTGGCCTCGAGAATTCCATGGACTGTATAGTCCATGGGATTGCAAAGAGTCAGACACCACTGAGAAGCTTTCACTCAGAGGACGTTCACTCAGACGTTCACTCACTGAGTGACTTTCACTCAGATTTTTCTAGAGATGAATAGAATAACCTTATCTCGGATATTCTGTGGTTGTTGAAGAGTGAATCTATTTCCCCCTGGACTTCCAGTTCATTAAGTACTAAGTTCTGTTTCTTTAGACTCTCTGAAGAGGGGAGTTCTCTGGTGGTCCAGTGATTAGGCCTCTGAGTGTTCACTGCCAAGGGCCTATCCACAAGTTCAGTCCCTCATCAGGAAAGCAAGATCCCACAAGCTGTGTGGTGCAGCCAAAAAAAAAAAGACGACGACGACTCTTTGAAGAGGACAGTCGAAACATTTCAGTTAGATGAGAGGACTTATGTGAACGTATCTGATCTGGAGTGTACACTGGAGGTTGCACACCAGTGCTGCCCATGGGCACAACTGAAACCACAGACCGTAGTTTGGCTCAAATAAAGTTTGTCAGTTTTCTAAATTGAGTCCGTAGCTAAAAATTGGCAGATTCCAAGTAAAAATCTAGGCTGGGTGTTATCACATAAATGGCAGCATTTAACTTTCATTCCCACAGGGAAGTCAGCTACAGCTGACTGCTCCTTCACCCTTTAGCCAGGGTCTACACCAGCACTTAGACCATTTTGCACATTAATTGACTTGGCTGACCCTGACAGAGGTGTTCGAAATATGTTATGTGAGTCTCAGAAAGTTTGGTAAATTTTGTAGTACCTTGAGATACTGGTTATAAAAATGAATTATCCGTATACGCCTGAGTAAATCACACACATTTTTTTAAAGAAGACTTCCTGGACTGGGCTGATTGGCCTCGTGTCTGTCCTTCTGTACGTCCTCAGTCACATTGTGTTGTAGATTTTCTAAAATTTATTATAAAAATCTAATCGTGCTACACTGTGATCTCCTTCAGGCCTAAGATTATGAATTATTTTGTTTTCTGTTCTCAGCATCTAATACCTGTATACAGTAAGCATACAGATGTCTGTTACATTCTTCTAACTTCAAGTACGGGCATTTGAATGTGATGATCTATTCTTTCTTGAGGGAAAAATTATATACTAGCTATTTCTCTCTTTTTTAAAAAAATTAACAAGCATCTTCTTTGGTTAAAGAGGGTGTTTAAAGTTATTATTTCAAAAAATGCCAGTTTTCCTGTTTTAAAATGAAAAATTTAGTCTAAATACACATTCCTACTAAGCAAATAGGTTCTCAGAGGGGAAAACTTGAGTTAGGTAATTTTTTTCATTTTATTTTAAAGTAAATACTCTTAATTTCTTAATAACTTTTTAAACAAATAAATCTTTTAATTATCATTTAATTTTGCATTGGCAGTGAATTGAGATTGACAGTCTTTCCGACGCTACTTGTTCACTTACTTACATATTTAGCCATGTTGGAGTTGGTTTTATTTTGTATTACTGAAAGTGTTGAATGGTACCTAGCTTTTGTATTTTAGGTACTTTAAAATTGAGGTAGTTTTTAGAATTTTTCATTTTTTTTAAGATCATTTGTGATCTCATAGGTTAGAGAGAAAATTTTTGACTATCTATGATAGCATGTTGGGGCTTTCAACTAGTTGTGAAAAATAGAAAAGGCTCTCTGGTATTTGTTTATATGAAATAGATAGATTTAATTTAAAGTTTCCTTAATGAAAACGTGAATTATTACCTTTCCTAGTTAGCTCAGAGAACCAAGATCATGTAGCCAAAATAAAGAATGTTGATGTTGATCACATTTATAGCATAAAAGCAAATAACTGTTCTTGAATGGTTGTGTTGGATATTTGCTTTTCATAGTATGATTGGTAGTATTTGTTTCTCCTAGTTGTAATAGTTTTAGAAATTTTCAACATTGTATTTGGTCATTTTGCTCTTCCAATTAGTACCATCTCCCTTTCACAAAAAATACAGAAGTTGGAGGAATCTAACCATATGTTTTAAAAAACCTAAATGTCTCTAGGGAAAAGGACACCCTATAACTTAAACATAATTCATATCCTAAAGTTATCAATATCTGGGATTTACGTATCTTCAAGTCAGTTATTTTACTAGACTAGGTAGTTTCTTTAACTTTTAAAAAATAGAATAATATGACTCCACTTACCAAGGGCAAATATCCATTCACAGAATCAAAAAAAATTTCCCTTCTGTTCCATATTTGGACATCAAGTTAGATTTTGAATAGGAGAAGTTGGTTCTTACCTGTATCAAGATTACAAATTTAGGTGCTGGAAGGGTAGAAAAGTAGGTTGTTAGGTACAAGCAGACTTTGTTTAAATGAGCACTTTAAAGTGAGATGAGACTGCTCTGGTTTATTCTTGTATTCTTTATTAGTCTGTTTCATCTACTGTAGTTCAATTTTAAACTCTGTTTACCAGTTGTATTCAGTTTTGGCATATAAACCTGAAATGTAGCAGAAAAAATAAGACAAAAGAAATTTATTTTTCTATTTGTCTTTTGACTTAACATTTCAGGATCAGACTTGTATTCTAGGCTTAGGGTATAAGAAAAGTTAAATAATGTATAATACTTAAGCGTATCTTCAATTCTTTTGTTATGGCTAATTAGATACATTTTAGTGATGGTCAGAGGCTTCTAAATAGGAGGTAGCAACTCCTATTAATACCAATTTCCAAATGGTTCTCTCTGTTCCAGCCCATCACAACAGTTTTAAAACCAGTTTTTGTTTTTGTTTTGTTTTGTTGCTTTGTTTTGTTTTTTAACAGGAGAGCCAGTGTAACTCCTTCAAGACTGGAGTGACACACTCTGCGTCTGCGTCTGCCTCATGTGAGTTCTCATTTTGGCAGCAGCATTCTGCTAGGCTGGAACCTCTGTAGAGGTTTGCCCTTCCTTTTTTCTAAAATCTGTAAACTATCACACAGTGGTCTTGGTGGCAAAGGTAAAAAGTGCATGAGAGTTCCAGACTTCCTGCAGAAAGTTTTCAGCTCATCCAAAGGGACTGTCTCCTCTAATATAGATTGATCTTATATGAACAAAATCTACTCAAAACAGAGCCCACAGCTTTCATCCCCACAACAGGCAGTTGATACTTCTGGAAGAACTGTTTTTCTGTCTCGCAGATTATGGAGTAAAGAATATCTTCAAATGCTCTCAGTAGCTTCAGCTCTCAAAGCTTTGGTTGTTCTCTTTAGAGTCTGGTTACGTAACCTGAGAACACTGTGTGCTGCCCTGGTGCCTGAAGCAGGCCTCTTTTTTGGACTCTGGCCCTTAAAATAACCTCTTCCTTTGTCTCTGGATTTTGGGTAAATTAGGATAGGACTGAGGACCTTCTTGAAGAAGAAATACGCAGTGCGTGTGTAAGGCTGTGTTTATGCCTGAAGCTGCTGGTTGTGTTCTGGAAAGTCAGTTACAAGAACTGAGTTTGAAGCTGTGCATCATTTACTTGCCAGTTTTGCCCGAGGAATTGAAATCAGAGCCTTTGCAGCTGTGGAGAGGCATATAGAGCTCTAAGTCTGAGGTGATACATATGGTTACCCACAGATGTCAAGGCTGGCTTTGAAGTGCCTGGTTGACTGAAAAAGGAATTTTGCTTTTCATTTATTTATTCATTTGAGGCATGATGGTACTATGTAGGCTTCAAGAGTAGTCATTTTTGCCACCAGGTCAGAACAGACTGTAATTATCCTCAGGGGACACTTAGAACAAACATCTAGATTCATGCTCTGTGCAGCTGCAGTTCTGCTTCTCCAGCCCTGGTTGTAGTGTATAGGTCTCTAGCAGATGATTTAGTGACCTGGGAGTTCGTGTTACTAAAATGATGATCCAGGAAGCTTATGAGAAAATGTCAATAGCTTGTAGGTCTTATTGATTAACATAGAGCTTAGTGAAACAGATAGTGTTGTCAGAGTGGAACTTGGACTCTCTTTGCTAAATCCATTCCCATCTGTGAATAGAATAGTTTATTTTGGACTAGTTGAAAGAAACTGGAGGGAGAGTAGTGTGTTTCAACACCCAAGCCTAAACGTCAATGGCCTGTGCAGTCTAGAAATTCATTTTAAATAGTGGCACTCTATGCTGCCATGAAAAGCTTTGGATGAGACTCAGGAAAGCCTAAATTCTGGCTTCAGCTGATGTTTGTACTTGTCATGCAACTTTAAAAGCAATTGGGGAAAACACAGTATATTTTTTGGAAGCATTCTAAACTCATTGAGAGGAAGGAAATTTGAAGTATTGACTTCAGTAGGTGGTATTTCTAGACAATCATTTGGAAGTTCTGCCCTGGAATAAACGCAAATGTGACAGGAGTATAGTGTTTAGTTTCTGCTATTCATTATGGTGGCAAAATGGGAAATTGTGTTCTCTAGCCTCCCACATTTTTTTTCACTAAAAATTCTCAATAAACTGATTTGGGTTTCAGTCCAAATTGCCTCATAGAAATAGATTTTAATGAATATTACTATTCATCACTTCTTTAACTAGGGAAAATTGTTCATTTAGAGGTAATCAGTGGGGATGATTAACTTTTTTTCTGTCTCCCATTCTTAAGGTATATCCAGCAAATTATCTGTATGAAAATTTAATAATTGAAAGCATTTTATATGGGCCAAATCCTATGAGAATAAGTGTCAGTGGATTATGCAAATGACTTAGCTATACAGGAATTTTGTTGCATTAAATAAAATGTTGTTTGAAGTAAGTGGGGCTTTGATAGGATTGAGAAATAACTTTGTTTTGTGAAAATTTTGTTAAAATGATATTTACTTTCATTAAATAAGGCAGAAGCACGGGGGGGTGAGATATTATTTTATATTCTCAAAATAATTCAAATTGACATCAAGGGATACTATGCTTTCCTAGTTTTTATGATAATGCACCAGCTCTTGCTCTGTTTGCATGTATATATATGTAGCACTTCCTTTACAACAGTGTGCATCTTCCATGCCTGAGGATTGAAAAAGTTTTTGGGGAGAGGGATGGCTGAGGATGGCGCTGGAATTGAGAGGAGGAGAAAAATACAGCCAGTTTTGAAAATGTTAGCCAGAGTTAGCATGAAATCATCATTCCACAGAAGAAATGACAACTTCTTTTGGCATTTTTCTGGTGAGCTGAGACTTAAGCATCTCCTAAAGGACCTTAAAATTTGCAGGCTTTTTAATATGACAAATGTTTATTGAAAGATTTTGAAAGCTCACCTTGTTTTTTAAAATTTCAATTTAAAAAGGATAAATATATTAACATATTACAAGTTTTAAAGTTACAGAAGAAGGTACACAAAAGTCTCTTTTCCTCTCCTATCTCTTAGCTACTCAGCTCCCTTCTGGAGGCAACCAGTATTACCATTTTATGTATTTCCAGAAATATTCTAAAGAATTGTTTTTGAAAGGGAAAGTTGAGTCATACTCATTAAAATATTAGCTCTAAATTGGATAGGCAGACTAATTACAATGAAGAGTCCATTTGAGCCATAGGCTATATGTTAATTGTAGATAGAAGAACTATAATAATAGTTTCATTATTATGAGACATAAGAATAGGATGTTTGGGGAGTTTTTTTGGCCTCATTTGGCAGTTAGCAAGATCGCAGGTGTTTTTTATTTTTAAATTTTTAATATGGGTTACCTGCTCCTAGAAAACTGATGGAAGAATGTCTACTTACATCTTTTATTTTGGAAGAAAGCTGTTTAAAGGAGCAACATTTTCTTTATACTGAAGCAATGGCACCCCACTCCAGTACTCTTGCCTGGAAATCCCATGGATGGAGGAGCCTGGTGGGCTGCAGTCCATGGGGTCGCTAAGAGTCAGACACGACTGAGTGACTTCACTTTGACTTTTCACTTTCATGCACTGGAGAAGGAAATGGCAACCCACTCCAGTATTCTTGCCTAGAGAATCCCAGGGATGGGGGAGCCTGGTGGGCTGCCATCTTTGGGGTCGCACAGAGTCGGACACGCCTGAAGCGACTTAGCAGCAGCAGCAGCAGTGATGATTCTGAAAAGGTTTTTCATTATAGAAAACTTCAGACATACATTATATTTGAGAGAAACCCCTATATTCCAAAATCTGTTTTACTTCACCTGTAAAAAAACTCATTGTTCTCTGGCAAATAAGGAGGTGTATATATATAACATTAATATATATATATATATATATATATACACACACATACACACATACGTGCGCATATTCATTCTTCCATAATCAGGTCTGATAAAATGAGTTATAATTCTTCAATGTCTGATTCCCAATTCATATTCAGACTTCCTTGTCTTAGACGTGTCTTTTTATGGTTGTTTTAGCACTAATAATTTGTAAAATGCTATTTCGATGGCTATGACATTGTACTGATAAAGAAAACATGTAAATCCTAACAAATAGAATTATGCTGGTTGGAGTTTAAGGCAACTCCTAAGCCAGATAGTAATTCTAAAAATAAACTAGTCTTTTTTAAAAAATATAGTTTTGAAGGATTCCTATACCAGTCATGCACATCAGTGAGGACTTCAACTTATATAGACCTCTCTATCTAGTTTTATATTAGTTATAGTCCCATGGTTAATACCACAGCTGTGCATATTCCATTCCCTGCCTCCCCACCTTTAGATTGTGGGCATAAGAGAATAAAAAGGAAAAAAATGATTGGATTAGGTTTCCTAAGAAGGAAAAACCTGAAATGCCTGATAATTCATCTTGTTGCTGCTTCTCCTATCATAACATGACCTGTTTCCACAGACTAACAGTTGAGTTCTGTGATTACTTGGGGCAGTACAAACATGGAGTTTGAAGGAAAAGAAGAAAAATGGCAAATTTAGTAGGAGAGAGGAATTGGGAAAGTAGAAATTCGCTCATTTGCCTTCCATTTTAATTGGCTGTGTTTTAATGAGAACCTCCTCTTTGTGCAGTGTACAAGTCCCCGGAGTATGAGTCCCTTGGCTTTGAGCTTACCGTGGAGAGATTAGTTTCTATTGGCTATCCTCAGGAACTTCTCAGCTTTGCATATGACTCTACATTCCCTACCAGGTAATTTTTCAAGATTATTTTTGGATTAAAATCCATCATTTTGTCCCCCAAATTAATAATTCCAAATGTGTCCCTAACTAACGCCATCCCCTAGACAAACAAACAAAAAGATGCAACAAAACATCAAAAGGTCTTTGGGGCTTTTTGGTTGGTTTCCTGAAATTACCATGAACCTTTTATGTACATCATATCTTTTGTGTTCCTGTTTTAACTTTGAACTTAGTTCATTGCTGTTAAAGGAGGTCCATTTATGAGAAGGGGGTCTCCCTGGTGGCTCAGTGGTAAAGAATCCGCCTGCCAATGGAGGAGACTCAGGTTCTATCCCTGGCTTGGGAAGATCCCCTGTAGAAGGAAATGGCAACCCACTCAAGTATTCTTGCCTGCAAAGTCTCAGCCTGGTGGGCTCCAGTCTATGGGGTTGCAAAAGAGCTGGACTCAATGTAGTAACTAAACAACAACAACAAATTTATGAGAAGAGGGATTATTAAAACTGATGGTCAGTAATTGCAAATGCTCCTCCCTTACACTGTTAGGAGTTTTGCTAATATATTTTGTTTTGCTGAGAGCATGTTTTGCTAATATACTTAACTTGGTAATCAGGAGCCTTCTTGGCAGTTTCCATTTCTGGATTTCATAAGAAAGATTTGAGGTTAAGATGAGGCTGCTTTTGAGATGCCATTGTGTATGTCCCATGGGTGCTTAGTTGCTCAGTCGTGTCTGACTCTTTGCAACCCCGTGGACTGGAGCCCGCCAGGCTCACAACATTTCTCACAAAGTCCTGGGGCGAGATATGACGGACTGGACAGGTGGGCTTGGGGAGGATTCTTCACTGCTCACCGGGCAGCGGAATGCACTTCCTTCCGTCCCAGGGGAACCGCAGGCCACCTCAGGCGGCGTGAGAAATGTCTAACAGAGGGAAATAGAAGCCAGCTCAGTTGTCCAAGGGAATAAAAAGAAGCTGTTTTAGAACAGAACCAGCTGTATTCAGAGAAGTTATTGTTTACACCTTGTTTGATTAAGCTCTCTCACTCAAAACAGTTGTGATTATTCATCTGGACAGAGTTAAGTATTTGTTAGTTGCTCTGGGATTCGTTTTTAAGATTTTATTCACTCACTTTACCCCCTAGGGTTGTATTTTTGGGTACATACTTGAGCCACCATAAAACCTGAATAAGGTAAAGGTTGGTTTGTGGTGATTGAGTAAATACTACATTAGATCATTGCCTTTATTACTTTGTATGATTGGTGATATCTTCATTTTCACATAGGGGACTAGTATTTGACACACTGTATGGAAATCTTTTGAAAGTTGATGCCTATGGAAACCTCTTGGTCTGTGCACATGGATTTAACTTCATAAGGGGGTGAGTACAGAGAGCCTTTAGCCTCTTTCTAGTGTTTTTATAATCAAACAATATGAAGATGACATTATCTTCCCCGGTATAATATACTTTCTTATTTCCTCATTATTAAAGAGCAATTCCTTTACATAAGAATACTTAACAATTATTTTTTAGACAGCTAGGACTCAAACTGATTTATAAATATAGTTAGCAGTTGCATTTTGTTTAAATTAAGTGCCTTCTAAAATTATATAGCATCCAACAAAGCTAATCTTGAAACTTGCCCAAAAAACTGTAGTGGCTTTGACTTATTTGAAATTCTAAGATTTTTATTTTCTCCTTTTTAATACAGTTCTCAGGTAGCTGCTCAGAAGAGGTATGTACATAAAGTGCTTTGAAAAATTTAAAACTACAGCAATGTAGATGACTAAGATTTTTAACAGCTAATATATTTTAAATTCTAATGTATACCTTCAGGTATTTGATCATGTGGTTAAATTTTTTTAAACATGGGGTTAAAATGAATACAGAGTGATACTATTTGAAACAAATAAGGATAAGTTTTATTTTCATAATTAGCATATTTCCACTATTCTTACTAATTTGGACTCTCCACCCTAGTAATAAACAGCAGATAAAATTTAGTGTCTAGTGTTTTTTGTGAAACATCTCAAATTTTTTCTTTAAAAATCGCAATACCCCAGTTTGACAATTTCTGTAATTGTGGCTTTACAATTATACGTTTTTTCTACTATTACACCACTTAATTTACCACTGACACTATTAGGGTCAGAACAACTCTCAAAACCAATAAGGGTTAAGTATCAGTCTGTTATTTATTTTCAATAGCAAAGTAGTAAAAACCACACAGTCTACACTGAAATTTGTTAAATAAACAATGTCTTTTTGGTAAATACCTTCTTGTGATAAGAGACACTAACTGAAACTGTACCAGAGTTTCCTTTAAATCTGAGGTAACCGTCATGCCCTATTTGGAATTGAATCATCTGTTAAGTCTTCAGCTGGCATTACACAGGCTCAGTGATTTCCAGGTATACACTGTGAGAACAGTATGAAATAAACACCCTACTTTGACACATCTGATTAGACCAGTAGTTATATCTACCTTTCTTTCACCATTTCTCTCTGAGGGATTTGTTCAAGTTCATGAATATCAAAAGGCAGGATTTAGAAGGTGAAGTGACTGTAGATAGTACTAGAAATCCAGACTCTTTTATGTATGGGTATTGTCACTATAATTCAGAATCCCAGTGATGATGAACCAAGGTTCTATTTATGAATTCCTGAAGAGGGATTTTTGTGTTACTGGGTGGGAGATAGAGAAGAAAAGAAAGAGAAGCAGTTCCATATGTTAGAATTACAATTAGATTTACTAACTCAGGATCTACAGACCTCCTTTCTTCCCCCTAGAGAAGCCAATAACATTTCCAAATAGCTTCTTTGGAAATATATTAATATTGTTTCAGAAATCATTTATGAGTTACATGCAGAATCATTCAAACAGTACTTAGCGCTGTATAGTCTTTAGAAAGCCCATGGAGAGGCCAGAATGAAGATGGAGGGAAATGGAGATAATTATTGAAATATCGTGGTAAACAAAGTTGGAAGAAAAATTATGGCTCCACCAAGCATCACCTTACATGCCTTACCTGTGAGTTGGAACCTCTTTTCAGGCAATAGTAAAGGCTTTTAAACTTTTAGGTTAAGATAATGTTGAGGTCAAATCTTTATTCTGTGGGTCACAGATAGTTAGCAATACTGAACTGTTTTCTTCCTAACTTTAAGTCAAGCATCCCTTCTTTTATAATATATTACCTCTCCATGAGTCAGTTTTCATTTTAAATGTATACTAGCATGACTTGACACTTAAACAAAATGTAATTGCTAACTGTATTTATAAATCAGTTTGGGTTCTAATTGCCTAATGATTAAGTTTCCTTATGTAAAGGAATTACTCTTAAATGATGAAGGGAATAGGGAAAGATATTTAAGAGGACAATGTCATCTTACTAAACCTGACTAAGGAAAGTATATCATTACTATTCCTTTCTGCTTTAATTTTCATTACAGAAAATCTTGGAAGGCTAGAAGATATGATATTCCACAAAGTTATTCTTCATTGGGAACTCTTATTTCAGAATGCTGACTAGGACAGGGAACCAATGTGATTTTATATTCCTAAGTAGAGTGTATGACATTTGTAGTTAACAAACATCACCCAAGTTTTCCTGAGTATGAAATTTAAATTTGATATCCTTTATTTAAATTAGTTAATCTTCATTGTGAGGACTGTGCATTTTTATATTTTCATTTTTCTCCTGTTTGTTTTCTCTGTAATAATTAAAACTATTCCCTTCCTCTTCTTGCAGTGTTTTATTTCACTCTTCAAGGTTCTCATGCATCTTTAACAATTTGTTTGTTTCACTGGCTTTTTCTTTTAAACTCTGAATGTCCTCTGTGGCCCTCGACTGCCTTTCTTCCTTCTCTACATTCTTGCGTGGCCTCTTCTGCTCTAGTAGTCTACCTGACTGCATCTGTTAGCCTGTATGTAGGTGATCAAACTTGAATCTCTGTTTTAAGTTCTTGACCTTTGTCTCTAATTGCCTGTAAAAATGTTCACTTTTAGGTTAACATATCCAAAACAAAGCTCCTCTTGTATTTTATCTAGTTTTTACGTTTCAGTTAATGTTACCACCACCCTCTCAGAGACACTGTAGTGTAAGAATTACCATCTTCAGCTCTGTGTCCCTCGTCTACCACATCTGTTCAATTGCCTGTTCTTTTCGCCTTGGCAATCCCTCTTCAGTAATTCTTCTCTGTAATTTCCTTGGCGCTCACTCTGGGACATGCCCATGCCCCTCATGCTTTCAGCGGGACTCCTGCAGGAGCCCTAACTGATTTCCCGGGCCTGTGGGTCTGTGTCAGTTGGTTCTTCAGTTCAGTCGCTCAGTCATGTGCAGCTCTTTGCGACCCCATGGACTGGGTTAGTTCTTACTGTATAATAAATGACTTCAAAACTTAGTGGCTGACTTCAAAACTTAGTGGCTTAAGCTAGTAGCCATTTGATTTAGGTCAAAATTCTGAGTCAGCTGAGCAATTCCAGAATCGCTCAGCTGATGGAGAATGGCCTCATGCACATGTCTGACAGTGGGCAGCCTGTTGGCAGGGGCACCTCATTTCTGCATGGGGCCTTTTATTCTCCAGCAGGAGTACACTGGCCCTAATGCACAAGTGTTTTCCAAGTCTTCTTGGATCCCGTTTTCAGTTACTCAAGCCTGTATTCAAGGATAGAGAGAGAGAGACTGTGCCTCTTAATTGGAGAAACTGCAAAGTCACACTACTGAGGGATAGGAAAGATTTGTAGCCGTTTTTCGCAACACATCACATTTCGTTTTCCATTTTATCCTAATACTCCTACTAATTTAATACTTTTATAATTTAACTCAGATGAAAAATGTCTAAAAACAATAGCATGATTGCCTCAATTCATCTTTCTACTTTATTTTTCTGTTCCCCTTTCTCCACTTGAAATTGACTAGTTTCTGAATTGGGCTGTTTAGCTTTTAAGGATCAGCTCATATACCATGATTTTCATGGATTCTTCCTAGGTTTTCCTCTCTACATTCCGTTTTCTCTACCCATTAAGTTGAAATGGTCTGTCTCCCCTTCCTTTGTTTTCTCATAGCTCTTTGCACCTTTCTTGTGGCAGTCCTGTTTTGGACCTGTACAATTGTCTGTGTGTGCGAATCCCTCCCTTAGCCAGACTGAGAATGTTTTAGGGGCTGAAACAGTGAGTGAGCCTCTTCATTTTCAGAGTTTCCCATGTGTATTATTTGGAACCCCACCTTGCATATAGCCACGAAAATATTTGAATTAATTTTTGAATGATGAATACGTCTCAGATTTATATTATTTTTGAATGTCGGTTAATTTTTTTTTCTTTCAGACCAGAAACTAGAGAGCAGTATCCAAATAAATTTATTCAACGAGATGACACTGAAAGATTTTACATTCTGAACACACTATTCAACCTACCAGGTAGATTCATTCTATGCTTACATATACTGATGTCTCCCCTTCTTTCCATGATCATTTGTCTTTGCTCAAGGGAGATAAACAGATTTTAATTATCTCACTTATAGCTTATGAATATCTATTCTTCATTTTTCAGAGACCTACCTGTTGGCCTGCCTAGTAGATTTTTTTACTAATTGTCCCAGATATACCAGGTATGTATGTACTATAATTTTCTTTTTCCAATTGATTTTTTAAAATTAATGTACAGGGTTTTAGAGAACTGGCCATTGTAGGTCTTTTCTGCTTTTCTGAAGTGAATTTAGTGCTAGTGAGAGATGCCACATTGCCAGCCTGAGAGATGGGACAGCACCAGCAGCTCCATGCAGGCTCTCACCTCCCACACGGCCCTCTCCTTGCCAGTGTGCTGCAGCCATGTTTGGAAGGGACCACTTCTGATTGGCTTCTCCTGGGAATGAAGACGGCCAGCAGAGGTGCTAATTGTACAACTGAGTGGGAGGTTTGTGTGATGATTATCTGTCCAAGCAGAATTGCACTAAAACCCCCCAACTCATTTCACAGCAGCTACCCAGGAGCCATTCAGGGGTAGTAATTTCGTTTCATTCCCAGGCCCAGCAAGATTTGATTGAGGAAGATACTGTTTATCCTCCCTGAAGTAAAAATGTACTTAAGTCTTGAAAAAGATTTCCTTTCCTTTCTAGGGGAAATTGTAAGTTTGGCCATATGTGCCAGAGTTTGCTAACTTCTTATCCTCCTTAGGCCTTACCCACTTCAAGGCACTAAACTTGGTTGAACACTAAGTCACTAAGATAAATAAAAAATAGACAATACCTTAGTACCTAGAAATGGTGTCAGAAAAGTCAGGGTGGAAAGAACCTAAATTACCAGTTTTAAATGTTTCTTTGATGGGAACCTGTTTCTTACAAGTGATGAATAAAACAATCTGTTATTTTTGGAACCAGCCTTTTAGCCTTATCATACTCTTCTACCATTTTGTATCTGTTCACAGTTTCTATATTCCATTGAACACTATAGTCATCTCTGATGGTCAGAATGGATTTTCATTAGGGAGTGATTATTTTCCAAATTAGCCACACAGCCTTTATTCTGTGACAAAGGAACCTTTGGGTCCCCTGGGCAGTGTTTGGTATTCCCTTTATTTAGCCTCCTTTGGATTACCTGTCATGTTCTTTTCATCTTTCTGTAGCTGTGAAACAGGATTTAAAGATGGGGACCTCTTCATGTCTTACCGGAGTATGTTCCAGGACGTAAGAGACGCAGTTGACTGGGTTCATTACAAGGTACCTAGGAGCTGCTTCTTCACCTGCTTACTGCCTGGCATGTGTCTTTTATGGTCTGACATTAACTTTCCAACTGCAAACAGAGCAGAGTTTTTCACCTGTTAAAAAGGGGGGATTTGCCTCTAGTGATAGCTCTCTAGAATACTTTTGTCCTTGTCTCTGGCTGTCTGGCTTACAGAGGTAGTGGTGGTGCTTGGCTTCTAGACTTATTTCAGTTTGCATTTTCCAGACTTACTAGAAGAGATTTTAGTGTTAGGGTTATACTTGACATATCCTTTCAGGATGATAATGGTCCATTTGTTTTTTCCAGATACCTCCCGCTTGGCTGATAACATTAACTGATTAATAATATATTTACATTTATTATAAATTGTGCTGAATTAAATATGAAATGCCTTTTGATTTCTATTTTAAATACATTTTAAAATAGATGTGCAGCAAATCACATCTGCCATTTTAATTTTAGAAATATTTAAGAAATGCATTTAAGCTAATAGTGGACACAGTTTTTATAATAAACTCAAAAATTGATTTTGTTCTTTTCTTGCTTTTTTTTTTCTTTCTCTAGGGTTCCCTTAAGGAAAAGACAGTTGAAAATCTTGAGAAATATGTAGTCAAAGATGTAAGTAGTAAAGGGAAGAGTGGATCTGCATGATAGCTTCCTTTACCTATTAGGGAAATTAACAAGCTTATTTATAATGAAATGAACAAGAGAAGATATTTGTTTGTCTTGGCAGTTTAACACATGCCAAGTATGAGCACCAGGCATTATCAGGTAGAGCATGGTGTTTGTTTTTCCTGTTTTTTATTAGGCAAAGAGGACCAGTATTTCATTTATCCTTTTAGCTCTAATTATAGTAATAGCAGCTAGAGTGGTTACTGTGTACATATCACTGTGCTAAGTGTTTACATTCATTATCCCATTTAACCTTCCATAAAACCTGAGTTAGTTTTTCTTACCTCTGCTTTAGAGATGAAGAAACTGGGGACTCAGGATTAAGTAACTTGCCCAAGTTCATACAGTTAGTAAGTAGAAAGCCAAAAGTCACACCTTAGTGTACTCTGAATGATAACCATGGAGCTAGATCATCTTAAAAATGTACATGTGTGACTATTATTTAAATTGTCTTTAACCTATCAACTGGGAATAATGAGGAAAGCTTTAAAATACTTCAAAAGACATTAGTGGTAAACATAAAAAATTTTAATGTCTATAGTTAATAGCATGTGTCAATTTCTTAGTTTTGATCATTGTACTACAGTTAAGATGTTAATATTAAGGGAAGCTGGATGACAAATACATGGGAACCCTCTGTACTATTTTTACAACTTTTCTGTTAAGTCTGAAATTATTTCAAAATAAAAAATACACAGACACACACACACAGAGCACTGAGATGAGATAACGTCTTCCTTTCTTACGGAGTAAAAGTAGTAGATGCAATTATTCCCTCAAAGTTCTTTGGTAAAGATGTCTTTTTTTCAGACTTTGTACCTCCTATTCCTATCCACTCCCACATCCATGACTGTTTCAAGAAAGAACACTGAGGGGTTCAGGAGAGGTACAAGAGGATTTGAGTGAAGGAACCTATTTACTGTGAGAGAAGGAAAGGCTCTTTTCTTTCTGGCCACATCAGGAGTCAGAATTTCTTCATGTAGCTGCAGATGAGTCTGGGCACTTTGAAGTTGCATTCTATACACATCATGCCGTTTCTGCAAGGTATTTCATAAAATGAAAGTGTACACACTGAGAGCATATCTAAAACTCTTCATAGAGTATTTAGCTGATTTTTAAAAATTGGCTTCTCCTATCTGTAACACACTTAATTCACTTACTTTAAGAGATTACAAGGTAATTTAAACTCTTCCTGAGACAGACATAAAGAGAAAGTTATGTTTTTTAATAGGCATATAATTATATATTTTATATATGTCTATTATATACACCATATATATTATACATACATAATAATTCATGCACAGTGACAATGTAGGCTTCTAAATGCAAAATTCTGAAACCAACCAACCGTCCCTTAAAGGGCATCACCTGTTCCTGTTTCAGTAGACAAAAAAAAAGTCCAGTATCTGACCATTCCACAGTGTAAGTGAATATATATATATATTCACTCTCACAGGAACCATATATATATATTTAGAGATACATTTCAGTATAAACTGTGTGTTGAATTTTGAATCTTTTCCTGGCCTAGTGATATGCCCTCTCCTGAGATGCTGGGCAGCAGCAGGGACAATAGCTCCTCGTCAGCTAAGAGATCACAAGGGTAAACAACTGATACATCCATTCTACTTTTCACTTTAAGTACAGTTCTGTAAGTTACAGTAGGCTTTGTGTTAGATGATTTTGCCCGACTGTAGGGTAATGTATGTTCTCAGCACATTTCAGGTAGACTAGGCTAGCTGCCATGTTCAGTGTGTTATCGGGACATAACCCCATCACATGTGGAAGAAGATCTATGTCTGTGTTTTACTGTTTTGTTCATCATCATAATTACATTTCAGGGAAAACTGCCTTTGCTTCTGAGCCGGATGAAGGAAGTAGGAAAAGTATTTCTTGCCACCAACAGTGACTATAAATATACAGATGTAAGTGCTTAATCTATTTGTTTCTTTATACAAAGGAATGATTTTGGACTAAAGAGCTGAGAATATAATGAAGAAGGTAGTTTATTAAGTGAGAGTAGTTTTTTGCCATTTCATTTTGAAAGCAGAATGAAAAAAGCAAAAGTAAATGGCACATATCATAGTGGTTCTCAAATTTTTATGAATATTTCTTTTGACAATTTTCCCTGATTATAACTGCCCACTTAAAGGCTTTCATTTTGGGGTTATTTAAAATATTTGTGCTGCTTAAAATGTCTTCTTTGTCTTTGTGTATCATTCTACAACTTGAAAAGTTACACCCTTTATTACATGTGTACATACATTCTCTCCCTGCCATTGGGAGCCAGACAGCAATAGATGGTAAAAAGATGTTTTGACTCTTAGCCATCAGAATTTACTACCTCTTAAAATTTTTGCCATGATTAAAGCATATAGAAAAGCTGATTTAATTCCTTAACCTCATGTTACTTTTGCTAAGCTGGTTACAAGTTCATAGTCCTAGCAAGCTTAGTGCTCGCTAACCCTCTTTATGTAAAATGCTGATTTAGAAATCTGGTGATTTGGAGTAAGTTGGTTTGATTGTCCTGGGAACCAGTAGTAAGAGGGCCATGGTGTGTTATTTCCATGTGAGTCATCAGTTTTCTCTACACCTTATCTCAGATACCCCTTACCTCCAAATATGTGTTCTGGTCCACTTGGAGAACTTGATAGGAATATGTGGATGAATCTGTATAAAAATACTTCCTAGAAGAACCTTGTGTTCTACTGAGAATGTCAGAAAGCTTGCATTTGTTTGCTGTGATGAAGCATTAATTTCTAGCTTCAACTCCCATGATTTCATAAACTTTAGAGGAAACAAGAATGTAACAAATCTTGTATTGAAAAAGATATGTCTTATAAAGAGCTTGTGTGTGCTTTACTTAGGTGTCCTATATCTCTTGCAGAAGTAGTAAATGGATCTTATGTTGGATTTTCTTTTTTCCAGAAAATTATGACCTACCTGTTTGATTTCCCACATGGCCCCAAGGTATTCTCTATAATATAACAGACTGTTGGTTTAGTAATAATGAATGCATTTAATATTCTGGAATATTGAGCATAAGGAATTGGTCAGGAGCCATCCAGAAATCTTCATTAATATTAGAAGTAATGCAGGAACTAGTATAATTTAAAGTTGCTGGCAATTTGAAAACTTGGTAGACAGAAATAAGAGATTCATGTGGTATTTAGTAGGATGGGACCAGGATTTTATGCCCAGGAATTATACAGAATTGCTAAATTTGTGTGGCAAAAAGGAATCTTCAGGTTGAAGGAGATAATCTTATTAAAAGAAACAGAAAATGTATATATTCTTAACAACTTCTATATTCTGCTGTTAGTAATTGCTGAGTTTTGTGTCAAAAGAACAGCTAACTTTGATACTTAGCAGAGAAGTCTTCCTTCCTTCTGTATGGCCATACTTAGATTTAATGAATACTAATCACAATTTAGGGGGTTTCCCTGGTGGCTCAAGTGGTAAAAGAATCTGCCTGCGATGCAAGAGACCCAGGTTTAGTCACTGGGTTTCTAGTCACTAGGCTTCTCTGAATAAATGTTAGTTAACAACTTTTGAGATCACCCAAAAGCACAGTATTTAGTGCTCTTTGTCTTGACCTTAAAAGGTTAAAAGCCTGGTTCCAGTTGAAGATGAAGTAATGTTAATGGGCATACCTTCCACATTAGTGCTGATTAGCCTGCAGTATGAGCCAGAGACCAGTGTGTACCTGGAACCACCATTCTGAAAGCATAACCCATAAAATTTGCTAATAATAGTTCTGTTAGCTATATACTTCAGTTCTAATGCTAAACTGCCTTTTTCTTAGTCAGTCTCTTACATATTTGTCTTTTTGCATCTCTCCTTAGCCTCTTTGAGCCTCTTAAGACCATTTTTAGAGTATGAGGACACTCTTTCATACATTAAATTGCTTGAAATAAATTAGTGAGTAGGTGAAACAATTTAAAATACAGAGATTATTAGAGTCATTGTTTATATTTTCACTTTGCCTGCTTTCAAAAGGATGTGGCTTATAATAAGCCACAGTATGTTTTTAATAGTGGCATTTTCTGATTTTACTTAGTATTTATATATTGCTTTCATCCGACCTGAGATGCAACACTAGTGCTTTCATATTAGGAGTGACGTTTTGGCTTTCGCTGTTTCTTCCTTATCAGCCTGGGAGCTCTCATCGGCCGTGGCAGTCCTACTTTGACCTGATCTTGGTGGACGCACGGAAACCACTGTTCTTTGGAGAAGGCACAGTACTGCGTCAGGTGGATACTGTAAGTTGAGAGGACGGTCTGTCCATGAGCAGTTACCCGTCATGTTCCTCCTTTCCCCCCTCCTATTCTTCCCCCAGGAAACAGGTATTTTTAACCTACTAGCCTTATCTCATCTTTGAAGTTAGAGTTTTGGTCTTAATTAATACAGCTGAATAATTCAAATGAATATAATTCAAAAGTGACATTCATTTGGCTGCCTAGCCAAGTAGCATTTTTGGTGGAGATTGTGATAGCTTTACAAAATCCAGATTTCTTTTCTCACAGAAAACTGGCAAGCTGAAAATTGGTACCTACACGGGCCCCTTACAGCATGGCATCGTCTATTCTGGGGGTGAGTCACGCACTTTCCTTTATATAAGTCTGTGCTTGAATCTACTGTGAAGCTTTGGTGTCCTCCTGACATGGTGCAACTTACGTTCTTTAGTATTCTAAAGATAGCGTCTCCTGAAGGTAAACACTTCAGTCATCTATTAAAGAGCTGGGAGGATGGGTTTGAGAAGTCAGCATGTCCTAATTTGATTTTCACTAAAAGGACCAGTTTTTCCTGTCCTCCTCCTCTGCATATTTGAGGCATTTTCTCAGTGTTGGAATCATGTGGATGGTTCCCAAGGCCTCAAGGGGGTTTTAGGAGTCCCTCCAGACACAGATGCGTATTTTATTGGAATGAGAAGCAGTTGAACAAAGCCCACCTAACGGCAGACCTGTGAGGAGAAATGCTAGTGGTGCTTTGGAGGGTTAGGGTCCCTCAAGCTGAGACGTGGTTTTGTTGCTGTTGGATTTGGGGATCGAGAGCTCTGGTCAGCACAGTGGCGCTAAAGGCCTTGTCATAGAGGCAGTAAAAAGAGTGATGGAAAAAGATGATGGTGAGTTTTTGTCTTAAGAAAGGTGAGCCCCTTTTCCAGTCTATTCCTCACATACTTATAAGAATAAAATTAATTTATATACTATTTAATGGTTATGGTACTTGGAATGCTGGTTTTTATTTTCTCATTGCATTGTTTCAGGTTCATCTGATACAATTTGTGATCTTTTGGGAGCCAAGGGCAAAGACATTTTGTATATTGGAGATCACATTTTTGGGGACATTTTAAAGTCAAAGAAACGGCAAGGGTGGCGAACTTTCTTGGTGATTCCTGAACTCGCACAGGAACTGCATGTCTGGACCGATAAGAGTTGTAAGGAACCATTATTCTTACTTTATAAATCTTTTCTATTGCTAGTTTATATCTTAATGGCTAGCTATGAATCAGTCCTTTTTGATGAACCATTACTTTGTATGCAGGGAGTCAGAAGCGGGTCCTAATATTTGAGCACCTCTTTCTTATGTAGCCATATATTTCACGCAAGTCCAGAATTTGGAGAGGTTATCTTGTTCCCCCTTTTTCTTGAATTCTTTAAAATACAGAATGTTACTGCTCTGAAAACTCAGCCTGCCTTAAGTAGTAACCCTGGCTCTACCACTTAATATCTTCATGCCATTAGGCAGATGCTGAGACACCCTGTGCCTTAGTATCCTCAGATGTGAAAATGAAGATAATACCTACTATCATAAAGTTGCTGAGATTTAACTGAGGCAGTGTGTTTATAAAGGAGATAGAAGTAACAACCTTTCTCAACTGAGGCTCCTTGTTTGAGCCTCAAAACAAAGAAGATGATTTGATATGACTCTCAGTTCTCCCACAGATGGTAGATCAAGAATATTTGTTACATACAGTGGATGCATCACTGCTTAGTTCTCTTTGGGGAACCCAGGCTCAGAAAGGCTGGAATGCTTACAACATATTTGGCTGTTGCTCCTGCTTGTACTTCTTGGTAGGACTTTCTGGCTAGCCATGGCAACCCACTCCAGTGTTCTTGCCTGGAAAACCCCATGAACAGAGGAGCCTGGCAGGCTACAGTCCACGGGGTCATAGAGATTCAGACACGACTGAGCGACTAACACTTTCACTTTCTTTTCAGCTTTCCACCTGTGTAACCTCAGAAATTTAGTTGATCCGGTTCTGTTTTCTGAACTTGTGACTCATTCTTTTACCCAAAAGTGAAACTGTTAACACTTGCTTTGCTGACATACCCAAGATGGGGTATGAATTGGCACTAAGCTCAGAATCAGCATCCGGTTGGGAAAGTTGTAGAGCTAGTGGTTTTGAGGAGGAGGAAGGGCTGTTCAAGAGGGAATGCTGGTGTCATCTGCTGCCAGATTCCAAGCAGTGTTAATGGGTTTTCCTGAAGGTGAGGCAAGTCATTTTATACACTCACCTACAGCTTTACTCTTCAGCCATATCTGAAACCTTTTAATTTAGTTTTTAGTAATAGTTAAAAACTAGATGCTTTTTGATTTACTTAAAACATTTTCCTTTTTCCAAACTTTAGCACTTTTCGAAGAGCTTCAGAGCTTGGATATTTTCTTGGCTGAACTCTCAAGTAAGTTTCCTCGTATCAAAAATTTCTTCCCTAAAAACCATCTACCTCTTCAGGAGTCACCTAGATATACAAGACATCCTTTCTAGAGATTTTCACTGGATTTTTCTTGTCTCCAGGCACCTTGACAGCAGCAGCAATGAGCGCCCAGATATCAGCTCCATCCAGAGACGTATTAAGGTATCCACCAAATGGGATTTGGGAGAAAACTTGGAAAATAAACTTGAAGTGATTTCTATATTTCTGATTTTGTACAGGCAGTGGCATATAGCCAGTGTTCAGTAAATGTCTGCTGAATGAGCTGAGTGTTAACCTTGTTCTCTGTTTTAGAAAGTCACTCACGACATGGACATGTGCTACGGGATGATGGGGAGCCTGTTCCGCAGTGGCTCCCGGCAGACCCTCTTTGCCAGTCAGGTGATGCGCTATGCTGATCTCTACGCAGCATCTTTCATCAACTTGCTGTATTACCCGTTCAGCTACCTCTTCAGAGCTGCCCACGTCTTGGTGAGTTAGTACAGCCCAAGGCCACTATTTACAGTTAAGATACACTGTTAAGGCCAAGTTCTGCAACTAGCTATCTGCATGGCACAGGAAAGTTTAGATCATTTCTTTCTAATGTGCAAAGCCCATGGCCAGGTTACACGGTTGCACAAAAAGTCTGAGAAAGAACAATCAAGATAGAATGTTACAGGGTTTAACTTTACTCTGAAACTATTAGATTTAGAAGTTGCTTGAATGGTGAAGGCTTTCCTCTATTTAGTACTAAATGAGAGAAGTGTAATTTTATATTCCTATAGTCTGTTAATAATACTCATCTAGATTTCAAGACTTTTTAGCTGTGAAATAGTAATTTCTCTTCCATCTTAGCAGTTTTAGACTCTAGTATCTGATCTGGGCACAGTTCTGAGGGCTTGGGAGTTTCTGTGCGGCCACCTAACACAGGCAGAGGGCTTAGGATCTGGGAGGCAGCTGTGTCTATCCCGCCTGCCTTCTGAACCTCTGGCTTTGTTGTAGATGCCCACGAGTCAACAGTGGAGCACACACATGTAGATATCAATGAGATGGAGTCCCCTCTTGCCACCCGGAACCGCACATCTGTGGACTTCAAAGATACCGACTACAAGCGGCACCAGCTGACACGGTCCATCAGTGAGATTAAGCCCCCCAACCTCTTCCCACTGGCCCCTCAGGAAATCACACACTGCCATGATGAAGATGATGATGAGGAGGAGGAGGAAGAGGAGGAGTGAGGAGAAAGATGCTGAGCACTCGCTACACAAGTTCTGGCAGGACTCACAGGAGCAAAGGATGTCCTTGTGTGGGTCCTAGTGGGGGGTGGGAGTGGGTTCCATCAAAGGTACATCTGGAAAGTTTCTGAAGACTAAATATTCTAATCATAGGGAGGTATTTGTTTTAGTTTTGTGTGTCTGCACTCTTTGCAGATGGTTCAAAATTGGAGTCTGTATTGGAGGAAAGTAAGGGTAAAGCTGGGCTGAACTGCATGCGACTGGCTCCATCATGGCTTTGTGACGCGGTTTCCTTGTTTCATCATTGGTGTGTGGCAGTATATTATCCAGATACACTAAGGGTGGCGAAGGGTCTCAGAGTGGAGCAAGGACGCCAGTGGGAAGATGTGATCCAAAAATGTTATGGTACAAATTGTGCTCTTACTCCGAAATCCCATCTTTTCAGTGCATTGCATAAGTATTGTATATCAGTGGAGAAATATATTATTTCCATTATCAAATGTAGTCTTCTGTTAAGGTCAGGGTTTCTTTACAAGCTTTCAGGTGTTGTCCATGACTCTGGTAAGACTGCTGTCAGTGGCTTTGCAGGAGTGTTCTCTGCTTGCTGTAGGGCTGGTCTGGAATGGACTGTAGTGATTGCATTTTGAGGCAAAAATCTTCATCCACATCAACAGTAGATTGATAGCAAAAACTGAAAAAAAAAAAAACACAAACCCTTCCTGCCCCGCCCAAAATGGTCTTTTTCCCATCTGAGGTAAATCTGTGGAAAGAATTTAGCTGAAAGAGGACAAAGGGCAAGCCACCCAAAAAGAACAGAGCCTCCTTCTTCTTTACCATAAGTGAGTAAAATTCATTAATGTGGGCCATACAGGTAGCTCATGCCACCCCATTCCAGCCTTCTTTATCCTCTTTGTCTTTTAAACTCAAGCTTTTAGAGGGTGGGAAGAGGGCTTTTTTGTGAGTCAGAACCATTTATGAAAACAGAGGGCACAATCAGTGTGAATAAATTCACTTCAGACTCCCAAGTGAAATCACTTCTTGTTGCTTGGAACAAGAATGGATCATTACTGCACACTTTAAGGTATTATAACTGCCTCTTCAGAACAGTGAACCTTATTACAACATTGTGTAGACGCTCACTTGAACCTTCATATGTTTCTTCCATTCTTACTGTTATTTGTCAACACGGGACGGTAGATTAGCTGCTCTAGAATCAATAAAGTTTAATATTTCTAATACTGACTTTGAGCCCTTCCTTAGCACAACTATAGACTGCTAGTTCAGGTGGGTTTAGGTTTGACTAAGTGATATCAATTTGACTTTCTCTTAAAGGAAATATACTCTAGTATAATTAATGGCCAAATTTATAGCACTTAAATGGGCCTCAGTTTTTTAAACTATTTTGGTACAGGACTATAACGTGGGGCTTTCTTTGAAAAGTCATTTTATAGGTAAGGGAACACAGCTCAGTAACTTAGCCAAGGCCATATTACTTTACTACTTTCAGTATATATGGCTTTGCATCGTCACATCAAGGCATGTGCATCTGATATCTATTAGGAATTGAATGCCGCTTTTAAAGTATTAGGTTGGAAATGCTGTTGCAGATAGCAATTACATACTGCTCTTGTTTTAAATGGTAGCAAATGTGGTCACCCCAGATATTAATTATTCTCATTCAAGATGAAGATATTGCCCAGTATGACAATGTCTTCAGTGATCCCAAAGCCAGATAGTATCTGGCTGACTTAGTACCTTCACATATTCTCCCTGTTAGAGTAAGGACCAACAAGCTCACATTGCTTTAAGGTACCACCATTTTGTATCATTTTATTCTTACCTAAGCATTTCTTTTCAGCTAGATGAGTCTCTGGTAGTGGGTCCAAAGACTGAGAAGTGAAAAAGCACACTCCTGAAATAAGAATTCCACTATTGGTCACAGCTTTCTTCAGGACCACCAAAATATATTTTAAAGACCCAGGATTCCATGAGTCTGAGACCCAGAGCAGAGCTGTTGCCTCTCTGCATATTATTCATTTCTGTTGGGAGAGTGCTGGGGAGTAATTGGCCCATGGGCAGCTGGCTATTCAGAGTAGCTGTAACTGGACTTGTTAAAATGTTTCTCTCTGATGTTAATAATTAAGGAAGTTAAACATAAAGCTATAATTTTTAGAAAAAAACAAAAAACTTAAGGTGTTTAGGCTGAGAGGAAGCTCTCCCAACTCTTCAGAATTTGTTTCCTGGGTATATGGTGAACACCACTTACTTTCAGACTCTAAGGCCCTAGGCACCCCAGCATATCCAGCAGCTGGTCAGAACACAGCCCAGCCTCTGCAGAAGGACACACCTGCACGCACATCTCTACAGAGGTGGTCAGGCAAAACGCGAATGGTGTACTTTAGAGAAGTTACTGAGAGCCAAGAAAGTTTAGTGTTCTGTTCAAACCTTAAGTTTTCTACCGTAAGATCCTTTGAGACCTAAAATAACCTTTCTAAGGTGCTTTTAGGAAAAGCAGGTCTTAACAGAACAGCTAAGAGCTACAAATCCTTTCGACATGTTAGTGTTGTTTTTAAGCAACCACTTTAAAAAGCCACTTGCAGTGACATGTCAGATTTAAAAGTACTTTGTCCATGTTTAGATATTCCTAAATCAGATTTATTTGTTTAAGAAATATTTTGTCAGCAACTTTAAAGCCCTGCAATTTTTCCAAGGCTGCCACAGCATTTAAAAATACTCCGCTTATTCACCACAAATAGCCTGAGACAAACAACGGCATATCTAAGTCTACATTAAGGGTAGGAGCCTTGTCCACATTCCACATTATGGAAACTATTTAACTTTCTTTGATGGTGGGAAAAATGATAACTATGATCTAACTATTGCCATACGCTTAATCCCAACTCCTCAGTTCAGTAGTTTATGTCTCAACACTTAGGTTTCTCATGACATTCTTTCTTGGTGACTGGAGCATAGAGCTATTCTTAAAGTTTTTCCTCAAATGGAACAATTTCAAATGATACACAGCTTTGGGAGGCCCTGAAAATGAAGCCTCAACCATGGAGCTACCTGAGAAGCCTTGAAAAAAAGACTGGATGCACGGCCGCGAGGGAGGACATGCGCACGCACAGCAGCCAGGTAACTTCCCAGAACCCACACGGCCCTAGCCCACGCCCCCCGGAGCAGGAGAGCAGCAGCATTCACTGCAGAACGTGGCGTTCACTGCTGAGCGTGGAGGCCAGCAGAGAGCAAGTCATCTATGGAGAGAGCATTCGCCTGCAGAACGAACAAGGCTGTTTTTCTGTTTAGCCTGGCAATTTCAAGCATTGCTCCCCTGCCCTCAGACATCATGTCTTCCTCCCAAGGCCACAACCATCTGACTGGTCCCCACAAACGTAGATAAAAATTAAAATATAAACAATAGTTTAAGTGCCTTTAAAGAGCTTTAACCCAAAAAGTACTCCCGAGTGAACACAGAACACTTCCTCTCAAGCTCATCAACTCTTAACTATAAATGTAAGTAATTCTAGTTTCTAATTTAAAATGACAGAAATTTTTGGTCTAGTCACTGCCCATAAAATACCTTTGCTCCACTTTATGGAATTAGGTACATATATATTCACCGAAATGCTCTGGTCTCCCACTGTGCTCTTCCCAAAGCCGTGTTTGGCCGGGGCAATAGATGAGGCTTAAGAGTCTAGGCCATTGGAAACTACATCACACACACACGAGCCCAAGCAGCTGAGTGCACAGTCTTCACATGAAAGACAGTATTAGTCCTTCCAAGTCTCACAAGTTTCTGAAATAACTGGAAAGAGGACTTGTCATGCACACCTTCCCAGCACTGAAAAGTGTTCAGTGTTGCGAGAGGGTTTGCACCAAAGATGATTAGTTTGTGGCTGTGGGAATTTTAAAGCAAGTAACTTTGTTTTTGGACCCACTGCCCTCGGTTCAGTGATGTAGCAGAGTTGTCGCAGGGAAGCTGGCTTCATCTAAAATTCCTGCCATGTGTAAGCCGACTGTTGGAGCGCTTCATAGTCACTCATATCCTAGCAGGAAAGGCTCTCTGACAAAGGATTCTGGTACCCAATTCCGCCTGAATCTTTAGGCCTCACAGTCATCCACTATGGGAGATGTCATGCCACTAGAATGTCACAGAGAGGCACTATAACCACTGCTTCGTTCTGGGACTTTTTGAAAGAGCAGAGATGTGAGGATCTTGGAGGGAAAACGATAAAACAATCATACAAAGAAGCCAAACATTTATTAGCCATCTCATATAATGAAACATTTTGGCTTTAATAAGGAATTATCTATTAAATTACCTTCAAAAAGTGTGTTTCCAGAAATCAACTCCAGGCTAGAAAAAGGTCATTTGTACTGGTCATTTTCTCTACAAGACCATCTGATCACTATCTTTGTCCTCAGAAGTGCTGGGTTAACGAGATGCACTGGAGAGCATAATGTATGAGATGAAATAAAAACTGCAGAGTTTTTATCATGATACAGCTCAGGAATGAACCAACATGCAGGCAACTCCATGGATGCAGAGGGAAGGCTTAGGCAAACCTCATCTTCACAGGAGGAAAAATGACATTTTCCTTTGAGAATTTCCTGATTTGAGCTCAGGACTCACCTAGGCAAACTGAGTAAAGCAGGAAAAACTAAACAAAGCAGCGAACTGGCAGCAGACATGCTAGAGAGAATTCCTTCCCTGGCCCTGCTTTCTGCTCTTCTAAGGAGAGCAAACAGGCTCCCAAGAGGTAACACTTAACTGGGATGTAGCTCTTTTTCCACTTTCAAGAAATTGGGGGTGATGACTGGGGAGGTGGGAGAGGTGGTTAGGTCAGGTGGTGTCTTAGCCAGGTTTGTCAGCAGTTCTTTATAAAATGTCTCCAGGCCACAGGACTAGTGTAAGTAAAACAGATCAAGAACATCATGGTTAAAGCAATACGGTGAGAAAAACAAGGGACTAGTCATTGAGAAGTTCAATTCTCAGAAGAATGTAGAACTGAGACAGAGGGAAGGTAAAAGGGGATCCAAAAGGATGTGGTCTAGGAATAGATCATAAAGGGTCCGTGGACCTCAACTGGAAGAGCTTCAGGATCTGGTCACATGAGTGAGGAGGGTGAGGAGGAGGATGGGGCTCACCCAGGAATCAGGCAGGCCCACGGAATCCTGAAGAGCATCTGACCATGACTCCCCACACTCATGCCCTTGATTTTAACTTGGTAGACCATCTGTGCCTCTTGCAACCATTGTCTTAGGCTTCCCATCACAGAGAAAGATGTGCAGAGCCATTTTCATCTTTAAGAGCCAACTGAGAGGCTTGGATGAGGCCTCTGGGCTTGCCTAGGGAAAAAAAAAGTTAGACATTTGCCAGCTGAAATGTGTTTTTAGTGATGGAGCTGCAAATGTCTGGGGCAGTTTCAATGGGTACCCCAGCATCTTTATCTAAAATGAACTGATGGGGAACAGATTATGACCCTTGAAAAAGTGAACACAGCCCTGCTGTTGGCTAGAAGTTGGAGTACTAGGCTGGAAGTTGGAGGCTCAAGTTGTAGCACCTGCTTCTCTTTTAATTTAAGACTTGGTAGTATACATTCAAAGGAAATGCCCCGCTGTGTTGCCTTGGTGACAGTCAATCCCAGCTTTCCCACTAGGCCTGTATTGGCAGAGGTGATAGGGGAGAGAGGGAACACACATTCGCTAGAAGGGTGAACAGAAATCATCATTTATCTAAATAGAATAATAGAAATGAACAAAAACCTTTTAAAACAATCACAAAATTTACAAATAAATTGATACAAAATAAATAGATTGTAAATCTACAACATCGTTTGAATTATAAAATGCATTCATTATGACAATCAGCTCATGAAACCTATACATGTCATTTGTGCTTATTAGGTTTATGGACACAGCTCTAGATAACTGTGTTCAGAAAACTCCGCTGCTGCAAAGCATGAAATGTACACTATGATACAGTGAGTAAAGACTAAGGAGGGTGGAAATCAGACTCAAAGCGGGTCTTCTGTGAGGCACCAAGGCAGCGCTTGCATTGGACCTCAAAACCAAGAAAAGTCATCTCAGAAGCCCAGGTGGGCAGGCAGCTCCCCGGTGCACAGAGATGGATCCTGTGATCCAAGGTGGGAATTGGAGACCATCCCTGTTGTGGGGCCAGGCCACCGACCTGACTTCGGAGTGTGGGAGTGGAGGCCCTGGCCTCAAAGCCATGCTGTACCACTGCCTAGAGAACAGACCCGGTCACCACGAAACCACCTCTAAAGTATCTCACGGAGGTCCCTGAAGAGGCCCTGCCGCGAAGTAGGAGACCTGCCTCCATCCTCATCTCAAAACACTTGCTGTCAGGAACAGAGGTGGGTCCAATAAAGGGCCTGGCACACTAGGACCAACGTAAGAGCAGCAACCTGTTTAAGACGAAAACAAACAAAACTGCTCCTCCTCACCCACTCTGAAAGACAACAGAACCCTGGGCTCCATGGATGAGGGGCTCGGGAACAGATCTCATCTCAGTCACAGACGATGCACTAACAGTAGAGGCGTATGTACATAATAAATAATAATATAAAATAAAGCATATACATTTGTGGGCTTAAAGGACTCTGGAAACGAAAAGTCAATGGATTGACACATTCCACCTTCACAGTAGACTTTAGACATGGGGAGTAATGAACCAGGAGTGAGGCTGGGCTCTCTGGGGAATGAGAGTCCTGAGGCCTTCCTTTTTTCTCCCTCTCCCTTCTGCTCTGTGAGCCTGAAACCAGCTGTTTATACCCAAGGGGCCTGGGCCTCCCAACTTAAGGGCAGGCACCCAAGGTCCTGCAGGTCCACACTTGACAGTTCTCTCCAGGGTAAGTCTGAAGAGGAATCTGAGCCCACTTCTCAAATGAATCCTTGCTGGTCAGTGTGAGCAAATGCCAAAAAAGGATGCTGCCAATGAACACAGTACTCTCAGTCATTCTTCCAAGTCATTCCTGTCTGATACCCAGTGGGTATTCAAACTTGGAAATGAGTACTCAAAAGTTTTATAGTGCGTGTTAGATCTGTGGCATGCAAGCTCCTAGAACTTTACTCTCTTGCCACTTGGAACCTTTTGTTTCCATGTTGCTTCAAGTACAGCCCGATATTTAAAACAATTCTGAGATGATGTCAGTGGCTCTAGCATATACAGAGAGAAAGCTTACTTGAGCCGAGTCAACCACAGAAGTCTGCAAAGAAGGTCCCCAGCCCAGATGGTGGGATGGAAAGCTGCCTCAAGTGCTGCAGCTGCTGTGAACTGCCCTCTTCCCTCCTATTCTCAGGGCTGACCAGGGACTCCTGGCATCTCCAGACAGGGCAGGAGGAAAGCCAGCTCATAAGCACTCCCTGTAGGAAGGATACCTGCACGTGCTGGAGGTGGAAGGCCCACCGTCACAGCCTTGAGCAATCTTGGCTTGGGTGCCCTGCGCATCCAAAAAGAGAGGCAATGAACAGCAAATGAACAACATTCCCCAAACTCATCTCTTCTAACAGCCCACTCAAATACAAAAGAAAGGTGGAAAGATAAAAATCTGCAAATGGCCCTGAGGTATAAAAATCCACTGAGTAGGTTGCTCACTGATAACGTTTACATGGGAAAAGTTTCTGAATTCCCAAATCACTTTCATACTGAACTCCTTAAATCCCCCCTAATTCTACATTAACCTGCCAGCCCTCCAAGATGCCCTTGATAGCCTGAAGCACCACTAGTTCGGAGGCCATAACAGAACCACACCTGACCTGGGATCAGAGCCCATGTCCTCAAGTAGGAAAGTGAGCAGTGGCACTTCAGAAATCTCCACGCCCTGAACTGCCCAGCTCAGTCTGGCAGTCCTCACCGCTCTGCAAGAAAAACCATCTCCAGGATCAAAGTAGAGAGGGGAGTTGTTCCCACCCTCGTGCTAACAAGAGCTGGTGTAATGTGACATGCCCCAAGCCAATCCTCTCTGGTCGCCTCCTGCTTAGAAGCCCAGGGAACAAGGTGAGCACCTTCCTGTGCCAGCCCAGGTGAGTCCTCTGCCTGGACTGGGCCCTGGCGAACACTGGAGGGATACTGGTCTCCTGGTCCAGGAAAGGACAAAGTGGTCAGATCCCTGGCTGGTTTTCAGAAGGTGACAGGGTTGGATTTTGTTTTTGACCAGCCATGACACAGGCTCAGTGGGCCAGGGCCTACTTAGGTCTGCTCCTCGACTTGAGGTAATTTGAGGACAGAAGTTCATGGTCCCTGCTTAGCCCAAATTCCTGTTGCTTCATTTCCTAAGGGAAATGCACTTCTTGTATCTAGCACTGTTTTCCAAGACATGGAAAAGCTGGTCCTTTAACTGTATGGTACCGGGGACAGCACAGGTCAATATATTCACAGTTAATGTTCCATAATAGTGTGAAGTTTTACATTCAACACGTGCACAAAAGTTCCTTGAAATAATATTAGGAAATGGCAAGATGCCCTATTCTTCCCACCAAGGGAAGACAATCCTGTCAGCATGGGCACTGAGCTCTCTTCCAGAAGCGAGGTGAGGAGGGAGGGGAGGGAAGTTACATGGGGTGCCCTTTCAAATTCAAATTATATAAGAACCAAGGCTTAAGCTAACTATAAGTTGACTAACATCCCAATTTCCATGCACAAATCTTAAGGCTCTGTTCTCCTAAAAGTTTAAACACTTGATTCTGGACTTGCTATTAGGCAAGATGAACAGAGAATTGAGAGAGAGAGAACTTCTAAAGCACTAGGAAGTCTCATTTATGAAGAAAAAGCAGACTGTCCTGGGAACACCTGGATACCAGAACCTAGTCCCAGGAGGAACCTTCGGGATGCCGGAATGGCTGCTCAGCAGCAGGAGGTGGCCCTGTCTGGTCCCTCAGAGCCAGGGCTCACTGCAGGGGCCCCAGAGGATGCTGAAGAGGAGAGCGAGGCCCTGGGCCGGACAGTAGGCTCCCACACGATTCAGAACCCCAGGCCCTGTGTCTGCTCCTTGACCCACTTCCTCACCCATGCTTACAAAGCCAGCAGCCCAAGGAGAGGACGATCCACGGTGGTGCTAAGGACTGCCCACCACACATCAAGATCTCAATTACCTGCCCTGCTCCCGTTTACTTTATAGACACGAATTCCACAGACCTTCTGAGCTCAAGTCATTCTCCTGCTCGCCTGCCTCACGGAAGTAATGAGCCAGCATTTCTCCTTCAACAGCCTGAAGTTAGTTCCAGAAGCAAAGTGGGGTCTGGAAGAGATATCTACCACTCAGATGTTGAGTGTTACCATCTGAAGGGTCCTAAGCTTTCCCCAAAGAAGATGTAACTGTTGCCAAATGTTAGCTTTCATTCCTTCAGGGACCAGACAGGACCTACTTGGGATTCCCTGTTGCTATAAAACAGTGTGAAAAATCAAAGATAAAGAGTATTTTATAGAAAATAAATATGAACTTGGGAGACTAAAATTTCATCCTCCAGGAGCCCCATGGCAAAGCCCTCCTGCCACCAGCTCCTTTAGAGAGGACTTTTCAAAGAGCCACACTGAGCAGGTATGGCAGTGTGGAAAAGTTATCCATTTCTCCCTGAAGCCAAGGAGCCAGCAGCTGAAATCCTCTCACCAGGGTTTTAGGATTCTCAGAGGAGCAGGTAGACTCCAAAAAAGATCCAACACACTAACAGTGATTCCAGAGGATCCTTCCAGTGGCAACGTGCCTGGAGATGGACCATGTCGGGAGGCAGATTGAAGCAGATAGGCCAGGGGAAGCTGATGGGCAGAGATCCTGGAGGCCAGAGATACCACGGCTTGGCAGCCTGGCTCCACCACTGGGACGGCAAGTGCTGTCCTGGCCCAGAGCGTGGCCCGGGGGCTGGAGCAGAAACCTTCCCCAGCAAGACCCAGGTTTCCCTTATTACAGGGAATTCTCATTTCTGCACGGCCCCCTACACAGACAATCCCAGTTCCAGAGTCGCATCACGCTGGCGTGTGCTCAGCTCAACGCATTTTAAGAAAGCAAGACCTTTACACTTTATGTCAAGCCCGATGGTGGCAGTGCCATCCCATTGGTGGAATCTGCCAGTGGGTGCTGGCAGCAGGCCACTCAGCCCCTAAGGGGGCACCCCAGTGACTTCTACCAAATGAGGCAGTACTTCCCTTACCAAGGAACATGGCACTTTCTGGGAAGATGCTCCAGGACCGACGTACCAGGGGAAGCCATGCACCGGGCAAGCACGCGACCCTGGAGCCACCGAGCTGCTCCCTGGGAGGCAAGCCCAGCGTGTTTCTGGTTCTTCCCCAACCACAGCTCCCACCCACCAGTGCCCAGCTTGGGGTGCACAGTCCTACCTTGAGGAAGGAGAAGAAACTGCCGCTTAGCCCCGGGGCTTCCCTTCGTGCAGTGAGACCCAATGGAGAAAACGCTATCTTCTTGCCTAGAGACTGGACACAGCGCAGACTGACAGGTCTACATGAAAACTGTGGTCAGCAGAAGTCACTTCAGTGTATGAATGTTGCCCCCAAAATGCACATATCCCTTGGGTTAACACTTAAAACATAGCTAAGAGTTAAGAATTCATTCATTCAAGAAATACCTCCTGACATTGATCTCACTACACGTGATGAATCTGGTATTAAAAGAAGACAGAGACACACATGAAATGGCCATACACACATTTGGTTTCTGAATCCCTGGTTGGGACCAAACTGCCCCTGGCTGTTACAGGCAGCCTCTCTGGCATGGGCCGAGTCCGCGGCAGAGGCACAGAGGTCCTCGGGTGGGGACGCACAGCCCCTGCTGGGCCCATGGGCCCAGGTCTGAGGGGAAGAGGGACAGTTGGCTCCCTGGATGGAGGGGCAGGGGCTGGCAGTCCCCGGAGTTCCCTCCGTGAGACACATGGGTTGACGCGCCTTCTCGGCGGGGCGCAGAGCACAGGTGGAAGGTCTGACTGCTTTTCTAACAACCGCATACCGTCCCAGCAAGAAGGGCAGGAGCGTGGACGACACACCCGAGGTTACTCGAGGGCCCCGTGGAAGATTTCCATTTGGCATCTGTGTAGCAGCATCTTGGGTTAACAAGAGCAAGGCCGGGGGTGGGGTGGGATGACGACGCTCTGGAGGTTCAGACAGGGAAGAGGCCTGGCTGAGCCAGAGGTCCCAGGCTAGGGGAATGTTGGGGGGGATCCACCCTGGCCTCTTGCAAAGATAAACCATCAGTTTAAAATTCATTAACATTCATTTTGGTGATAAAAAAAAAAATCCTTAGAGTGGGAGCAAAATCGCATTCCAAGCAAATGTTAAACCTTTCTGAGGGAAGAGACACCATTAAACATTAACGTAAAACAACACTGAGCTCAGAGAGGCAACTGTGGGTGTCCCTGTTCGGGCTCCACCACAGGGCCAACAGCCTTCGCAGGTCTGTGTCATTCATCCTTCAAGTTCGACAGCGACACCCACTGGGGCACAGAGGAAGGGTGCCCCTCCCTGGGGCGGTGGGGAGGGAGAGCCCAAGGGAGGCCACTGGAGGGACGAGTCCATCCTCTTATGGTCACATCATGGGGTCACAGCAGAGTTCAGACAGAACAACTTACAACTCTGCAAAAGACACTTTTTAAAAACATGATCTCTCGGAAAAAAATAAATCGCGACAATTTTCAACTTCATGCAAATCGAGGGAGGAGAGTGAATAATGATAAAAGGTACAGCTGAAAAAATAAACATGATTCTATTTGGGCGGACGAAGTTCATCTCCATAATCTCGAAATGCCACGCCCTGGCTGTCGACTTCCTGTCTCTGATTTCCATGATTTCCATGCCTGCCCTCCCCGGCCTCCTCTGCTGCTTCCAGGAAGGGGACAGAGTCTTTGGTGTCAGGACGTTGCAGGAGGCAGCATGGCACACAAGCTCACACTAGTGGGATTTACGGTCGGACGGCGGGAGGCCGGCGGCCTGGCGTGGGGGCCGGGCCCCCTAGATGGCGCCTTCGCTGTGCAGGCTGTGGTTGGCCTTGGTGTGCGTCACACAGTTCTGTTGTTGAGCAGGTTGGCCGTCTCATCCGGCAACCCGTCGTGCAGCTCCGTAAGAGTCAATTCAATTTTAGTGTTTTCACTGTCTGAAGACTGAGGAGTCTTGTCCATCCGGGATGCCATCAAGGCATTTTGGTATTGCTGTCTTGAGATCTGAGGCCAGGAGATGGTACAGAAAACAAACCAAGATAATATTTTTAGGCTATCTTTTCTCCATATGGCATTACATTATTATACCTTATGTCCCCTGAAGGGCCCCTAGTAGTTTCCCTAGGTGAAAGCCATTCTTCAGCCACTTTTTACAGTTGATGTTGACTCTATGAACAGGTCAGTTTATACTGGTATAAAGCTTTATCCAAAGTCTGTCTCAAAATTCCACCCAGACTAGAAAATGGAGATAGGCTTCCATCAGCTAAAGGTGGCTCGTCCCCTCAAAGCCATCTTTATTCCAGACTGAGAAAAAAGCTGTCTCGGGGGAGGAGGTAAGCTGAGGGTTCTCCTTAGCAAATCCTCCAAGCTTCTCAGAAGTCTGTGAAGACTGGCTAAAAAGGTTTCCTCTTTTTCTTACCATCTCCAGCTCTCACTCCCTGAAAAAGAAAGCTACATCTGATTTGGCAGCTCACTGGACAGAGCCAGGGAGATCAATAGTCTTCCCCGGCGGAGGCAGGACCCCCGCAAAATGACCAGGAAGGCTCCGTGCAGGGGCCAGGGAGCCACCTGCTCACAAGGGAAGCAGACCTTCCCCTGCCAGGCCCAGCCAGGCCACCCTTCCCTCACCTTAACAAACTGGAGATCGGAGAGGGCTCGCACTGAGTAGTCAGGGATGTAGACCTGGAGGAATGCAGAGTTGAGCTGATTGTTGCTACTCCCCAGAGTCGGCGTTACCGCATCAATTCGGTCACTGCGACTAAGAGAGTCTGAGTGATTCAAGCCGCACGGGCGAGGAGGTGACTTGTTTTCACCTGGAAAAGGAGGAAAACAAAAAAAAAAAAACAGCTGCCTTTTAAGTGAGGTCAGATGTCACTCAAGTCAGCTCTTTATTTTCCACGTAAAGTAATAAACAAGTTCAACTGCAGGGTCTCTTGACAGCGTGCTCACAGCTTCTCCTGCAACAGATTCCCAGCCCCATCCATATGAACACACTGAGTCTCCAATAAGTAAAGACCCGTGGCTGCAGGGGAGGTGACGCCCCAGACACAGAAGCTGCTTGATAAAGGCCTGGGCTGCAGGAAGGCAGCACAGCATCATTTTGCCAGGAGCAAAAGCACTTGAGAATGTTCCTAAATCAGTATGTATTTTTAAAGGATCAAATCAGGTCTATCTGTTCATACTTCTCAGCCAAACCTGTTATCTTTGCCTCTGACCCCAGTAAAATCCCTGAAAGGCAGCCTCAGGATCTCTCAGGATTTTAAGCACCCTTAGTTCAGTTCAGTCGCTCAGTCGTGTCCAACTCTTTGCTACCCCATGAATCTCAGCACGCCAGGCCTCCCTGTCTATCACCAACTCCCAGAGTTCACTCAAACTCAGGTCTATCGAGTCAGTGATACCATCCAGCCATCTCATTCTCTGTCATCCCCTTCTCCTCCTGCCCCCAACCCCTCCCAGCATCAGAGTCTTTTCCAATGAGTCAACTCTTCGCATGAGGTGGCCAAAGGATTGGAGTTTCAGCTTCAACATCAGTCCTTCCAATGAACACCCAGGACTGATCTCCTTTAGGATGGACTGGTTGGATCTCCTTGCAGTCCAAGGGACTCTTTAAGAGTCTTCTCCAACACCACAGTTGAAAAGCATCAATTCTTCTGCACTCAGCTTTCTTCACAGTCCAACTCTCACATCCATACATGACCACTGGAAAATCCATAGCCTTGACTAGATGAACCTTTGTTGGCAAAGTAATGTCTCTGCTTTTCAATATGCTGTCTAGGTTGGTCATAATTTTTCTTCCAAGGAGGAAGCGTCTTTTAATTTCATGGCTGCAGTCACCATCTGCAGTGATTTTGGAGCCCCCCAAAATAAAGTCTGACACTGTTTCCACTGTTTTCTCATCTATTCCCATGAAGTGATGGGACCAGATGCCATGATCTTTGTTTTCTGAATGTTGAGCTTTAAGCCAACTTTCTCACTCTCCTCTTTCACTTTCATCGAGGCTTTTTAGTTCCTCTTCATTTTCTGCCATAAGCGTGGTGTCACCTGCATATCTGAGGTTATTGATATTTCTCCCAGCAATCTTGATTTCAGCTTGTGCTTCATCCAGCCCAGCGTTTCTCATGATGTACTCTGCACAGAAGTTAAATACACAGGAAGACAATATACAGCCTTACGTACTCCTTTTCCTATTTGGAACCAGTCTGTTGTTTCATGTCCAGTTCTAACTGTTGCTTCCTGACCTGCATAGAGGTTTCTCAAGAGGCAGGTCAGGTGGTCTGGTATTCCCATCTCTTTCAGAATTTTCCACAGTTTATTGTGATCCACACAGTCAAAGGCTTTGGCATAGTCAAGAAAGCAGAAATAGATGTTTTTCTGGAACTCTCTTGCTTTTTCCATGATCCACTGGATCATGGAAAATTTGATTATGGCAATTTGATCTCTGGTTCCTCTGCCTTTTCTAAAATCAGCTTGAACATCTGGAAGTTCATGGTTCACATATTGCTGAAGCCTTGGAGAATTTTGAGCATTACTTTACTAGCGTGTGAGATGAGTGCAATTGTGCAGTAGTTTGAGCATTCTTTCTTTGGGATTGGAATGAAAACTGACCTTTTCCAGTACTGTGGCCACTGCTGAGTTTCCCAAATTTGCTGGTATATTGAGTGCAGCACTTTCACAGCATCATCTTTCAGGATTTGAAATAGCTCAACTGGAATTCCATCACCTCCACTAGCTTTGTTCATAGTGATGCTTTCTAAGGCCCACATTCAAGGATGTCTGGCTCTAGGTGAGTGATCACACCATCGTGATTATCTGGGTCGTGAAGATCTTTTCTGTACAGTTCTTCTGTGTATTCTTGCCACCTCTTTTTAACATCTTCTGCATCTGTTAGGTCCATACCATTTCTGTCCTTTATCGAGCCCATCTTGTATGAAATGTTCCCTTGCCACTGCTAAGCTGCTAAGTCACTTCAGTCGTGTCTGACTCTGTGCAACCCCATAGAGGGCAGCCCACCAGGCTCCCCCATCCCTGGGCTTCTCCAGCCAAGAACACTGGAGTGGGTTGCCATTTCCTTCTCCAATGCAGGAAAGTGAAAAGTGAAAGTGAAGTCTCTCAGTCATGCCCGACCCTCAGCAACCCCATGGACTGCAGCCTTCCAGGCTCCTCCATCCATGGGATTTTCCAGGCAAGAGTACTGGAGTCGGGTGCCATTGCCTTCTCCGAATGTTCCCTCAGTATCTCTAATTTTCGTGAAGAGATTTCTAGTCTTTCCCATTCTGTTGTTTTCTTCTACTTCTTTGCATTGATTGCTGAGGAAGGCTTTCTTATCTCTCCTTCCTATTCTTTGGAACACTGCATTCAGATGCTTATATCTTTCCTTTTCTCCTTTGCTTTTCGGTTCTCTTCTTTTCACAGCTGTTTATAAGGCCTCCTCAGACAGCCATTTTGCTTTTTTGCATTTCTTTTCCACGGGGATGGTTTTGATCCTTGTCGCCTGTACAATGTCACAAACCTCCGTCCATAGTTCATCAAGCTATCTATCAGATCTAGTCCCTTAAATCTATTTCTCACTTCCACTGTGTAATCATAAGGGATTTGATTTAGGTCATACCTGAATGGTCTAGTGGTTTCTCCCACTTTCTTCAATTTAAGTCTGAATTTGGCAATAAGGAGTTCATGATCTGAGCCACAGTCAGCTTCCGGTCTTGTTTTTGCTGACTGTATAGAGCTTCTCCATTTTTGGCTGCAAAGAATATAATCAATCTGATTTTGGTGTTGACCATCTGGTGATGTCCATGTGTAGAGTCTTCTCTTGTGTTGTTGGAAGAGGGTGTTTGCTATGACCAGTGTGTTCTCTTGGCAAAACTATATTAGCCTTTGCTCTGCTTCATTCCATATTCCAAGGCCAAATTTGCCTGTTACCTCAGGTATTTCTTGACTTCCCACTTTGTATTCCAGTCCCCTATAATGAAAAGGACATCTTTTTTCGGTGTTAGTTCTAAAAGATCTTGCAGGTCTTCATAGAACCGTTCAGTTTCTTCAGCGTTACTGGTTGGGGCATAGGCTTGGATTACTGTGATATTGAATGGCTTGCCTTGGAAACGAACAGAAATCATTGTATCGTTTTTGAGATTGCATCCAAGTACTGCATTTTGGACCCTTTTGTTGACCATGATGGCTACTCCTTTTCTAAGGGATTCCTGCCCACAGTAGTAGACATAATGGTCATCTGAGTTAAATTCACCCATTCCAGTCCATTTTAGTTCGCTGATTCCTAGAATGTTGACATTCACCCTTGCCATCTCCTATCTGACCACTTTCAATTTGCCTTGATTCATGGACCTAACATTCCATGTTCCTATGCAATATTGCTCTTTACAGCATTGGACCTTGCTTCTGTCACCAGTCACGTCCACAACTGGGTATTGTTTTTGCTTTGGCTCCATCCCTTCATTCCTTCTGGAGTTATTTCTCCACTGATCTCCAGTAGCATACTGGGCACCTACCGATCTGGGGAGTTCCTCTTTCAGTATCCTATCATTTTGCCTTTTCATATTGTTCATGGGGTTTTCAAGGCAAGAATACTTAAGCACCCTGGGAGACACCAAACCCCTTTAGAAGGTTTGATTAGATTAGCTTAGGTGCTGGGGCAGTCTTCAATGAACTTTTTCATTAAAACAAAGTGAAAGGAAATCCAGGTGAGTCTAAATGTTGCTGCTTTTAAAGGCACATTCACCATAGCTTCTAACACATTTCATTAAAAATAAAACCCACCACCCCTCACCAAGGTTTCTTCCATTTTTGCTTTTCTAGTCAAACCTATTGCACAAATATCAACCGAGTGCCCACCCTGAATTGCACAAGGTCTCCCATCTGGTGGCTGGCTGCTCTTTCCAATGTGGTTCTGACTGGCTCTCAGCTGGTCCCACCCTTTAACAACAGGAAAGTCTGTCATCAGCGCTGTTAAAATTGCTTCCTCAACTTCAAGTGACAGCCTCTCCACTCTATGGAGCTCTATCGAGTAACTTCCACTCCTCTGCTACTTGGAATAGCCCTGAGGAGTTTGAAGATAGTGCTCTGAAGTCTCTTCTTCTCTGGGCCAAATAATTCAACCATTCACCTCGCATTTTATCTTTCCTTAGCCCATCCGGACCACCATGTGAGAGACCATTGAGCAAAAGTCCCTGTTTAAATATGACAAGTAGAACAAAACATGGCAAGTACTCAAGGAAGCCAATATGATGGGTTCATTGTCTCCTAAAATTTTCATGTCACAACGTTCTCTACAGTTTTCAGGTCAGGAGCCAATTTTCCATTGTTGGTCAAAATTAAAACTCAACAGCACTTCCTCTTGTTGCTTCCACTTAAGAGAACATGGCAGATTAATAATTTATCAGATATCTTCTATTTAGCAGGTGACCTAACTGTGATCAGATGGCCTGACTTTGCTAAGCCTCAGATTCCTTATCTAGCACCCGTCTTATAAGGTCTGACGATGAGACAACATGAGATAAGGTAAAGCACTTAGCATGATGTCTGGCACCCAGTAAGTGTCGATGAATGAGCCTCGTCACCATTATTATAGTCTTTCCCCGAAGCCCCACCCCAGAACTCTCCACCATTCTCCTACCCTCAGTATCAAGCTTCTCTGCACGTCTGGTAATTTTGCACAGGCTGACAGATGCAACCATCTGTGAAACAAGGGATCCCACTCTATCTCCAGGCTTTAGCCCCAAATCTACAGATACTTCTGAAATGGTGTTTACTTCTTTGAGTTTCAATTTAATGTTATGAAAACAAGACATCTGGAGATGTTCTGGCTGTCCAATGGTTAGGACTCAGCGCTTTCACTGCTGGGGGCCCAGGTTCAGGGAACTGAGATCCCGCAAGCCGTATGGCACAGCCAAAAAACAAATTATAAATAAATAAAAACATTTTAAGACCACTTTTCTTATTTGATCAGACGCTGTGCGTTGCCCGATTGCTGTCATGGGCTTTCTGCCTCTCAATCTCCTGTTACTTTTCTCCTGAGGAGGATTACAGGGCAATTTCTCTGGTCTCCCAAGGTATCTACAGACTCCCAGTTAGCTTCCTCTCAGCCCACCAACCTCTGTTTTTTGAGAGATAAACCCTCCCCTTTGCCAGGAAACCACTGCCTGGCATCACAGCCACAGTCCAGAGCAACAGACCGTTTTCCAGGACCTTTTCTGCAACTTAACAGAAACCAGCACGCTCACCTTTTATCAGCATGTGGTGAGATGTGCAAGTCTTCACACCCAAAGATAACAAAGACTTCAAGTTGCCACCCCCCAGTGCAGGTTTTATTGCCAAATTTATGTGCCAAGGTTTTATGATGATAATTTTTTTAAAAAAGTAATCTATTTTAACTGCTCTTCTCAGAATTTTGTTTGGCTTTTTTTTTTTTTTTTTTGGTCTTGGCTTATTTTATTCATCCTACCCAGGAATCCTTTCATTAGCTAAGTAAGTTAGAAAGACACAATTAAGAAACAGCCCAGCCTCCCCACTTAGAGCCGTGAGGCCCTGTGTGGAACTGTTTGCAAATCACTGGTGTTGTTCAACCTCCATTCATCAGGTATCTTATTATTGTAATGCCAGCAGCCTGAAGGCCTGGACCCTCAAAATGGATTTTTTTATGACTAGATCAGATGGAACAGGCTGAAATATGAAATCACTAAGTTCTAAGAAAAAGTGAAACACAAATGACATTTCCAGGAGCTTCATCCAAAAGTCACTTTACTTCAGTATCTAGGACATTTTAAATCAGTAGCAGATGCCAGCAAATAAAAAGGGGAGAAAAAAATACCAACGTACATATAAATAAATATATGTTTATGTATACACATGTATGTATACACGTATATATGTATATTCTGTCAGCTGGTCAGATTCAAGTAGCCTGATTAGTATCTTACAGCCAAACACCCTCAAATCTTTTAAAAACAAAGACCTGAAAAATATAACGTTCCTTCTAAGACAAGTAAGTATTGCCTCCTTACCAAGTATTGGCATTTTAGATTTTTGCTGAAACTGGATGAGGAGATACAAATTTCAGACAGATTTTAAAATAGAAGCTGTATTGAACAAAATACAGAAAAACTGGACTACCAAGTAGGAAAGCCCAGCAATTTTAATTAAAGAGAGATTAAACCTTTGCCGTTCTCTTTAGCAGCTGGACATATTAGGAAGGCATGACCACATTCTCCTGTGGGGCAAGAACCAGGAGCTCCTTAAGAATGTGCATTGTACTAATTTCAAAAAGAAGAAAGTGAGACAGGAGAAGTGGGGCCACCTGCCTGACGAAGTGTGGAAATACATTAACCTCGTTCATGTGGACATCTTAAAAAAGGACCAAAGAAACAGGAATGCTGGGGCCTCCAAGGATGGAGAACCAAAGAAAGTTCACAGTCCTCCAGCCTTTTGGCTGAATGTGTTCTGCAGAAGAATCCTCAGGTTTGAGGCCTCTGCCGATTCCACACACCATGACTCTGCTGAGGTCACCCAAAGAACCAAAGGGCAGCAACGAAAATCCAAGGTCAGCAGTGTGGGTGGGACTTACAGAGAACACTAGTGACTCATGTTAGAACCACTCTCCTTTCCCAGTGTCATCTCTGCTCGTGTTTCAAGATTCCCTTCCCAGCTCCCAAACCCTCTCTGCCATCTGTTGAGGGCTAATGCTTTCCTGGGTAGCTCACTCTTAGGTCATAGAACACTGAACTTTTAAGAGCTCAAAGAAAAACTGAAAATGTCCTTAACCGAATAGAAGGAGCAGACCTGGCCAGCCAGGCTTTGGCGGGGTCAAGGGAGGCGATCAGAAGAATTATGAAAAGAAACATGCAGAATTACCTGGAGAACCTGCTGCTAACAACTCTGTTCTGCTGACAACAAAGGTACGAGACAGGGACAAAGGAACTGAAAAATGGAGAAAAACAGGGTGAGACGGTTTTAAAAGGCAAGACAGGAGCTCTCTGTAATCAGGGGACAGGAGTGGTTACCTGTTCTACTCATACGAGTGTTCGTTCCAGACATGCAGAAGCCTATATGATATTATATAAACCAAGAGAACACACACTGCTTTCCAGGAAGAGGAATATAGCGAGGCTGAAATCGGGAGAAATTCCACTCACATGCTTCTTTACTAACCTAGAAACCTCTTAAGCCATTAATACCCAATTGCAGTTTATAGCTCAAAAGGTGCTCTTAAGGACTTCAAACACAGCTAGCCACACAGACAGGGAGCGCGACGCGTCATCTGCCCCAGGAGCATGACCCAAGACGCTTTTGCCAAAACACAGCGATGTTCATTCAGGGCACAGCCTACAGCATCCCCGTCTCTGCCAAGCAATTAGTTATTCAATTCATTTACACTCTTAATTAGTCTGATTGTAACTTTGACCGGATTGTTTGAAATTGCCAAGTATTCCAAAGCAATTCAAAGTATCAGAGGAAGGTACTGGGTTGGCCAAAAAGTTTGTTCGTTTCCCATAAGCGCTCACCCAAATGAACTTTTTGGGCAACCCAGGAAAGAAAGAACATCATACACAGATTTCCTGGGAGTAGCAGACCAAAGTCAAACAAAATGCCCTACCAGGCAGGGGTCATATTTCCTGGGCAAGTTGTTTTTGTGTTTTTTTTTAATTGAGATTTAATTTGACAAATAACTGGGCAGGACCTGATAACTGATCACCACAGGGTTTTTTAGGCAATCAACAATAACAAATAGAAACATTATCTTGAGATTACAATACTAGTGCATCTCTCAATGGATATACAAAACCCTGAATCCTAATTGTAAAGTCAAGTAAAATGCTGGGCTTTTGTAGTAAGCAGGATGCTAAGTCTCTTCCTTCTGGATATTTACATACTAGGTAAGGCTATTGCAGCTCCACATGCTTTCTATATGGAAGGCCGGCTCTTCCTTTTCTGAATGCGATTTACCCCTATATGAATCCATAGTTCAGTATGAACTGGGCTAATATTTAGGTTTCAAGAACTAGCAACCAATAAAAATGTACAACTTACATTTTTACAAAGAGGACTGCTTTCTTTTCAAAGCCATCTTATACACTGATTCTGCTAACCTGGTGCTAACATGAGGATGGATGCCAAGCAAGAGTTACAATCTCAACACCTTGCGTTAACATAAACATTTCCTCTTGTTCCTTAAAGGTTACAAAGCCCTTGTATGAGTATCACCACATTCTACTCTAACAATCACAGGAGATGATCTTATATCCTTTTAATAGTGAGGAAGCCAAGGGCCTTTCTCAGCTGGGAGACTCATAAATGATGGAACTCAGGCTGTCACCCAGGTCTTCTCGACCTAGTTAAGAATGTCCCTGTCCTCTCACTAGCAGTGAAAACAGAAGATCATCTTCAGATTTACAGCAGATACCTACTAATTATGTGGGGTTCAACAGGCTTGTGCTCACACTGGGTGTCAGTTGGCACTTGACAATGGAGATGCTGGCCCATGGAACTCAGTAACCTGCACCAGGGCAGTGAGAAGATGCCTAGGGGTAGCGGAGGCTTCGAACCTCAGAATTCTTGCCCTTCTCTTGCTTTCTAACTGCAACATCTCTGGGTGCCTGAGACACTGTGTGATGCAGTAAGTAAGGACCAAGGTCACAACACAGACTTGTCTGGAGACGTCCCTTCCCCTTTTGAGACTGGTTTTCAGAAGTGACAGCACTCTTCATGGGTGATTTTTAAGTTTGAGGTTTGTAAGGAAGGTATTTCCTAGCAACACAGCATGTCATTAGGCATTCTGACCACAAGGTGGTACTCCAGGCCCTGTTTACCTGCCTGCCCTGCTGTGCTGTGCTGACTCCTGTTCAACTCTTTTTGACCCCATGGACTGTAGCCCACCAGGCTCTTCTGTCCATGGGGATTCTCCAGGCAAGAATACTGGAGTAGGTAGCCTATCCCTTCTCCAGGGGATCTTCTTGATCCAGGAACCGGGGTCTCCTGCACTGCAGGTGAATTCTTTACTAGCTGAGCTACCAGGGAAGCCCACCTGCCTGCCCAGTTAAAGCAAAGGAAGCTACACAGAGACCATTCAATCCCATCCCAGAGGTGAGCCAAGTTTCTGCAGCCACATTCCCACTAGCACAGACCCTGCTTTCTGGCATTTTGTGTCAGAGCACCAGATTGATACCCTGAGGGTACACCCATGCTTACTTGGCCGACTTAACCGGCCAGCTCTCTAGTTAAGAAGAACTATAGGCAATGGATATATATCAACAACCTCAATTATCCTCAGAAAAGTGAAAATTTTAAAAGTCCAGAATAGTTAACACCTAAAAGATTCAACAGTATCCAGTGGTGGACAGGTGGACGTGAGGCAACTGGAACCCTCATTAGCAGAGGCAGGCATGTGGAAACTCCTCAGCCACTCTGGGAAACTACAGGGCAGTAGCTATTAACACGGGCCCCAACACTCTGTTCTTACATATATAGACCTGACAGAAGTGTCTTCACCGAGGGACGTGTGCAGCGTTATGCCGCACAATTCACAGTTGCCTCCAACATGAAGCTACCCGTGTCCACCAGCACCGTAAAGAATAAAGGCACTGGTGTATATGCACACACTGTGGAACACTATACAGCAGTGAGAAGAAGAGTATAAGCTCGCACAGCAGTACAGACGAAGGTGACCACGACAACACTGGGTGGGAGAAGCCAGCTTCAGCGTAATAATTCCACTGAGTTGAAGTTCAAAAGGAGGCAAAACTCATCCAGGCTCAAAGTCAAGACAGTGGTTACGGTGGGGAGGCAGTGACTATAAAGGGGAGAGTGGGGTGAAGGGGGGGGCGCGGTTTCCTCTGAGGGCTGGTGATGCCCTTTCTGGCTCCTGATTTGGGAGTTGGTCTACACAGGAGAGCTGAGTTTGTGAAAATGCTCAAGAGGTATATATCTATGAGGTGAACAGTGTTTTTTGTATGCAACTTCAATAGAAAGTTCATAAAGTAAAGAAACAAGCCTTGTGTTTAGCCAGCAGGTACAGAGATAGAAGTGACAGTACAGGGCATTATTTCCTGACACCTAGCCCTGCCCTGAGGCTGACAAGGACACTCACCTGGGGGGCTGTAAGGGCCATCACACCATAGTATGAAAAAGCACTGGCTTCAAACTTCATACCTTCTTTTCCAGCTTCTACTTCCACTTTCCCCTGTGAAAAGGAAAAAGGGAGCATTTTCAGCCTACTTATATGAACCTCTTTGTAAATTCTATGCAAGATTTAGTCCTTCCTCAGATTTTGGTCTAAATTCCTTTCCCAACAATACCAAGGAAGTAAAAAGCCTCAGGTAGCCCTTTCCCACTTAGACCGAGGAGAGGGTTAATGCATCTTAAATATGAGAAACTGGATTTAGCTGGAGGTGCACTGGGGATGGTAGTGTGATGTTTAATTTCCATGAGTTCACTTAGTAGTCCCCAGCACCCCAGTTCATGGATTCAAGAGCCCTCCCAGGGATAGAAGGATGAGGCTCTTGCCCCGTCCATGGAGCAACACTGAGAAAGTGCTCTGTGACCGTCATCCAGGCAGTCCCATGGGAGCCTGAGTCGGAGCAGAGTCAGGGTCAAGGGCCAACATGGTTTGTGATCATGAAACTAGGAGGACTAAACCAGTTCCTGAGGGCAGAACTCACTCTTCTCTCTCATAGTCGTGACCAATTGAGCAAACACCCCGCAGCCCAGTCCCTGGTCATCCAGACACCCAAGAGGCACCATGACACTGTGGTACTTCTCTTGTCTTGGAAAAGCACCTTAAGAAATGTCCTTCCATTAGGACAAGACCTCTTCTAAGGTTCTTCCTTCTTTCCTTCCTCTAACTTGATCACAACTTCTTCACTCTCACCATTTCTTCTGGGACAGGCTGTGCTTTACTCATTTCCCCAGCCTTAGGGTTCATAATCTTTTCATGGTAGGTGATATCAACATGTATTTTTCTGGGCTACTGGAAAACCCTCATAAGCAAGTTGTATTCTAGATTTCTAAGCCAAGGATCAGGAAAGTTCTTGCTCATCTTACCTGTAATTCTTGCCTCTCTGGTAAGAGTGTACCTTCATGGTACATCCTTTACCATGCATAAACAAAACTTAAGCTCCATTTATTGAAGAGGAACTGTGCCAACAATTACACTGCTTTATTAATTCACCTAACGCTCATAATTCTATGAAGCAGACACAATCATCACCCTCAGTAGAACGGGGCTCAGAAAGATGAAGTGACCCAAGAACAAGCTCTTAAGTAATATGCTACACTGTCACCCACGAACACAAACTCTTATCACTGTGATCACTCCCTTTTATTCTACACTAAACTCCCATTTATGGAAGTCTTTTCTCAAATCCCTTCCTCAGAAAACCATCTGTTGTTTCTCTTTTAGGTTTTCCTTCACTCGATGGAAAATACTAGTTTTATCAATCTCCAACCAATTCTCTTGCTATTATACAAAATCAACCTGCAAACCAAAAGGTGCTAAAACTCTGACCACACAGGGTCCTATAGGAGAGGCTGTGCAGCCTTGTGAGAAGACAGCCTTTGTGCTCCAAGAGCACACAGTTCAGGTAAGGGGAGAGCACATGAAACGCCATGATAAAAGGCAGTGAACAAAAATTCCACATAAGGAAAAAGACAAGAAGATTACAAGGATTTCAGGGAGAGAGAAAAAAATTACTTCCTGTTCTTGTATAAAGACAAATTTTGCACAGGAAGGAAAATCTAAGGAGGAGCAGAATTTGAGCCAAGAGAAGGGAACAGTGTCAAGGAAGGTCAGAGGTAGGCAACAGCAGGCTCAGTGGGTTTACCAGGGAAGAAGGGGAGATGGGTTTGAAAAGAGTTTGGTGAGCAGGTCGGACTGTGGAGCTCCTTGAAAGATGGGCTAGCTCAGTCAGGTTCTTGAGAAGGTTTCAGGAAGATCAAGTCTAGACGTACACAAAGGCAGTAACCACAGGACTGGAAAAAGAATGAACATAATTTAGTGAAACCGTAAGGGAGAAAAGCATAAGGAGAGAAAGGAGGGGCGTCAAAAATTGCAAGAAAAGTTTGCTCTGAGTGACTTGAAGAATGAGGACTCCATGCGTGGAGGTGGGAACACTAGGAAGGGCCGTGCTGGGAGCTGGGAAAGAGGACAAACGCCTTTCAAGAAAACAGACCTTTCGAAGAGCCCATCAAAAAGGCTGAAATGGAAGAACAAAGGTCAGGGAAAAGATCAGAACTGGAGATGGGGATGTGAGAGAGAAGAGAAAAGTGGGTGGAAAGAGAAAAGGAGCAACTGCAGACAGTGACAGAGAGCAGGAGGAAAAACAGAAACCACCTGGAGCTAAAGGGAAAACAGACAGAAGTAGAAGCAGACGACCACATCACCGCAGAGGAGCGGAAGAACCTCAGAGTGAAGGGACGGACGGCCGCGTCACCACAGAGGAGGGGAGAACCTCAGAGTGAAGGGACGGTCATCGTCACCGAGGAAGGCAGTGTGGCCTGAGGGGGTCTTTTCCCAAAGAAATCAGACAATGGATGGAAAGGGAGGGCAGGCAGGACAAAGAACAGGAGGCAGGGCCACAGAGGGGAGATGGCAGCAGGGTGAGGAAGGCGCAGTGGGGTTAATGAGGGCTGTTCTGTTGTTGTTTAGTTGCTAAGTTATGTCTGACTCTCTATAACGCCATGGACTGTAGCCTGCCAGGCTCCTCTGTCCATGGGATTTCCCGGGCAAGAATGCTGGAGTGGGTTGTTTCCATTTCCAGGCAGAAAGGGAAGACAGTTAGTGGAGGGAGAAGAGACGGGAACTCAGGGAGCAAACGCTAAAAGTTGGCAGGAAAGAATGGGAGGCAGGGTCCCTAAGAGAGGTAGGGAAGGACAATATTCAGAGATGGTAAACAACAGAAATGGCAGTGCCCATTGGTGGATACCTTCAGTTACATATCCATTTCGTCATGGACTAATCCTTGATTTTGTATCAGGGAGCTAGGATGCACATAGATGCTATTTGAAAATGTCTGCCTTGGTGATTGTAAACTCAAAAGTGGCTGCAAGACCATCTGGTAACCTGCATTTCTACGCAGAAAATCAGGAGGCAGGATCAAATGCCGTAAAGACTTGTAATGACGTCCATCTCTATGAACCACCCGTTGATCTGGATCTTTTAATTTTTTTTTTTTTTTTAAAGAACAAATGACAGGGCCTTCTGTGTTCTGTGTCCTTGCAAATGGGTATCAACTCTGGAACCTCTGGGCATTCCGGCCTCTCGAGAGACTCCCCACAGGCTGTCAGTTAGACCAGGACGGCTGCTCAAAGATTCTCAGCCCCCTCAGGTGATCTCTCCCTGCTCCCTAAGACTGGCTGGCAGGCAAACGAAGATCAGCTACCTTCCTTGTGGAGTCTACCAAGTCTAGATCCATCAGATTAAAGGCAGGTATACTATACTAGGTCAGTGGTTCCCAGCTTGGATCCCAAGAACTAGGAAAATCCATCTTCCTCCTCAGGAACAAAGAGAGGGTTGCCACATTTTTATTTCATAAGAGGTTTGTTGTTGTTTTTTTTAAACACAGCTATCTGTATGAGACCATGATTTCACAGAAGCCCAGATATTTTAATCCCCAATATAGAAAATACATAATTTCAGAATGTGTGCTTATTCACTCAGTCATATCCGACTCTGACCCCATGGACGGTAGCCCGCTAGGCTCCTCTGTTCATGGGGACTCCCCAGGCAAGAATACTGGAGTGGGTTGCCATGTCCTCCTCCAAGGGATCTTCCCAACCCAGGAATCGAACCCAGGTCTCCTGAATTGCAGGCAGATTCTTTACCAACTGAGCCACCAGGGAAACAAACTGAATACACACAGCTTCATGAAGAACTCATTGCCACTGTCCTTCTTCCCCCTCATTTTGCCTCAAACTGGAGAAAACTTTGTCAAGTATCAAGCATTTAGGAACTGCTGCCCTAGACTAATCTTGCTTCATTTATAAAACAGCAGTAGAGAAAACGAACCCTATGGTTCTTTCAGTTCTAACATTCTGTGATTCTACAACCCCCCAAAACCACCCAGCCCTCCTCTAGAGTGAGGCTTTCCTGACCGGCAAGTTTTAAAAACATCCAGTGAAGACATTTTTATTCATCTGTGTGTGTCAATGACTCAGAAAAGTGACCATTTTCAAGTAAATCTACCATACACAAAATAGGGCTGCCCTTTGAGGAAATAAATATCTTGCTGGGCTCAAAACTCAATCAGGGAACTTCTCAGATAACGACTTTCTATATAGGGAAGGGGCTACGTATCAACTTTACTTTTGAAACATTCATGGCTTTGCTCTGGCCTGTCACCAAAAAAAAAAATTGAGACAGGGCAGGACAGACTCCCAAAGGAAGAAAGGGCATCACATGGGTAAACTAACAAACAGGAAGAAGGCTTCACTGCCCCAAGCAAAGCTGGCTCCTCGAGTAAAGTGACTCCCACAGGATCCCACCTTTCCTTGGAAAAAGGTGTAACTCCTTTCAGAGTTTCCAAGCATCCACAAAGTGCTCAGCGGTCAGGTGGACCTGGTCTCAAGGGAGAAGCCTCAGCTGTCCTCGCTGGCACGAACAAGGTCAAGCGATCAGTGGAGGCCATGGGCTCATGGCTGAAGACCCTCAGATCCCATATGCTGAGCAGCTACTTGGTCTCCTGCTCGCTCTGGAATTGAGTTCTCTTTTTATTTCCTGTTTTTCAAATTGTCGTCACAAAGTCGGCTTTGACACGTACAGGGAGATACCATTAAGTGCCAGGAGCACAAATGCCAGGTCACCAGCACTACATTACCCATCCATTCTAAAACAGTATTTTTCAGTCTGGAGTCCACAGATGTAGTCCTGGGACTCAGCAAGTTCATAAATGCTTAAGTTAAAAAAAATTTTTTTTGATGGTCAAAAATTAATGTACACATATTATAGGCTATCTGGTTGACCATCATCTAACCAAGTGCTACCACCAGATGTCAGTGCCAGCACTTGCCTTTACTGCCCAAATCTCTCTGTTAGAAGCTGTTCTTAATACACGAATCATCGTGGCTAAGCCTTCTGCTCATCTGAATGGGAGCTTGTTAAGACTCCACCCTAGATGTAATATCCTCAAGAGATTCCCAAGCACACTGAAGTGTGAGAAGCACTGAGCCAAAGAGAAAGCAGCGAGGAGGACTAAACATAGAAATAATCCGTCACACCCAGCAGAGGCCAACTAACAGCACAACATACTGTTCAAACATACAAAGTAGCTCAAACAGCACAGGCTGGGAGGGTGCCATCCTCGCCAGGCGCAGGGGAGCCGAGTGCGCTGGATGCAAGAGCAACAGTCTGGGACCACTGGCACTTTCCTGTCAGCCAAACAATATCATTTACACATTTAAAGTGCTAATTACAAACTTGTTCTCTTTATTGTTCTATACAAGAGTTCTCAGCTCAAAGGGTTCAAAAGGAACTTATATTGGTTTCCTATTGGCTTGGCCAAAGAGTTTGCTGAGGTTTTTCTGTAAGGTGTTATGGAAAAACTCAAATGAACTCTTTAGCCAACCCAATATTTATACATACTTTTTAAAAAAAAATAGGGTTGACGCTAGGTAGCTAATTTTTTTCTTTAATGTGACTGTGTTATCAGTACATGAGTCAAGAGTGAAGAAACATTATCCACTGAGACACATAAGATCCTGCTACGCAAAACTCCATGAGAAGGTTTGATATTGAAGGCTTAAAATTCCTTTCCCAAATAACAGGTGAAATGATATTAAGTATTGTGTTTTTTGTTCACTGTTCATCATGGATTTTAACAGAGTTTTTTTTTGGGGGGGGAAGGGTTTGTTTTCTAAAATCAAGAATGGATGTTTACTTCTGTCAGTTGCCTTTTTGATAACTATCGATAGTATAAGGATTTTTTCTTTTACTGCTTTCTTAATTAACATGGCATATTTTAGCTTTGTTGTCCTTCTATTAAACTTGCCCTGAATTTCTAAAATAATCCTAATTCAGTCACAGTGAATAACTCTTTGGGTCTACTGTTGGTTTCTAACTGCTATCTTTTTATTTAGGAATTCTCCATCAATGTGGATAAGTGAGACTGGCTCATAATGGTATTTACTCAGACTTAATTAGATAAGGCCATGTTGTCCTAAAGAATGCATCTGACTGTCAAATCATTTTTTTCTATTTGTGTAATATGGAAATTGAGTTCCTTAAAGTCTCAACTTTCCCCCAAGCGATTCTTTTGATTCTAGCTGCTTTTCCAGGGGGCAAGGGAGAACTTCTAGTTTTGCTTTTTCTCTTATCACATTAATTATGACATGAGAATACTGAGTTTATTCATCTTTTAGAAGCACCAATCTTGATTTTGTTTATGATATGTAGAGTTTTTTCATTTTAAAAGTTATTTTCATGATAATCTATTATTTAATTTGTTCTTTTGAGTTTGTTGCTTTGCTCTTTTTCTATTACAGAAAATTATAGGTATCTTTTTTCTTATCCAAATACAGAAATAAAAGTTTAAAATTTGACATATATATACAGTATTTATATTAATAGTCTTATGGTATTTTATGATAATCTGTATATTTTCTCCCTAATTCAGTTGCTATTTAGGGTTTTTAGTTTGCCATTAATTCACAATTTGTAACATATTTAAACAGGTAGTACATATACATTGAAATTCAAAAAGAGAAGTAAGTTTCCCTTCTACCCTATTCCTAGTTCTCCAACCCTCCTCCTCAGAGGCAATGATTATTATGTGTGTGTAAAGGAAGAATGTAGGTTCCTTTAACACAAATGAGAACATATTACACTGTATGTTCTATGCCTTATATACACATCTTTGCAAGAGAACTGACCACAATTTTAAAATAGCTCTGTACTTTTCAATTATGCATTTTTATGTTTAATTTTATTTCATTATGATCTGTGCAGATTGTTTTTATGAAATTTCTCTTTCTGAATTTACTAGACGTTACATGTGACAGCAAATGACCAATTTTAATGAAGTCACATAAAACGCTTTTAAAGTGTATTTCCCTAGCTTTATATTTAATTTTCTTCAACTTAGTTAATTTTGTTTTATTATGTACACAATTTAAAACATTTTTTCTTCCTTTTTTATGATGGTAGAAAAAAATTTTCCATCAAAATTATGTTCTTATCCATTTCCATTATTTTCTTAAGTTTTTTAAGGTATATAGAGCCAATAAAGTTTTCTTTCACGATTTACAGTGTTTTTATCAAATACATTTTAGTTAAAAAACTATTTTCTCAGATAAAACTTGAAAATGCCTTTTTATTCATCTGTAGTGGGAGGTATGTGCCCTATAACCTATAGGATTTTCTTTTAATCAAGCTTACTTAAGTGGTTTGCCCTTTGAATAAATTAAACTATTTCATCTAGAGTTTAAACTCAAAATGATGTTTCTATTTATAATTATATTCCAGACATCAATCATTTGATAAGAGTTTTCAAGTGTCTTCAGAAGAGGGCAGCTCGCTAGCTCTGGGACAGGAAGGGAAGGCAGCTACTTCTGCTTTCTACTAATTTAATGCTCTTAAAATACAGTGGAACATATTCAATAATCTGGCATAAATTTCCAATGATGGATTAGTGATATTTTAGCTTGGACTATACTCTGTATGGGGCTTCCCAGGTGGCTCAGTGGTAAGGAATCTGCCTGCCAAGGCAGGAGACACAGGTTTGATCCCTGGGTCTGAAAGAATCCCTGGAGGAGGAAACGGCAGCCCACTCCAGGATTCTTGCCTGGGAAATCCCTCCAGAGGAGTCTGGAGGGCTACAGTCCATGGGGTCACAAACAGTCAGACATGACTGAGCGACTGGGCATATGTTAGACTGACAGGGTATTAGATTTCATTTTGTCATACTCTGGGTGCCTCAAGTACGGAGAAGGCAATGGCACCCCACTCCAGTACTCTTGCCTGGAAAATCCCATGGGCGGAGGAGCCTGCTAGGCTGCAGTCCATGGGATCTCGAAGAGTCGGACACGACTGAGCGACTTCACTTTCACTTTTCACTTTCATGCATTGGAGAAGGAAATGGCAACCCACTCCAGTGTTCTTGCCTGGAGAATCCCAGGGACGGGAGAGCCTGGTGGGCTGCCATCTATGGGGTCACACAGAGTCAGATACGACTGAAGTGACTTAGCAGCAGCAGCAGCAGCAGCAGGGTACCTCAAGTAACCGGCTGGCTCACAAGAACATGACTTTCAGCAAACTCTATAATTTGAACACCTCCATAAATCTGTAAATCTTTATAAAACCCTCATGACATCATCAGTTCCAAGAACTTGTCACATTTACAAAAATATTTAACATGACACAGGTATTCAAATATAGTTACACAGACATAAAAGCCTTCTGAAAAATATCTTTAAAGATTTACTTATAAAAAAGAATGAAGATTATGAAGTCTCTCTTGCATAAAATCTACTTTTAGATCCATCATCCAGGAAATGGCTTTCTTACATACCAATTGAGCATTAATGAATCAGAATTCATAAATGCTAACTCTATAAAAATTGACAATTGAAAGCCATAGAGTTTCTACCATTACTGAAATTCACAATGTCAATCCTCAGAGTTCTCCAAAATAAACTGTCTTTAATGTCATTTAGCTTCTCTAGGTTTAAGGAATATTCATATCAACCTTTTATGAGAAACATGAATGCTTTACTCCTTCACTATAGTATATAAAATTAATTCCCAATAGCCCCTTCAGAGTTTCAAGCTCGTCTATCCCCAGAGAAACGAAAAACACAGTTCAGGACTGAATGAGACTAAGTTTAGTAGAAGCATCAGGGTACTGACTTAGAAAACCTGCAAACAGAAGTTTCCAAGAAACACCCTATGAAAGCAGCACATACCCAGTTAATCTAGACTCTTCTACAGCTCCTGACTTCTGCATCCAGAATTCACTGTACAGGCCAAACATAGGGCATGAACACAACACTTCCCAGAGTTCCCAACATCTAGACATTTGATAAAAGTTACTTTCAAATAAAAGAACTTTAGTTCATTTAGATAACTAGGACTTGCTAGATGCAAACTGTAGATGGATCTGCTGCTGCTGCTAAGTCGCGTCAGTTGTGTCTGACTCTGTGCAACCCCATGGTCTGCAGCCTTCCAGGCTCCTCCGCCCATGGGATACTCCAGGCAAGAGTTCGGGAGTGGGGTGCCATTGCCTTCTCTGATAGATGGGCCTACCAAGTACTAACTATACTCTTACAAAGATCCTTCCGATTCTTACTAGGAAGTAACCAAGAACAGGAGAATGCTAAAAGGGCTAGTAGTCTCATACTGAAATACACTCAGAATTCCCATAAAAGTAAATGTTCACTAAAGAGGTATGCTGCTGCTGCTAAGTCACTTCAGTCGTGTCCGACTCTGTGCGACCCCAGAGATGGCAGCCCACCAAGCTCCTCCGCCCATGGGATTTTCCAGGCAAGAGTTTGGGAGTGGGGTGCCATTGCCTTCTCTGAAAGAGGTATAAGAAATCAATAAAACTAGCACACTGTTCTTTGTACTATGCATCTTGGTCTCCATGCCAAGAACTGTGCTCTACCAGGTGAAACTGTGAGATAACAAGGACCTCCTGTCAACTCGAGCACAGAAGGCCCTCTACGAGGGCTCAGAATGGAGGGACCTCTCACCTTATATAGCGGATTATGTTATAGTAGAGGAGGAGCTCAGTAACCATTGGCACGAGAGGCTGTGATAACCCGTGAGTTGCTCATTAAAACAGAATCTTGTTAGTTACCAGGAATAAAAACAATACATTCGGGTTTTTCCATAACACCAAATGAACTTTTGGGCCAACCCAATAAATGGATTATTTTGACGACATTAAGAGAAGAGATAATAAGGAATCTCTAAGAAGCTGTGTATGGCCAAGTCTTAATGAGGGGTGGAAGAAAGAAAAGACAATGAAAAGAAGACTCAAGGAACTCACAACAGTGACATTTCAAATGTCCAGCCCAGATTTAGACACACACAGTTAATTCCCCAAACTCTTCCAAAAAATAAACAAACACCCGAATTCACCCTTCTTCAAAGGAATGCCTCAATGCCTCAGCAATCACCAAGTGCCTATCAGTACTGGAAATTAAAGTAACTAATGACACTGCTTTTACAGATATGAAAACAGGGAGATGAAATTCTCCCATATGTAAGGCCATCCCAGAAGTTAAGTGTGCAGTCCTTGACACCCATTCACCTACAGCAAGTCTCCTCAGAGCTGGAAGGGTAGGTACTCAATGAGATCAAACAACTATTGATTAATACTTCTGCCTGCAAAATGAGAACGAAGTAGTCTACAGGTTTGTTTCGCTGGTAGAGGTAGTATTCTGGAGCTTTCTTGTTCTTCTCATCATACTTCAGTTCCTGGATGACATTGGGGTGCTTTAGCAGCCTTAGAAGGATCTTCTCTGACATCTGGGATGGGCTAAATGCTTCTACTTCTATAGATATAAACACAACTTGATATTACACTTCAAATGGATGGAAAAAAATGATGCTAGTGATTAAAGTGTTTAAAGAATACTTGGAATCGAAGCAATACAGCATGGATTAATGAGACTTCCGTTTCGTGATCCATTGGGGGCAGATAACCTGGGAGAAATTAGAAAATGCTGAATTCTCATGTTTGTTGCTTTAGAATTTTTCTTTTTCAACCTGTCACTGGTTTCAGGTATCATTAAAAAAAAAAACCTCATTTTCTGACTGACACAAAGGAAAATCAACCAGAAGCAGGCTCCATGACTGCCAGGACACCCTGCAACAGGCCACAAAAGACTGACTGTCCAACAACAGCCAAAGGAAGAAGCAGAGGTCAGGAAGCGTCTAGGCGTGGGTTAGTACCAGGTGCTCAGACGCAGTGCTCACATCTCATTCTCCCATCAACTACCCTGAGAAAGTCTGGAAACAGAGGAAGGTAGAGATTCAGAATAAAAGCAAGGCACGTGCACACATCAACATGCACTCCAGCTTGCTATTAAAAAAAGTAATGTTGATCTGAAGTGATAAAGATAGTGATTTCATTTAAAATAACAAAATCCCAAGTTACTGACTTAAGGGTGCTATACTGAAAGTGGACTTTATGGTATCTCTGAGGCAGAATAAGAGAACGTCTAAATTGTGGTTCTTAAATGATGAAGAACAATATTATCAGAAATTTAAAAAATAAGTTAAAGATATTGTTCATATGTCTTAAAAGGTTTTTAATTATGTTATATGTGAGACCTATAGATTCTGCATTAGTTTGGTGACTTTTTTGTAATAACAAAATAAGATAGTACATCACAGAAGTTTTGAAAATATAGAAAAAGAGAAAGAAGAAAATAAACCTATAAACCAACCACTCATAACCATTCTGAGCAATTGGTGAATATTTCTTTCCCATACCTCACCTAGGCATGAGTGCCATGTACGTACGTGTGTGTATACACTAAAAAGTACAAGGATAATCTTGTGTATACATGGTTTTATACTGTTTCTTCTTACTTTACACTAAGTATTTTCACATGTGATAAATATTATATGATAAGCCTTTCGAGGTATCTGAAAAAATGATCTTAAAGAGTGTATAACATTCCATCACGTGGTTGCTGTTAGCCTTCTTTTCAAAATGTCTCAAGTACACTGCATTCAGCTGAAAGGCACTGGCTGCCCATCTTGGACACAGACGTCTTCTATAGGCCACTGGGTACTCTCAGATTCTCTCACACTTCTCCCTGGCCAACAGAGCTCACCCTTCGCCTAGAGAGCCATCTGGGGATGTGAGCAGGGTCAGTCAGTCTCTCAAATCCGTTCGACCTTGACCTCCCTGGAGCAGTCACTGCCGGCTGGGTTGGTGGTTTGAATAATGTGAACACTTGCCTCCTGGAATGGGCCTGAGTTAACAATCTGCTTTGAAGAGGCCATCAGGAAATCTATGTCAGAGTTCTGAGGATTTCTGATTTCATTACAACCAGAAAGGGTAAAGATTTAATTTTGAGAATTTATTGTTCTTCACTGCAAATCATAGCACCTGCGTCACCACTGATGTCCAACTCTTCTTCCGAGGCAAGCTGAAGAGAGAGCTACTCAATGCCTGACACATCGAGATGGGGTCTGGGATGCACTGTCCGCCTGCTCCGCCAGCTGGCTCTCCCCTGGGCTGAGCTGAAGCGGATGGCCTGGCCTACCGTTCACATGCAGTGTGGCACTAACATTCATCCTTACCTTTCAGACCAATTTTAAGTTACTGGTCCACCCCTGGTAAATGTCTCAGAGGGTTCATGCCGACACTGAACATAGGAGAGGAGAGAATTTAAAAAGAAAAAAAAAAACAAACAAACAAAACAAAACAAAAAACAAAACACAAAAGTGGCATTACTTATCACCCCAGTTCCCAGGCTCCACCCCCAGCCCACCCCAGTCAGCGGCGGGCGAGAAACTTGCTCCAGGGTTGGCAGAGATTTCAAACTGTGATAAGCGGCACTTGCCTGTTGCTAGGAAACGGTGCATGGCCAAGAGAAGCTGCGGTGATATTTTAACCTTCATCTCGCTGTCTGTTTGCTTAAAGGCAGAAAAATCTTGCTTTCTTTCTCGATGGGCCACTTTCTTTTTCGTTCTGTTATCAGCTGAGGGAGGAATGAGAAAAGGAAAAAGGAAACACATTCCATTAGATCAGGGCTCTTTTTGAATGAAAAATGACATGGTATATTGGAAAGGCTAAGCTCGCTCTCCAGATGGTGGGCACGCTACAGGCAAACAGCACGTGGAGAGGGGAGGGACAGAGAATCCTCATCGGATGAGTGCAGCACAGGCGTGGCTATGACACAATCCAGAGTACGAAATCACAGGTAACATGATTAGGAATGGCTGTGGACACACGCTGGGAAGATCTACAGGGCCCTTCTAAGTATTATTAATGGGCAGCTATGGACAAAAATCCATCCCTCGTAGAGCCTTTACAGCAACAGGACATGAGCCCAGAGAGCACACAGGCTCCTACAACTCAGGCTGCCACACAGCAGGAAGAATGATCGTGCTACAGGAGACACAGAGAAGTGTGTCCCTGCCTTCAGTGTCTGTGCCAGCCTCTGCTAAAAGAGAACACACACACACATACACACACACAACCTCAAAAAATGAACAAGGATACTTTCACAGAACAGTGATTATTTGTGACTGATTTGAATAATATTATCTGTTGATTTTTTAATAATATCTGTTGATCTTACTAATAATACCCCAGAGCATGAGACCCTCAAGGTCAAGCAAATGCGAAGGAAGTGATTCAGAACAGAGGTCAGCACACTTCCTCTGCAAAGGGCTGGACAGTAAATATTTCAGGTCCGCGGGCTATGTACCTCTGTTGCAACTACAACTCTGCTGTTGAGCAAAAAGGAGCCATGTGAAAATGAATAAGCAGGGCTGTACTGCAGTAAAATGTTATTCCGGATAGGAAATTTTAATTCTGTATCATTTTTACGTGTCACAAAATAATATTCTTTTGACTTCTTAACAACTGAAAAAATGTTAAAAATTTTTTTTTAGCTTGTAAGCTGTAGTTTGCCAATCCTTGATCTTGAAGGTGTCAAATGCAAAACTTCTGAGTGTTTTTCTGGACAAAGTAATGATCAAGAAAAAACTAGGTTAGAGACAATTTGCTTGCTTTTCCTAATTGCTTGCTTTCCCCCTTCAAGAATGAGTCTTTATATTACCATTTCATGCCTAAGGCAAAACAGTGATGACTAATCAGGCTTGTCCTGGGGAGAAGGCAATCACAACCTGGAATTTTCCTCTGTCCCAAATTCTCTTTAAAGTCAGGCATCAAAAATCAAGGCAAGCATTCTGAATCATTTTCTAATGTCAAAGGTCGTCATCATCCCTGAACTGAATCAAGACTATCCTTGAAACACAAGTTCAGTATCTCATCTCAGGAAGCCATGTATGAAATCAGTCTCATCAAGGTTTAAAAGAACTGAGCTGAAGTGTAAACATAAAAGCGCATAAAGGTCTAGATTATCTTTCTTACACTGAGGATTACCCCTGGGAAACACATAAATATGCAGAGACACACTTGGTATTAAACAGTCTCTGTGAGGAAGGATGAAAAGAATGTAAACACACAATTAACAATATCCTCTATTATGAAAGCTCTGATTATTCTCCAAGAGTCAAAAGGATAAAACACATAGGGATTGGGGTTGTTTAAAGAACACTATACAGATGTGAGGAAAAAAATAAGATCCATTTGGGAAGCAGGTCAAGAGCTAAATATTAATTTTAGTTTTTTTTAAGGGTGGATGGAAGACTTTAGTTTTAAAATGAGGGACATTCCCTTTCTAGTAGGCCTGAATAAAATGACTCTGCTTTGAGCAAGGCTGGCTTATCCTTGGTGTTCAGGCCACCTGAACGGTCCTTGTCCCCTTCCAATTCAAGCTTGAAAAGCCCAACAGGACACAAAGAGCCCAAATTCTCCTTCTCTATACCACCTTTGACAGCCCCTAACATCTCAGGCCTTGGGCCATCTTTGGCATTAAGAAACTCTTAAAAGAGTATTACTTTGCTAAGAGCGAGGCTGAGGAAATCCAACAGTTGTGGATTTAACAGGACAGAATGCAGGTTCAATGCCCAGCCCAGGATTGAGCGTGTGTGTGTGTGCTAAGTCACTTCAGTCGTGTTTGACTGTGTGTGACCCTAAGGACCGCAGCGCACCAGTCCATGGGATTCTCCAGGCAAGAGAATCCTGGAGTGGGTTGCCATGCCCTCCTCCAGGGGATCTTCCCAAACCAGGGATCAAAGCTGCATCTCTTAAACATCTCCTACACTGGCAGGTGGGTTCTTTACCACTAGCGCCACCTGGGACTCCCCAGGATCAAGCCTACTCCTGGGCAAACAGGTGTGGATACCCACCTTCCCCGATCTAAGCCCACCTCCCAAAAGGCAGAGAAACAGAACGAGAAAGACATGCTTTTATTGTGTACCCTAACCTGTCCTGCTTTTGCTATATACTCAGCAGTGACAACACTACTCCAGCAAAACTACGTCTGCAAACTTCATCTCTATCCTGACTCATGGGTATTAGTACAAGGAAATTTCAACAGTTGCTAGCCACAAACCCTTCTCAGTTTTTAAGCATTTGAATTATGACTTTAAGTAGAGACAGAAACTTAACTGAAACAGTTTGCCTAACTGTGTAAAATGAAAGCCAAGAATGGAGTTCTCTGTTCAGGGCAAGTAATGCCCAGCTCAGAAGCAGTTGGCTTTTCAAAAACAAAAAAAACATGGCCAGTTGATATTACAGGACCTGGCTCTTCTTCCTCTGCAGTGGAAGGACTGGTGTATACTTGTAGGTGGCACCCAGCCTACACACATTGTGTGTTATTAGAAACAGACAACAGCTGGAGGATGTCAGATGACTCACAAACAACATGGCAAATAAAAGCAAAGGTTTGGGAAAATTATACTCAGGCGACGGTACTCACTGTATAAATCTGTTTCATCTAGAATCTCAGATTTGATGATTTCTTCAATCACATCCTCTAATGTGACAATTCCCAGAACTTCATAAAATGGATCCCCCTCTCCCTCATTGTTTACTCGCTGCACAATAGCCAGGTGAGATTTACCTTTAAAGAAAAGAAAGCAAAGAGGTAATTTTCAGAGGTGATTTTCTGAATTTCCTGAATGAAGTCTTATAAAGGATTATGTTAAAAAACAGCAGCAAACACAGATACCAGATTATCAAAGTCTACCTTTCAGCATTTAAAAATGGTTTGGAAATGTTTGTCCACAAACAAATGGAAAAGCTTCGTGGGCCATCAAAAGTAAGACCAGTTAAGCCACAACAGCATCGTCATCTACACACTGGGTGCCACCACGGTGCCATCTGCTTCTTAATGGAGTTGGTCTCTGGTTATGTCAGCTGTTCCTTTGTGACCATTTAGCAACTGCTGCTTTACCTGAGGACAGCAGTTCTCAAAGTGTGGTCTGTGGACCCCTAGGGGTGCCCAGGAGCCTTTTAGGAAAGTCAGAAAGGCCAAACCCTTTTCATTTAAAAGATTACTAAAATGTTCCTGGAGTTTTCTACTGTGCTGGTATTGGCACCAATGGTATAAAAGTGCCTCAGCACAAGTCAAGGCAGCGGTAGTAGTGGGTCACTCCTAGTGGTCGCTGTCTTCTCCAACACACACACACACACACACACACACACACACACACACATAGTGAAAGGGGGAAAATCTGTTCAAATATCCTTTAAATTAGGAGTCTGGGATTAAAACATACACATTACTATATATAAAATCTATAGCCATCAATGACCTACTGTATAGCACAGGGAACTATACTCAATATCTTGTGAGAACCTACAATGGAAGAGAATTTTTATAAGTATATAAAACTGAATCACTTTGCTATACACCTGAAATAACAGAACACTGTAAATCAACTGTATTTCAATTAAAAATTGTAAAACAATTCTTTTCCAGAGGGAAAAATATATCCTTGATGATACAGTAGAAGTAATCAGCTTCATTAAATCTTGATTCCTGGGACCTGTCATTCAATATTGTACATGGCAAACTGAGAAGAACCATAAAACATTTCTGCTGCATTCTGAAGTATGATAGCTATTTTGAGGAAAAGGACTCATGCAAATTGAGTTGCACGTTGAATCAAGTTTTTCACCAAACGTTTTAAAGAATAACTACCAAGCTATGGTTATTTAGACTTGGATATTTGGCAGACATTTTCTTGAAAATGAACACGATGAGCCTATTACATTCAGAAAAACAACAGCAGTGTTCACTGCCAAACATAACATCTGAGCTTTCAAGGGAAAATTAGGATTTCAGGAAACTTGTATCTATCACCGTGAAACTTGAGAGCTTCTCAGTGAAGACTTACCTGATGGAGACAGGTGGCGCTATTAACAAATGTGATTTGTCAAATCCTGAACAATAAAATGTGTCAACAGTTCAAAGATCTGCCTAACTCTGTGAGCCAGTATTCTCCAAATGACCATGGGCATGATGTTACCAAATCATGCATGGGTAGACGATTTATTCAGAATGCAATGCATAACGGTGGATTTTAAAAAAAACTTTTTATTTTGCAGTAATTTTAGATTTACAGAAAAGTGGCAAAGACAGAGTTCTTGTATACCCTTTACTCAATTTCCCCCTCCCACTATTAACACCTTACTTTACCATGATATATTCATCAAAATTAGAAGTTGACACTGATATGGTAACAGTAAGTACATTCTAAGATTTTATTTGGAGTTCACCAATTTTTCCATTAATGTCCTCTTTCTGTTCAAGTATCCAGTCTTGAGGACCACACTGCACTTAGCTGTTGTGTCTTCCCAGATTCCTCTGGTCTGTGATGGTTTCCCAGTCTGCCCTTGTTTTTCATGAGCTTGACAATCAAGTAGTTCTGGCCAGGTACTTGTAGAATAGCTTCTGATTTGGACATATTTTTCCGATGTTTTTCTCACAATTAGACTGGGGTTATGAGTTTTTTCGTTACAGGACGTCGGGGCTCACATCATCACAGGCGACGTTCACGGTCACTCTGTGGCCAAGGTAACGTTTCCCAGGTGTCTCCACTGCAAAAGTTGCCAATTTTATCCTTGTCCTCATTTTACTTTTTGGAAGCACGTCATTTGGTCTAGCCCACCCCCAGTGAGGGTGAGTGGTAGGAAATAAGCCCTACTTCTTGGAGTCAGGGAATAGCTATACACATTACTCAGAATTCTTTTGTAAGGAAGATTCCAGACCAAAAGATTTTAATGGAACAGAGCACCACAAGTCCACTGGCATAGTTTCAGATGCTACATTGCAACTAACCTTAAAGAAACTATCAAAGAACATCCAAATATTCATAAGGTTATTAAAATACCCCTCCCTTTTCAAATACATATCTGTGTGAGGACAGAGTTTCTTCACATACCTCAATAAAACAGTGTATAGCACAGACTGAATGCAGAAGAGAATCTAGCTGCCCTCCATTTAGCTTGATAATAAACAATACACAGAAAGGCAACCACTACTCTCTTTACTATTCAAGTTTTGAAAAAAGTTATTTTTAATAAAAATGCTACGTTAACATGTAATGGATTCATGGTTGTCCCTTAAAAATAAGTAAATGTTTAAAATTCCTCAGGTTTAATTTCAAATATAGTAAACATCAAAAAGATATCCTATAAGAGCACATGCTATGAAACTGACCACTTGTGGATGTGAACTCTAGTATCACCACTTTACCTACCACAAGCTGTGTGATCAGGACCAAGGCCTATGTAACTTTTCTGAGCCTCAGTCTCCTCTCCTCTAAACCCAGGCTCATGATAACTGCTGCCATGCAGGATTATCGTTAGTATCAGGGATAATGTACCTAGCAAAGGCAGGGACTGGGATTAACTGGGCAATCAATAAATGGTAGCTTATATTCACTTATCAATATTCTTCCCAATTCTAAGGCACTATCAACTATTACCAGCTTAGAAAGAAAACGTCTACTACATTAAATGTGCACTGTGATAGAAACATAAATTACCATATGTAAAATAGATAGCCAGTGGAAATTTGCTCTATGATGCAGAGAACTCAAATCAGGTGCTCTGTGACAACCTAGAGGGGTGGGAGGTGGGAGGGAGGTTAAGAGAGAGGGGAGATATGTATATCTATGGCTGATTCATGGTGAGGTATGGCAGAAACCAACACAATATTGTAAAGTAATTATCCTCCGATTAAAAATTTAAAAATGAAAAAAGGATGCATTTCAATTTCAAAAAGATCTTTAAAAATATTAAATTTATCTCATACACCAACAATTGGTTTTCCTAACGCAAGGCATGAGGACAGCTGAGAGGTATCCTTAAGCTAAGCCAAGGAGACATGATATCTGGAAACTTCATGATCATTTTAACACTATATTATTTTCTTTAATTGGAGCATAATTGTTTTACAATGTAAATTTCTGCTGCAGGACAACATGAATCAGCTATACATATTCATATATCTTTCCCCTCTTGAGCCTCCCCCTACCCAACATATTATATTTTTAAATGACAGGGTGAGGTTTTTTGGGGGGCAGTGGGAGTGAGGGTACGTCATTTAAATAAACTTTACTTCAAACTGGGTGAGTTTGCTCAGACACAACCAGCCAAACTAAAATGAAGGCCAGTTCTGATGAAGTTCCCAGCACCTACTCAGAGGCTGGCTTTGGGTCCGTGGGTTCATCTGCCCTTTCTGCTCTGCCTCAGACCCCTTTGCAGGCAACGTTGTCTGGAGACTGAGAAGTTAAGATTGTTAGACAACTAGGCATCCTAACAATCTGCATCCTTAGTGTGCTCACACTCAAAGAATGAAAATATTTTGAGCAAATGAGACTACAAGGGAAACTTATCAGCAACAGATATATAAACACCGCATCAGGTCAAGTCAATTCTGGTCTAGTCAGTTTGGTTAGGTCAGTTTCTCCCATCTGCTTCCCAAGGACCCAAACATAAGCAGTTAAAAATTCTTGGTGAATGCTGTCTGTCGAAAGTTAAATTCTTTTGCTATTCCCAGCTTGTGATCATTTAAAAGGAATTTTCCAAAGCAAGGTCTAATATTAGACTCAAAATGAAGTTTCCATTCCACCGAGGCGCTATTCTCACCAAAGTAACTACCGCATAATCAGATTGTCTTGGAGCAATTCGTTTAAATGCAGATGGACATACTTGAAATACCAGCTCGATAGCACCAACAGATCTGACTGGAAAAGGCCTTACTCTAGAAATTATTCATGTAAGCTAGGCTTCTTAGATGGAAAATTAAGTTTTCTTCCTAGCTCAGCGTTCCCTTTCACACCCCCACCTCCAATGTTGAAACTTCTTCATCTGCCCTGGAGTCACATATTTTTAGCTTTGGAATTCCTGGTGAGAAGTCTTGTTTTCTAACCTTCTTCCCAGTAAGCAGTACCAAAAAAAAAAAAAAAAAAGATATCCCTCTTTTCTAATCATGCTTTTGGAAGATAGCAATATAAGGTACCTCTTCCCCTACTTAACCATTCACTGCAGGGAGTTCAGCCTTTGGCCTCATCAGTGGAACCATCAAAGGGAAAATATAAACTTATCAAAACAGAAATTTAAAGAACTAAGCTCAAATAACATCGTTCTTAACCTGAGCGTCGGAGAGATTAAGCCAGGATTGAAAGCAGCAAAGCAATTTTGGGGAAACTAATAAAAGATATTTATAAACCAAAAACTGGAAAAGATTATGAACTGATGGATTCTTAACTTCCAAAGAGAAGAATAGCAATCAGCACAGTATGTGATTACAGGCATGAAATAGCACTAAAGCTTTTTAATATAGCTAGATTATGTAAACTTGATTAATTATATACAGAATAAAGCAGACATTGCTGGCACAATTAGGGCTTGGAGGCAGCCCTTTGTGGCTAGCTATAAGGGGTCTTGCAGTATTCATGTCATTTCAAACTGTCCTGAAACTTATACCTACAGCCTCTCCCATCTAGTCTGGTCCTAGATGACTAATGGAATACTTAAGTCAGACCTAAGAGAATCTATGCAGGCCTCTCTTCAGAGTATAGGGCTCCATAAACACATTCCCAGTCAAATTCAGAATTGTTAAGTTTACTATGAAATAATCACCTAGATTTTAACTGCTATGTGTTCAAAACAGGGCACTTGCACATATGAAATTATAATAACATGTCTTCACTGTGAGGTAGGCTAAGTAAAATCATCTATATGCTATAAAAATAGGATCAAATTTCTGCCTCCGCCTGCTTCCACTGCTCCCCAAATCAAAGTACTGCAACATCTCTCTGGAAAATCAGCTCAGAATTGTTGCTGGTTGCCACGCTCGAATCTTTTAACCTTACCACAATGCTAGGCTCAGATTCTGAATGACAGATACCATTTGTATTTTGATAGGGATAATTAACTAGGTAATGATTAGGCTGACAAAGGGTACCTTAACTGCCTGATGAAAATATGGCCTCATTTGCTCTCATACAAGTTTGATGTCAATCAAGTGAAATGGAACAGCAGGCAGAGTAACTGAAACACCTAAGGCAGAAAGCCAAGTGGGCAGATGAAGTAGAATGGAATCAGGAAAAACGTGACACAGCTGAGCTAATAACAAGCGACAAGCAGTAGTCCAAATGACCGAGCAACGTGAGTGCAAAGCAGACAGGGTCTTAAAATGCCACTTGAACAGCAGGAAGAAAACAAACAGAAGGTTCAACAATGAGAAACTAAAGCCAAACATTTTACGTCTGCCATGGCTGCTGTGTCCCACAACTGTAGGAGTGCAAGACCTAACGGTTCCCGTGAGGTTGTGCAGCGTCATGCGTGCATGTAAGTTGCTTCAGTCGTGTCCAACTCTGCGACCCCATAGACTGTAGCCCACCAGGCTCCTCTGTCCATGGGATTCTCCCTGCAAGAATACTAGAGTGGGCTGCCACGCCCTCCTCCACAGGATCTTCCTGACTCAGGGATTGAAACCCCATCTTCTGTGTCTGTTAACCACAGGTGGATTCTTTACCACTGAGCCACCAGGGAAGCCCATGCCGTGTTGTAGCCCCTCACTAAACAAGGGCATTAGGACAAGGGAGGCATTTGATGTGCCTCTGTTTTTAAACATTTCCCAGTTTACCTGACATAAGAATTATAATAATCCAACAAGTAGGAATCAATAAAGTTCCTAAAAATGAAACTAGTGATAAAATAAAGAAATGCTCTGTAAGTTAGAATTCAGGTCCCCCATCACTAAAACAAAACAAGATGGAGGACAGATTTGAAGGCCATACTTAAGATCTCTGAAGGAAACCAGTTTGCATATAGGCCATCAAGGAAGTCAATACACTTGAGTAGCATTAGAGTTAGATTTAGGCTGATGTACAAAAATTGAGCACACTGACCAATGATAACATAATGTATAATCCATAGGGTACAATGCTATGTAAGTGTCAGTGAACTATAGTCACAAACTCATTCATTCACTCAGTAAATATGTACTGATGTCTACTATATATGCCAGGCTTATACATCAGGGCACAAAACAAAGCTCTGGCTTTCAAGGAACATTCTAGCAGAGGAGACAAACACTTAGGGAAACAGTATAAATGCATGTCAGACTGTATAAAATGTGTTGTGCAGAACAAAAAAGCAGAGGCCAAATTTTTTAGCTTAGGCTGGCCAGGGAAGGGCCTCCCTAGTAAGGGGACAGTTGAACAATGCTGGAGGGCGTTAAGGAGCCAAATGAAGTAAGGGATTGGGGAAGATGTTTCAGGTGGAGGGAATGATGGAGCCCTGGAGAGGACAGGCCTGGTGTGCTCGAGGGAAAGCAAGTAGTGTGGCTGGAGCAGAGTAAGCAGCAGAGAAAGAGGCAAAGATGAGATGGGGGTTGGGGAGGGCTGGCCAGGGTAGTTGAGGATGGGAGGTGGTGCAGATCACATCTCCATCACCAAGACTTTAGCTTTTACTGAAGTGTGTGTGTGTCTGTGTGTGTGTGCGCGCTTTGTGTGCAGTTGCTCAGTCCTATGTGCTCTGCGACCCCATGGACTGTAGCCCACCAGGCTCTTCTGTCAATGGATTTTCCAGGCAAGAATACAGGAGTAGGTGGCCATTTCCTACTGCTAGGCATCTTTCCGACCCAGGGATCGTGTGTATAAAATAGATAACTAATGAGAACCTACTGTATAACACAGGGAACTTTACTCAGTGCTCTGTGGTGACCTAAATGGGAAGGAAATCCAAAAAGTAGTTGGAATCAAGATTACTGAGAGAAATATCAATAATCTCAGATATGCAGATGACACCACCCTTATGGCAGAAAGCGAAGAAGAACTAAAGAGCCTCTTGATGAAAATGAAAGAGGAGAGTGAAAAAGCTGACCTAAAACTCAACATCCAAAAAGCTAAGATCATGGGATCTGGTCCCATCACTTCATGGCAAATAGATGGGGCAACAATGGAAACAGTGTTTATTCTCAGACAGATTTTATTTTCTTGGGCTCCAAAATCACTGCAGCCATGAAATTCAAAGACATTTGTTCCTTGGAAGAAAAGCTATGACCAACCTAGACAGCATATTAAAAAGCAGAGACATTACTTTGTCAACAAAGGTCCATATAGTCAAAGTTATAGTTTTTCCAGTAGTCATGTATGGATGTGAGAGTTGGACCCGAAAGAAAGCTGAGCGCAGAAGAACTGACGCTTCTGAACTGTGGTGTTGGAGAAAATTCTTGAGAGTCCTTTGGACTGCAAGGAGATCCAACCAGTCAATCCTAAAGGAAATCAGTCCTGAATATTCATTGGAAGGGCTGATGCTGAAGCTGAAGCTCCAATACTCTGGCCACTTGATACAAAGAACTGACTTATTGGAAAAGACTCTGATGCTGGGAGACTGAAGGCAGGAGGAGGAGACAGAAGACAAGATGGTTGGATGACCTCATCCACTCAATGGACATGAGTTTGAGCAAGTTCTGGGAGTTGGTGATGGACAGGGAAGCCTGGCATGCTGCAGTCCATGGGGTTGCAAAGAGTTGGACGGGACTGAGCAACTGAATGATCTGATATGTGTATGTATAGCTGAATTCACTTTGCTGTAGAGCAGAAACTAATACAACATTGCAAAGCAACTATACTCTGATCAAAATTTTAAAAAAACAAAAGTTATTTCAGTGATCTTGGTGACAAGGATGGTGGCCTGGACCAGATGGCAACAATGGAGGGGGTGGGAAGTACTTAGAATCTGGGTGTATATTTTAGATTAGAGCCAACAGGTTTTGGTGATGACTGAATGTAGGCAGGAGAGGAGGCGACAAGCCAGGGCTGACTCTAGGATTTGGGGGCCTGAGCAGTGGGAAGGATAGAGTTGCCACTTATAGAGGAGGACTGTGGAAGGTACTCGCCTGGAAAGAAGAAGAAATCAGTTCAGTGTTAGACAGGTTAAGTTCAAGATGCCTATTAGACTTCCCAGTGGAAATATCAAACAGGCAGTTACATACCTAAGTGCAGAATTCAACAGTGTGTGAGCCATGTGGGTTACAGATGAAGAGTGAGAGCTCCCAGAGAAGAAAGGCTAGTGAAGCCAGACACCAGTGGAGATCACCAAGAGAGGTGGTGTGTGCAGCCTGAGCCCAGGGCAGGCCAGCGTCTCTAGGGCAGGAAGTGGAGATACAGTCAAAAAGGAGACTGAGAAGGAGGGGCTGGTGGCGTGAACAGAGAAAAGAGACATTGGTGTTTGGAAGCCAAATTTTTAAAAAAACTACTTCAAGAAGCAGAAAAGTGGCCAACGTATCAAAAGATCATGAAAGGTGACTTTGGGAACAAAAGATGTTCAAGATAAGAAAGGTCATAGATGAAGAATCCAAGGATCACCATCTCAGTGTGCCATCCATGTGATTCCCACAACATCCATCCTTCTTCTAACAAGGACAAACACACTGCCTGCTTCAGACCTGTGTCTTTAGGCAGAGTCTTTGTCCTTCCTTAGTAACACCTCCCTCTTCTAAGTGCCACCTCTGGAAATAGTGCCATTGGAGCTCCAATCACCCAGCCTTAAAACTCTGAATCATCTTTGCATCTTTCTCCAGATCTTTTATTCATTCCTTTTGAATGAAGAGTGAATGAATGAATATAAACCTACTTACACTAAGTGTAGTAGGGGCACTGAGTGCAGCAGTGCCTGCATAGGACCTTTTGAAGGAAGTCGCCATTATCTTAATTATCTCCACCAAGGCCTCAGGTCAAATAACAGGGAGGGAACACAGCCCCACCCATCAATAGAAAACTGGATTACAGATTTGCTGAGCATGGCCCTGTCCATCAGAACAAGACCCAGTTTCCCTCCCAGTCACTCTCTCCCATCAGGAAGCTTCTATAAGCTTCTTATCCTTCTCCATCAGAGGGCAGACAGACTGAAAACCACAATCACAGAAAACTAACCAATCTGATCACACGGACCACAGCCTTGTCTAACTCAATGAAACTATGAGCAATGACGTGTAGGGCCACCCAAGACGGACGGGTCATGGTGCAGAATTCTGACAAAACGTGGTCCACTGGAGAAGGGAATGGCGAACCACTTCAGTATTTTTGCCTTGAGAACCCCATGGACAGTATGAAAAGACAAGAAGATAGGACACTGAAAGATGAACTCCCCAATATACTACTGGAGATCAGTGGAGAAATAACTCCAGAAAAAATGGAGAGACGGAGTCAAAGCAAAAACAACACCCCAGTTGTGGATGTGACTGGTGATAGAAATAAAGTCTGATGCTGTATAGAGCAATATTGCATAGGAACCTAAAATGTTAGGTCCATGAATCAAGGAAAATTAGAAGTGGTCAAACAAGAGATGGCAAGAGTGAACATCGACATTTTAGGAATCAGCCAACTAAAATGGACTGGAATGGGTGAATCTAACTCAGATGACCATTATATCTACTACTGTGGGCAGGAATCCCTTATAAGAAATGGAGTAGCCATCATAGTCAACAAGAGTCCAAAATGTGGTCCTTGGGTGCAATCTCAAAAACAACAGAATGATCTCTGTTTGTTTCTTAAGGCAAACCATTCAATATCACGGCAATCCAAATCTATGCCCTACGAGTAACGTTGAAGAAGCTGAAGTTGAATGGCTCTGTGAAGACCTACAAGACCTTCTAGAACTAACACCCCCAAAAGATGTCCTTTTCATTACAGGAGACTGGAATGCAAAAGTAGGAAGTCAAGAGATACCTGGATAACAGGCAAATTTGGCCTTGGAGTACAAAATGAAGCAGGGCAAAGGCTAACAGAGTTTTGCCAAGAGAATGCACTGGTCATAGCAAACACCCTCTTCCAACAACACAAGAGAAAACTCTATACATGGACATCATCAGATGGTCAACACTGATATTAGATTGATTATATTCTTTGCAGCCAAAGATGGAAAAGCTCTATACAGTCAGCAAACACAAGAATGGGAGCTGACTGTGGCTCAGATCATGAACTTCTTATTGTCAAATTCAGACTTAAATTGAAGAAAGTGTGGAAAAAGCACTAAACCATTCAGGTATGACCTAAATCAAATCCCTTATGATTAATACAGTGGAAGTGAGAAATAGATTCAAGGAATTAGATCTGATAGACAGAGTGCCTGAAGACCTATGGACAGAGGTTCATGACATTGTACAGGAGGCAGTGATCAAGATCATTCCCAAGAAAAATAAATGCAAAAAGGCAAAATGGTTGTCTGAGGAGGGCTTACAAATAGCTGTGAAAAGAAGAGAAGTGAAAGGCAAAAGAGAAAAGGAAAGATATACCCATTTGAATGCAGAGTTCCAAAGAATAGCAAGAAGAGATAAGAAAGCCTTCCTCAGTGATCAATGCAAAGAAATAAAGGAAAACAATGGAATGGAAAAGACTAGAGATCTCTTCAGGAAAATCAGAGATACCAAGGGAACATTTCATGCAAAGATGGGCTCAATAAAGGACAGAAATGGTATGGACCTAACAGAAGCAGAAGATATTAAGAAGAGGTGGCAAGAATACACAAAAGAATTATACAAAAGAGATCTTCATGACCCAGATAATCACGATGGTGTGATCACTCACCTAGAGCCAGACATCCTGGAATGTGAAGTCAAGTGGGCCTTAGAAAGCATCACTACGAATAAAGCTAGTGGAGGTGATGGAATTCCAGTTGAGCCATTTCAAATCCTAAAGATGATGCTGTTAGAACTGTACAAAAAAGATCTTCATATTCAGATAAACACGATGGTGTGATCACTCACCTAGAGCCAGACATCCTGGAATGTGAAGTCAAGTGGGCCTTAGAAAGCATCACTACGAATAAAGCTAGTGGAGGTGATGGAATTCCAGTTGAGCCATTTCAAATCCTAAAGATGATGCTGTGAAAGTGCTGCACTCAATATACCAGCAAATTTGGAAAACTCAGCAGTGACCACAGGACTGGAAAAGGTCAGTTTTCATTCCAATCCCAAAGAAAGGCAATGCCAAAGAATGTTCAAACTACTGCACGATTGCACTCATCTCACACGCTAGTAAAGTAATGCTCAAAATTCTCCAAGTCAGGCTTCAGCAATACATGAACCATGAATTTCCAGATGTTCAAGCTGGTTTTAGAAAAGGTAGAGGAACCACAGATCAAATTGCCAATATCTGTTGGATCACTGAAAAAGCAAGAGAGTTTCAGAAAAACATCTATTTCTGCTTTATTGACTATGCCAAAGCCTTTGACTGTGTGGATCACAAGAAACTGAGGAAAATTCTGAGAGAGATGGGAATACCAGACCACCTGACCTGCCTCTTGAGAAACCTATATGCAGGTCAGGAGGCAACAGTTAGAACTGGACATGGAACAGACTGGTTCCAAATAGGAAAAGGAGTACGTCAAGGCTGTATATTGTCACCCTGCTTATTTAACTTATATGCAGAGCACATCATGAGAAATGCTGGACTGGATGAAGCACAAGCTGGAATCAAGATTGCTGGGAGAAATATCAATAACCTCAGATATGCAGATGACAGCACCCTTATGGCAGAAAGCGAAGAACTAAAGAACCTCCGGATGAAGGTGAAAGAGAGTGAAAAAGTTGGCTTAAAACTCAACATTCAGAAAACTAAGATCATGGCATCTGGTCCTATCACTTCCTGGCAAATAGATGAGGAAACAGCGTCAGACTTTATTTTTTTGGGCTCCAAAATCACTGCAGATGGTGACTGCAGCCATGAAATTAAAAGATGCTTGCTCCTTGGAAGAAAAGTTATGACCAACCTAGACAGCATATTGAAAAGCAAAGACATTACTTTGCCAACAAAGGTCCATCTAGTCAAGGGTATGGATTTTCCAGTAGTCATGTATGGATATGAGAGTTGGACTATAAAGAAAGCTGAGCACAGAAGAATTGATGCTTTTGAACTGTGGTGTTGGAGAAGACTCTTAAAGAGTCCCTTGGACTGCAAGAAGATCCAACCAGTCAATCCAAAGGAAATCAGTCCTAAGTTTTCATTGGAAGGACTGATGCTGAAGCTGAAGCTCCAATACTCTGGCCACCTGATGAGAAACACTGACTCACTGGAAAAGACTCTGATGCTGGGAAAGACTGAAGGCGGGAGGAGAGGACACAGAGGACGAGATGGTTGGATGGCATCATCGACTCAATGGACATGAACTTGAGTACACTCCAGGAGTTGGTGATGGACAGAGAGGCCTAGTGTGCTGCAGTCCATGGGGTCACAAAGAGTTGGACACGACTGAGCGACTGAACTGAACAATAAAATGTATAAGATTCACAGTTCAGTGAGCAGTTACAGAACTACCACCCACGAGGGACTAAAGGGGTCAGGAGGCGGGAGCAGGAATGGGGAACAGGTGATAGGAGAAGTCGCTAAGGAAGGTGAGCAGACTAGGCAGGTTCCAAGGAGGAACACAGGCCTACTTGTGGCCTCTTCACTAGGATCTCCTTCCCAGAACCCCTTCACTTTGTTAATGGCAGGTCTCCCCAGAATAGATGTCCTGGTGGTCCAGTAACATATTATTTCCTGGTGACTGAGTGCCAATACAATCTCAGAACAAGGGAAGCAATGCTCCTACTACAGTTAGCCTATGCAGAATACTGTGTTCAGGTCTGGGTCTCTTTATTTTATGAGGCAAACTGAGAAGAGAACTACCAAGATCTTGTAAGATGTATAAACTATGGCACATGAGGAAGAAATGGAGGCTAGAGACATTGAGCCAGAAGAGAAACCTGGGCTGGGGTGAGCAGGACAGAGGCCTTCAAGTCTCTGAAATGGAAAGCGAGCCTTTGGTTCTGTGCCTCCTCACCTGACCACCTCCTCAACCAACTCACACCTCACTCACCACAAGGCTGTCTTCCCCTTCTGAGATCATCAACAACGCCTAGATGACAGGGACCTCTGCGTTCCTCATCTTTGCATCACTCTTCATCCGCAGGCCCCACCAAGTCTAGCACAATACCTAACACCCCCCCCCAGACACAAAGGTAATCCTTACTAAACCACAATATAACCCTACCATTCTACAACTCAAAAGTGCTCACTTCCCTTCAATGACTGAGTTTAAAAGAAAATGTCTTCGAGTAGGGTTCAAAGGCCATCAAGAACGCGGTCCTTAACTGCCCCGTCTTCCCTCTTTTGGTCTCCAACATACTCCTCTTAGGGCTTCCCTGGGGGCTCAGAGGGTAAAGAATCCACCTGTGGTGTGGAAGACCTGGATTCGATCCCTGGGGTGGGAAGATCCCCTGGAGGCGGGCATGGCAACCCACTCTTGTGTTCTTGCCTGGAGAGTCCCGTGGACAGAAGAGCCTGGAGGGCTACAGTCCATGGGGTTGCAGAGTCAGACACGACAGAGCGATGAAGCACACATACTCCTCTTATGTTCTTGCCCAGCCAATCAAATGACTTGATGTTCTCCAACCGTAACCTCCATGGTTTCATTCATCTCCACAGAACAAGTAGGAAGGAACCTCTCCTCAGGGGAAGGGACCAAAGCCAAACATATACATGTATCCATTCTCCCCCAAATTCCCCTCCCATCCAGGCTGCCACACTCATTACTCTTAACAGTAGAAACGTTCTTATCCTACCCCTCTCCCTCTCAACAAGCACAAAATCAAAAGAAAAAGAAACCCTGGATTACAAGCTATATTACTCAAAACAGCTAACTTCTCACAGGTTTTCATAATGAACACACGGGTGAATTCTTACACATGCCTTGCAAATCTTCCACTGACTTATACGGTGACAAATCTATTATTATAACATGAGTAAAATGGTAAGATTTGTTTAAAGAGAAAGAAGCAACACAATTTCACTTAGGGAGCTACTACCTTGCTATTTCTGTCCTCTTTAAAGACAAAATGAAGAAAACCCCCCCAAAACTTCATTTCTTTTTAAAGTCTTACTTTACCTTACCATCCCCACCAGAGCTAAGTGCATTTTTTCCAACTGAATTTTCCCACCATAAAATACACAAGAAAAAATGTGACACAGATCTTAAAATAGTCCTATATAAATAATACGGAGTATATATATAGAAGCACTTGCTGTATATAGAAATCTCTGGTTTTAAGTGATGATAACTGTTGCTATTCCAGGAGACAAAAGCCCCCTTTCACCAAAAGTTCAACTACTTTTAAAAATTCCAATTCCACCCAGTTAAGCTCTCCCTAGCAGGACAGCTTCTCCACCGCAGGTGTGTTGGGGTCCCTCCACCCCCGACAACCTCACTCTCAGGTCATGTCTGCCAGGAGCTGACTGGGGTGAAATATGGAGTCATGGTTTCCTAAACACCTTAATTTATGGGGGTGAGGGCAGGAGTTGATTTGATGCAGACAGTATTTCTTAATTGGGCCATTTCCTCGGTAGAACCCTAAATTTATCTACTAACGTAGATTATAACAGCTTTCAGGGAACAGATCCTGCTGTTCATAGGCCAAACTCTGAGAGAAAGACGGCAATCACTTGCTGAGGTGCTCAGCCTCTAAGGGACTTAAAAGAAAAAGCAAAGCCTACACCTTCACTAAAGGTGACCAGAGTCCTGGGCAGAGCGCACGGAGCCGCCAGGAGTCAGAGCACTTAGGCCTGTTACCAGGGCCCAGGCCCAGTGCTAAGGGCTTTCTTGGTGGTTCAGTGGTAAAGAATCGGCCTGCCAAGGCAGGAGATATGAATTCTATCCCTGGGTTGGGAAGATCCCCTGGAGAAGGAAATGGGAGCCCACTCCAGTATTCCTGCCTAAAAAAATCCCATGGACAAGAGTCTGCTACGCTACGTGAGTCGGACATGTAAGTCATGTCCTACATGAGTTGTGAGTTGTGAATCTCACGGAAGTCATGAGTTGGCCACGACTTAGCAACTGAAGAACCACCACTGCCCCAATGCTGGTCCCTGGAGGTTACCTGATTGTCTGAACCTTCTTTCTATTTGCTATAAATACCTGTTTCTTAACATTTAAACTGAGTTTGGTCCCACCTTCCCATTTCTTTCTTTTTTTTTTTTTAATTTTTATTTTTACTTTATTTTACTTTACAATACTGTACTGGTTTTACCAAACATTGACATGAATCCGCCACGGGTGTACATGAGTTCCCAATCGTGAACCCCCCCTCCCACCTCCCACCCCGTATCATCTCTCTGAATCATCCCCGTGCACCAGCCCCAAGCATCCTGTACCTGTATCGAACACAGACTGGTGATTTGTTTCTTACATGATAGTATACATGTTTCAGTGCCATTCTCCCAAATCATTCCACCCTCTCCTTCTCCCTCAGAGTCCAAAAGTCCGTTCTATACATCTGTGTCTCTTTGCTGTCTCGCATACAGGGTTATCATTACCATCTATAGAGAACAGTGTGGAGATTCCTTAAAAAATTGCAAATAGAACTGCCATATGACCCAGTGATCCCACTGCTGGGCATACACACCGAGGAAACCAGAATTGAAAGAGACACGTGTACCCCAATGTTCATTGCGGCACTGTTTATAATAGCCAGGACATGGAAACAACCTAGATGTCCATCATCAGATGATTAGATAAGAAAGCTGTGGTACATATACACAATGGAGTATTACTCAGCCATTAAAAAGAATACACTTGAATCAGTTCTAACGAGATGGATGAAACTGGAGCCGATTATACAGAGTGAAATAAGCCAGAAAGAAAAACACCAGTACAGTATACTAACACATATATATGGAATTTAGAAAGATGGTAATGATAACCACCTTCCCATTTCTTAACAGTAGTTTCCTATTCTATATCCCTAAAATAGAAATACCTGAAAGGCATTTCAAATAGAAAATATCTTTTAAGACAATCCATGAATTACATTTGTAGACATCTTTATAATGTTACTACTGAATTATTTTTGACTGATGGAATTTCACTTCTCCACAAAAATCTGATATAGTTAGATCAGAAATATACACTGAGAAATTCCAATCCACATGATTCTCAGATTTTGACAGCTGTATCAGTTGAGATTTGGGGAAGGCATGGCTGCCATCAAGGACATCAATATTCACATCTAGAAAAGTTTCTGAAATACATGAAAACTATAGACAGTTGCCTGGCAGAGAGGCACACAAATATTCACTAAATGAGTGAATCCACACATTTACATAAATACTTCAAACAGTTTTATTTTCAATCTATACAACCTTCTGGTCTAAGATGGTATTTGTCCCACAACTACTCCCTCCTGCACAGTTCCAATGGTTTCCTCTTGATTTACACTTTAAGTTTGTTATTATTCGGTCGCCAAGTCATGTCCAACTCCTTCTTGACCCCATGGGCTGTAGCCCAGCAAGCTCCTCTGTCCATGGGGTTTTTCAGGCAAGAATACTGGAGTGGATTGCCATTTCCTTCTCCAGGAGATCTTCCCAACCCAGGGATCAAACCCACTTCTGCACTGGCAGTCAGATTCTTTACCACTAAGCCATATGTAGTTTATTCAAGCACAGGACTAAGATATATAGATGTCTAACTCCTGAAGAAAACAAGACTATTTTTTAAAAAGCGGACTAAAAAATAATTAATCATATTATAAAAGGATTGCTTTATAAAATGGGGGTTTTTTTAAATTTATTTTTGGCTGCGCCAAGTCTTGGTTGTGGAACAAAGGATCCAGCTCTCCTGACTAGGGATCAAACCCGGGTTCCCTGCACTAGGAATGTGGGGTCTTAGCCACCAGACCACATGAGAAGTCCCCAGATTGGATAATTTTTCAATCAGAATTTTAGTTTGAAATAACTGTGCATTCTTATACAGCTGTGAACGATCTCATGTATTTTCACCCAGGACACCACGTACACTCTTGCCCATCAGCTTCTGCCACCAAGAATATCTTGTGAAACAAGAATATCTTGTGGCAGCACAACATTACAACCAGGATACTGACCCTGATACACATACAGAGCATTTCTATCAGCACCAGGACCCCCTGTTGTCCTTTCACAGCCTCATTCACTGCTCTTCCCACTCCCCAGAACAGATCGTTTTAATAGCTTCTCTGGTAAAGTAAGCGCTTGGTTTTCCACTGGCAGTTGGCTCTTGAGCTTTAGCTTTTAAGTTTAAACAAATATTTAAAAACTTCACAATAGCAATCAGTAGGGAAACATTTGAAAACCCAAGAGTGGGGTTCGGTGCCGACAAGATTAACTAACCAGGCTCTCCTGGTGGAGATACTTGGCAGGCAGTGCTACAGCTGGGGGTGCCAGAGAGGACTGCTTGGAGAGAGCAGCAGACACCAGCCCTGATTTCATGAACGCTGCAAAAGCACCTCTGTGGCAGTTATTTCTCAGGCAGCTCCTCTGGCTTCTCTGAATGGGATGGATTTTTGCTGTGTCCATTTGGCTAGGTAACTGCCCTCAACAATTCACTTAAACATGAATCCAGGCACTGATGTGAAGGGATTTTGCAGATGCAGTTGAAGTCTCTAACGGGTCAACTTTAAGGGTTGCCATCCTCGGTGGCACTGACTCAACATGCTGCCAGCCTTAGAAGCAGGGCGAAGGCTTTCTGAGGGAGAGATGGCCTTCCACCTGCTGAAAAACGCTGCAGACCATGCCTGTGGGGTTTCCACCTGCTGGGATCTTCCCTTCCTGACAGCCTGCCCTACCAACTCTAGACTTTCTTAGACAGCCTCCACAATTCCGTAAGCCTGCTCCGTATAAGAAATTCCTTAATGAATGTGTGTGTCTGTCTTCTACTGGTTCTGCCTGTTGAACCATGATTGACCTACTCAGGACCCACACCACCAAGGGATTTAGAAAGCAGAGACCAAAAGAAAACTAGGATTATGGACTAAATTGTATTTCCCAAACCCAAGACAATGGATGACTAATTATCTAGGAAGATAACATGTACTTATATATATACACTAAATGACAGAGAGACTTGCTGAATGAACTTCCTGGTAGAATAGCAAGTGAAGTAATCACCAGGAACAAAATATTAATTTAAACTGAAGTTGTATTCAAAAGACAAGAAACCAAATCATTATGAAAATACTGTAATGCAATTATCCTTCAATTAAAAACACATACATTAAAAAAAAAAAAGCCAAATCGTTTGCTTCAAATCATCTACGTGGACTGGCCTATTAAGGAGAGCCCTGTGGTTCTCCCACCTAACTTAGGGTTCCAGGCCACAAATAATGGATGGCCTTGCATTTCCACACCACCATCAGCTGTTTGCTCCCTTTTGCTTGTTCTTCAGTCTTGCTGCCAGATACATTGCCAGAAACCCAAAGTAGGGCAATTAAGATAAGATTTTGGTCACTATGTGACTTGCTTAAAGGCCCATCCAAATGATTTGTGAGAAAAATCTTATGAACCAACAGAACAGAAACTGTAGTTTTTTCCATTATTCTCCTCTCCCAGAGTATTTAAAGACTTGGACTTTCCCATCTTTAGGGGAAATATTTTCTTATAAATAGTGAGGCATGCCGGGCATCTCCATTTCATCTTTTTTGGTGGTCTGTACCACTCACTGCACACTCACTGGAATGTTTTCCTAGTAAGTGATCAGCAATGGAAAACGTGGCTAAGACAAAGGATGGCTTTCAGGATGAGATGATGGGAAACTTCACATCTTTCCCAAGAGATAAGCAGTTCTTCTATAGAACCAAGGGGCTTATTTTAGAACCAATGAGTCTATTTCTGTCTTTTCCTTCAGACTTGTAGATTTCCTAAGGATGATAAATGAGGAATGACTGTGTTAGTGAGTTAACAGCCCAAAAGATGAGTAATTGCCCAACATATCCAGTAATAGGAGATTCAAAAACCAGAAATATATTTCCGTTGCTAAGGTAAGACCAACTATCTTTGCTTTAATTTTTCTCTTCCTTCCTTGTGACTTAGTCTTTGGATCAGCAACATTCAGAACTTTGTGCTGCAGTGCAAAACTCTCAATATTGACTGAACTAATTTCTTGGATGATTTTTACAACATAAGGAGGCAAGATCAGTAGTTATACAAAACGGACATAAAAACATGGTTCTTTTGTGATACAGTGATACAGTGAATAAAAATTACCTAAGTCCAGATGATGCGCTAAAATATACTACAGACCAAACTACCTCATACATTTGCCTTCAGTTCAGTTCAGTTCAGTTCAGTCGCGCACTCGTGTCCGACTCTTTGCAACCCCATGAATCGCAGTACGCCAGGCCTCCCTGTCCATCACCAACTCCCGGAGTTCACTCAGACTCACGTCCATTGAGTCTGTGATGCCATCCAGCCATCTCATCCTCGGTCGTCCCTTTCTCCTCCTGCCCCCAATCCCTCCCAGCATCAGGGTCTTTTCCAATGAGTCAACTCTTCGCATAAGGTGCCCAAAGTACTGGAGCTTCAGTTTTAGCATCATTCCTTCCAAAGAAATCCCAGGGTTGATCTCCTTCAGAATGGACTGGTTGGATCTCCTTGCAGTCCAAGGGACTCTCAAGAGTCTTCTCCAACACCACAGTTCAAAAGCATCAATTCTTCGGCGCTCAGCCTTCTTCACAGTCCAACTCTCACATCCATACATGACCACAGGAAAAACCATAGCCTTGACTAGACGGACCTTAGTCGGCAAAGTAATGTCTCTGCTTTTGAATATACTATCTAGGTTGGTCATAACTTTTCTTCCAAGGAGTAAGCGCCTTTTAATTTCATGGCTGCAGTCACCATCTGCAGTGATTTTGGAGCCCAAAAAAACAAAGTCTGACACTGTTTCTACTGTTTCCCCATCTATTTCCCATGAAGTGATGGGGCCAGATGCCATGATCTTCGTTTTCTGAATGTTGAGCTTTAAGCCAACTTTTTCACTCTCCTCTCTCACTTTCCACAAGAGGCTTTTTAGCTCCTCTTCACTTTCTGCCATAAGGGTGGTGTCATCTGAATATCTGAAGTTATTGATATTTCTCCAGGCAATCTTGATTCCAGCTTGTGTTTCTTCCAGTCCAGCGTTTCTCATGATGTACTCTGCATATAAGTTAAATAAGCAAGGTGACAATATACAGCCTTGACGTACTCCTTTTCCTATTTGCCTTAGAAGCAGGCATTTTAGGAGAGAGGTGAGGTCATCACTTCTTTTAAAGCCTGCTTAAAGGGAAAACTAAAGGCTGGTTTTGTTCAGAAAAACCTTATCCCCTTTTCTTATTCAAGTCTCCTCTTTTCAGAAGTCCTTTCTGATGACCTTGAATTATAATGAGGAAATGGAATTGCTGTTATAAATCTGCTAATTTATGTATTATCATACCATTAATAATCACATGATATGAAGGAAAAAGGCTAGCAAAACTGCCAAAATATCACTGAGTCCCCATGCTGCAAGGAAAACTGAAAAGTCGAGTTCAAATTCTCATCCAGTGCCATTAAGCTCGTCTGGAAATTTTGTGCAAACAATAAACTTAAAAAAATACAAAAGGGGGCAAAAATACTGAGTATTTTTCTTGCTGATCCAAGGCAATAGAAATCTTAGCGTTTTACTTTTCTTTTTCTTTTCCCCAAAAACCTCAAGCACTTTGTCATCACAGAAAAGAGATAAAACCAGACGACTTTTAAAACCAAATCTTTTCTGTCTAAATTCTTTCACAATTCCTCTCACCATTTCCATTATCTATCTTCACCCACAAGTATCTCTTAAAAATATGTCAGAGACAAAAGAAGTTTTTGTATTTCTATAAGGAAAAACATCCAACAACAGAGAACCCTGATTAAATAAGTTCTCATAAATCCATATAATGGACTACTATGCAGTTATTAAACAAGATTAAAGTAGGTCTACCTAACTGTTAATGAAAAGTTACCCAAAATAAAGGAAAATAAAAACAGGAAAAAAAACAGGAATATTTTACGAAGTATGATCTTATTTGTATAAATTGTATACGTATAGGAAAATTCTGGCAAGGAATAGTTGGTTAGCAGATACTTAGTCTTATCTAAAATGTCTATGAGATTCCCTTGAAATTCAGTCTTGTCCCAAATCATGTGTCATGGACCAAAAATGCTCAGGACATTTTGGATAGGACCAAATGTCCTGCAAGGGAACTAGTTCACAGTAGCATGTTGACTGAAATTTTTAATACCATGACAAGGTTGTGTTCTACAAGTAGAAATTCTGATAAAGTCTATTTTGTGTGATTGTCATCAAAAAGTAAAACAGAATGGAGATTTATAACAACACACCCTGTATTAGTATATGTAATTCTAACAACAGAGAATGTTTGACCATGAATGAATGAGAATAGAATCCTCTGTCAACATAAGATGGCTCTTAAGTGTCCCTTCAGAATCCTCTTGGCCCACTGCTTACCCCTTCCATCCCTTCCACTGCCATAGTGACCAGTTCCACACAGGCTCAGACTGTAAGCAGTCTGAGCCTGTAACCATGTAACCAGTGCAAGCGGTTTTCAGTTGCGAGGTCATATTAGACTCTTTTGTGACCCCGTGGACTGTAGCCTGCCAAGGCTCCTCTGTCTATGGAATTTCCCAGGCAAGAATACTGAGTGGATTGCCATTTCCTTCTCCAGGGGATCTTTCTGACTCAGGGATGGAACCTGTGGCCTCTGCATTGTCAGGGGGATTCTTTACCACTAAGCCACCGGGAAGCCCAGTACAAGCAGACATCACCTCATATACAGCTCACAGCATAGTTCATTGTGTCTCTCACCTCTGCTTTGGGACTTCTCCGGAAGAGAGAAGGAATTAATGCCCATGGGAGAATACGTCCCCCTCTGTACTCAAGCACAGTTCTGAGTGCATCTCACAATGCTCCTTTATAAGTCCCAGGTAGGACAGAACACCTGCTACCTGTAGTCAAAAGCCAACATACTATCACATCCTTGATTTTCTTTCCTTTCTTCCCGTTTCACTTCCCTTGTTCTGAACTCCTGCACCCTGGGATCCCATTCCAAATACACCTCCCAGCATGCAAGCCTTTGTATCAGGCAGATGTTCAGGCTATAACTCCATCAGAAGTTTTTCTACTAATCAGTTTCTGGCTTTGTATATTTCATCCTCTTCTATTTCCATGATTCCAGTGCCAGAGGTGTAAAGATACATTCATATCTCAATACAGTTACAAAGCTGGTTATGCAGTTTTGTATCCAATACCAGGTGAGCTGGCACAGTGCAGGAGTACTTCTCAAAGTCATTCCTACATTGGGATGGCCAGCAATAACTACACACTGAAGTGACTGCAAACCCAAATTAAGTGCATTCCCAGCTCAGCTTCTCCACAGCTAGAGTCCAAAAAACACCTGCAACATTCCAACATTACCAGAGGCAGAAAGAGTGAAAGAGGGTGATTAAGAATGCCAAGAGAGGATTTTAGACCAACTGCAGTAACATCTAGATTTTTCCAATTTCACAAAAACACATGACAATGTAAACACATTTGCTAGAGCCCCTCCTGAAGCCTGTGCATATGAGAAGCATACACGTTTAAAGTTAATTAGCTTTATGGTAAATCTACCTTTCACTATGTACTAATCAAATAAGTGTAACAAAAGTAGACAGAACACAAAGGCTGAAAAGGATCAAATCTATGCACTACCAGCATTCCCAATCTAATCTTCTCTCCTAAACTTCAGGCATAAAAATATCCCAGCTGCCAACTTGGTCCTCTTCACTTGTCCCACGAGCATCTCAAAGCTCAACACGCCCCACACGATCATTTTCTCTACCAAACCTGTTCCTCCACTTGTCCTCCTCTTGCTGACTAATGGGACCAGGATGTATCATGTGTGGAATTGTGGGAATCATCTTAGATTCCTCCTCTTTCTCTAGCTTCACCCTGCTATGACAAACTGATCACCAAACACTGTGTCAAGTTGTAAACTGAAGACCAGCTCCTAGATATCTAATTGGATCTAATAGCCATTGGATCTCTCCCATATTCTCCATCCCCATCACCAGCTCACTTTTAGTTATAGGCCCTCAATATTTCTGTTCTGAACTGTAACAACCTTCTAACTTCTCTTTCTAACTTCACTGTAATCGCCCCATCTCCCTGATGCCATGGTAATATTTCTAAAAAGCAAATCTGAACATGTTATACTACTGCTTAAAACTCTCTAATAGCTTCCCATTACACTTTGGATAATCTAAATGCTTCAGTATGACCTACAAGCTATCATGACACGATCCCTAGCTCTTTCTTTAGTCTCATCTCCTACTTCTTTGGTCATTCAATATTAGAACACATTCTGCCACTCTCCAAACTAGATATGCTATTTTACAGTTCCTTCTGCCAAGAACCTAGACAGCATATTAAAAAGCAGAGACATCACTTTGCTGACAAAGTTATAGTTTTTCCAGTAGTCATGTATGGATGTGAGAGCTGGCCCATAAAGATGGCTGAGCACTGAGGAATTGATGCTTTTTAACTGTGGTGTTGGACAAGACTCCTGAGATCAAACCAGTCAATCCTAAAGGAACTCAACCCTGAATATTTACTGGAAGGACAGATGCTGAAGTTCCAATACTTGGGCCACCTGATGGGAATTAGAAAAGACCCTGATGCTGGGAAAGACTGAGGGCAGGAGGAGAAGGGGATGACAGAGGATGAGATAACTGGATGGCATCACCGACTTTGCTCTTATTCTCCTCAAGGATACAATTCAACTATCTTCTCATCCTGGAAGTCTTTGTCACGTCACCTATGCCAGTTGGGTTTGATGTCCTATCTCTGCACTTCCACAGAGCCTTCATTAGTTCCATCAGAGATTTCTTATCCTGTTTTATGATTTGCTCTCTTCTCTACTAGACTGTGAGATTCTTGAAGGCAAGCGCTCTCTTTTATATCTAAAGTCTCAGAGGCTAGCACGGTACCAGGTATATAGTACTGTCAATAAATGTGGACTACAAGGCTCAAATTAATCATAAGAAAATAAGCAGGAAGATGACGATCAAAGGGGGAAAACAGTATCATCTTTGCAAGCTTGTGTTATAAGAAGAGATTGTTTTTCTTCCTGGGACACAATACAGTAAATGGGGCCAATCAGTGACTGCCGGTTGATTGTAATTTTAGCAACGATTTCCCAGAAGAGTGACCAACTATTGTTACCTAATCTAAGGCCTGGGACATAAAAGACTCTCATTTCCTATTTAATTTAATTGTACTGATTTTATTATTTCAGCTCCTATTGGCCCAACTTCGAGAAAAGTTACAATAGAGTTTGTCCCCAGTTGAAGCCAGCTTGAAAAACAAGTACAAATCAAACCCTGTGCTCCTTCCTGTTGAGTTTGAGAATATCTTCAAAGAATTTTCATTGTCTTCTTAAATACACAACATGAATTCAGCCTGGAAACTAAGACTCCAAATTTTGAAACATGATGGTTTGTCAAATAAAAGAGAGAGAGAGAGAAAGGCACTTAGCTTACCAAATGAATGAATTAATGTTCAATAGACGTCAACAATCATTTACGTAAAAACCCTCAAACACCTTTTGAGGTATCTGCCCCTCGGTCAAGACGACAACCTGTCTTAAGTTCTCTGGGAGTAGGTACTACAACTGCCTGAAAAGAACATCACCTTGGTTCCTGACAACATTCAGAAAATCTAGGTCATCCATCGTCACTAATCCCTCACCAAAAAAGTCAGTTTTAGAGCTCAAGTATGTGTGCTGGGACCCCAGAGAATACTGTCAGTGGTGACTAAGGGCTTAAACTAAAATTAGACAAATCTGGGTTTGAACACTCTGGTTCTGCTACACACTTAGCTGTATGACCAAAGACAAGTCATTTACCCTCTCTTGGCCTCTCACTTTAATCATCTGTGAAACAGAGATAAATCCTAGGCTTTCTATGAAAACTGAAGAAGTTCAGAATTTAACACAGGGCCTGGCACATAGCAAGTAATGCGATAAATGACAATGAATATATTCTTGATGAACTTTCTCCTGGTTCTGAAACCTAATAATCACCTCAAAGGAATATGTATAATACGTTTAGTATCTATGGAAGCAAGATCTTGGAATCATTGGGAAAATTCAGCTACAAGCTGCTTCTTTTAAAATAGAGGCTATGGGCTTCTATGAAAAAAGCATAATTAACATCCTGTGAGCATTCAGTCCTAGGCAGCCTTGTTTGAAAGTTCTTCAGCATAGCAACTCCACATATTGTTCACTCTGTTTCTCAAAACCAACACTTTGCCTCTGAGTGGATTCAAATGATTGTGGAGGTTGTCCTCCATCCCCTCTCACCTCTAGAAGTGGTTGCTCCCGCTTACTGGATGGGGCAGCGGGGAGGGCAGCCCATGAAGCTTGTACAGCCATTGCCTTTTGTCATATTTCCTCTGTGAAGAAACACAAGACTTCAGTTCCTGGGATTGGTTAAGCCCTAGCACAGAGAACTAAGGAACTACTTTGTATTCTCCTACGAGTCTCATCTCTTTGTGTATAGCGCCATAGAAGCAGAATTGTTACACATTTTTGCATCTTAATCAGGAAACTGGAATGAAAATGAACACAGGTAGCCTGCCGTACACCATAAATGGAAGCTGGCACAGAGCAGAGAAAGACTCAAAAGACTGAGGGAATGCGAAGAGGAAAAGCCAGTGAAAGAGTAAATTATACACAACGACCATGCCAACCCTGAAGTTTGCAAAACACTGTGAAGGTTACTATATTTAAGATCAGCGTTGACTTGAGGTCAGTGTGGTCTCCTCTGGTGCTGGTTAAGGATTCATTTGACAAATATTTTTATCGCACACTCATTACCTGCTGGACTAAGCTTTAGGGTTAAAATAAACACATGAAAATAAGACTAGTCTTCACTGTTAAGGAATCAGAAGTCTAGTGTAAAAGACAAGTAAAGATTATAACATGGTAGACTCTCTCAAAGGACCTCCACGTGACAACGTGCTGATTAACTGACATGTTCATTCTCCCTGTGGAATACACCGACTGAGGTCTATAGGACACTGGAAGCTTTTGGCTAGTAAAACTACTATCCAGTACTCTGCGTAATCTACTCCCATACATTAAGTAGAATGTTTATCAAGAATTGGTTAGTTTTGTTTTCAAACCTAGTTATGCCATCTGTGCTTGATGCTACAAATTGTTATAGAAACTGATGATAATAAAAAGAAATTGCTGTTTCTATGGAAACTATGACAAAGCCTCTGGAAGGAATCAGCAAAAGCAAGTTGCTAACACACACATACACACACACAAACATCAAAAACTGATACTAATTAGAAGTGGGCAAGAGAATCACAAAAAGTGAGGGGGAAAAATCTTTAACAACTCTTTTAATTTGTACTGTTTGTTTAAAAATCCTTTGTAGGGACTTCCCTGGCGGTCCAGTGGTTAAGAACCCACCTTGCAATGCAAAGCACACCACGTTGATCCCTGATCTGGGAAGATCCCACACGCCCGTGCACCACAACTGCTGAGCCTGTGCCGTGGAGCCCGCACACCCCAGAGCCCATGCTCCACAAGAGAAGCGCCTGCCACTAGAGAGGAGCCCCCACTCCCTGCAACTAGAGAAAAGCCCACACACAGCAAAGAAGACCCAGAGCAGCCAATAATAATTTTTTTTAAAGCCATAACATAATATAATAAAAGTCGCTCAGTTGCAGTCGACTCTTTGCAACCCCATGGACAGTCCATGGAATTCTCCAGGCCAGAATACTGGAGTAGGTAGCCTTTCCCTTCTCCAGGGGATCTTCCCAACCCAGGGATCGAACCCAGGTCTCCCACACTGCAGGCAGATTCTTTAGTAACTGAGCTATGAGGGAAGCCCTTTAAAAGCCATAATTAAAAGAAAAAAATCCTTTGTATTGTTTGTTCCACTTAAAAAGAAAACTCCAATTTAGAGAGCTGAGAGGAGATATAGATGTTGGATGAGTTCATTCAGTTATTACAGGGAACACAAATCAGCCCACATTCAAAGAAAAGGCCTTGGTTCTGTACAAGACGACAGACAATACTTTCCATTGCCTGTTGTTATCATACTGATTCAAGCAAAGAACATAAATGACTGCTAAACATTAGAGGAAAGGGTGGTGGAGAAAATAATTTTCACATGGTGCTGAAGTGTCACTCCATGAATTACTGTGGTAATTCGTGGAAGGGGGAGAACATATCTTTACAATGGAGACAACTGGTAGTTGCCACCTTAATCAAGTGACTCAACATCAGTAACAGTGAACGATCAGACTAGGTGCCCCTTGATGTGACGCCTTGTTAAGTACATACAGCTCATTAAAATATCTTGCCAAAGGTTGCTTAAGAATTTGGATTTAATTTCGAGTATATAGGCAATGTAGGAGATCAGAAAAATTAGTTAAATGATAATGAGAAAACCAAAGAAGCCCAAAATATAGAATACTACATGAAAGAACTAGCTTGGTTTCTTTAAAAAGTCAATTACCATTATTAATTTAATATTAATTTTATTAATTTTAGTATCATTACAACACCAGTTTGGTTACCTAAGAAAATGTTATTTTTTAGAGTTCAAAGGGATAAAATGACATGTCTTGAATTTGTTTTTAAAATATTCCAGCAAAGAAAAAAGATGAGGAAAGGTAAATATGGCAAAATGTTGACAATTACTGAATCAATGGATATACTGGGGTTTATTGCCTATTTTCACTACTTTTGTATCTATGTTCAAAACAAAAAACAGAAAACATTCAATGTCATGAAAAAAACTGAGGAGGGGATTATTCTGGTTTAAAAGATACTTAACACATAGCACAAATCTTGACTGAATCCATGTTAGAAAAAAACAACTGTATATGACATTTTGGGAAAATAGAAAATCTGAATAGGGACAGGGAGTAAATGATTTGGGGAACAATAAATTTTCTTAGTCATAATGGAATGAGATGACGTACAAGAAATAATGCTGGGTCAGCTCTCATGACAGCTGCAATTTACTTTGAAATGGTTCAGGAAAAATCATTAAGAACTATCAAATCTAGAAGACAGCTATATGAACATTAATTATACTAGTTGTTCAACGTCTCTGTATTTTTGAACATTTTCATAATAAGGTTTTAGCAGTCTATTAAACACTTGCAAATGTTTTTTTCAAAACAATATATTTAAGATGCATATATAATTTTTTAAATTCTATACTTCAGTTAATTTTGTTATTTAGTGAACTGAAAGAGGGGAGAGGATCCAGACAGTGGGGCACTGATATACGTTTAACAAGTTCTCTGGGGAAAGCAGCCCTGGTTTGTAGCATTCACCAGTTTTCATGGTATGAATATCCCTACCATGTTGATTTCAAATTACTAACATGTCACTGAACACAGAGTTGGGAAGAGATGAGTACAACTGTTCTTTCAAGACACAGCCAGTTCAAACACATCACTGAATCCAGATCATAACAGAAGGATGCCAGCTGTAATAGGAGAGAGAGAAAAGATGGTTTGCAGAAAACAAAGAAGCAAGGTCATCAGCTGACAAGGGGTGAGGCAGGGGAGGAGAAGGGTTTGAACACAGAAGACAAAGTATTAAATTATCTATAAATATTCAGCACAGTGCTTGGTGTACAGTAATCACTAACTTACTAAGCACTTCCTACTACTGGACTATAAAGAAAGCTGAGTGCCAAAGAATTGATGCTTTTGAACTGTGGCGTTGGAGAAGACTCTTGAGAGTCCCTTGGACTGCAAGGAGATCCAACCAGTTCATCAGGACCATTCAGGAAATCGGTCCTGAATATTCATTGGAAAGACTGATGTTGAAGTTGAAACTCCAGTACTTTGGCCACCTGATGTGAAGAGCTGACTCATTTGAAAAGATCCTGATGCTGGGAAAGATTGAAGGCAGGAGGAGAAGGGGACAGAGGATGAGATGGCTGGATGGCATCACTGACTCAATGGACATGAGTTTGAGTAAATTCCAAGAGATGGTGATGGACAGGGAGGCCTGGAATGCTGCAGTCCATGGGGTCACAAAAGTCAGACATGACTGAGCGACTGAACTATTATTATTTTCTAGCCCGATTTCATAATCTAAAAGGTTATCTTATCTTTTTAAGATGGCATATGACGTTGCTTCTAAGGAAGGGAACTGAATGGCTGGGCAACTTGCCATCAGGTGTGGGAAGAAGCCACTTTACTGCTCTGAGCCTTTTGAATTTTGAAAAATGTGAATGTATTATAAATATTCAAAATATAAATGAAATTGAAATTTCTAAATCTTAGGACATGGGTCTCTTGAAAGAGCTCTTCTCTCATCATAAGCTCCTAATCTGACATCTATGCAGTCGTGTATTTATTCCCATCATTCCTAATAAAGAATTTAAAAATCAACAGCCAACAGGGACCTCCTTGGTGCTCCCAGTGCAAAGGGCATGGGTTTCATCCCTGGTTGGGGAAGTAAGATCCCACATGCTGCACAATGTGGCCAGAAAATAAAAATTAAGAATCAACGACAATAAACTAGAACCAAAAAAAAAGTTCCAAATCATTATGCCTGGCTGACAGGGTAGGGGTTGCAGTTTAACAAGTTTATTCACATGTGGAAAGTTAGAATCTTGGCTGCCTCAGGACCCATGATAAGATTCACACGAAGCCTTCAGTCACTCAGAATGCCACATTTCACTCCAAAATACAGTCATTGAACAAATATTCACTGAGCACTTTCTATGTCTTTGGGTCTGGGAATACACATGAACAGAATTCTCTCCAACTCTAAGGAGTTCTAATTTGGCTTTGGAAAATTTCCTCTGCGAGGAATTTATCTAATCTTAGGCAACTATCTTTAGGCTGAAATTACTATTTATAATTATGAACAGCAGAAGCCACTCTTACTTAGAGGAACAAATATTTTTTCATAAATTTGCTAGAAAACACATTTTGTTAAATGAATCCTGGTTTTTAAACCATGAATTAGAGGTGTATTCTTCTCAGGGGAAAAGGCCACAGGAAAAGGAGTACGTTAATGTGATTCCTGGACTTAACCACTCAATCTCTCTCGTAGGACTCCATGCCCCACTGGCAGGAGTCAAGTGAAGTAGCAGAAGTCAAAAGAGAATTGCAATCCTTGAAGTAAAATAACCCCCCAGCAGGCCAAAGTCAGGTGGGAGCCCCAGAACTCTGTAATTCTGACCAGGCCGCTCCAGGTCTCCCCTTCAGTACCCACAGCCTCTCCAACAATGTCTGCCTTGGGATAATCATGACTAATTTCATCATGCCCTTGACACCATTCACAAGAAGCCCAGGACTGCCAGGCCTTCCTTATTTTTTGCCAGCCTCAAGTGCTTTCGTCACAGGCATGTATTCAATAGTACTCTGCTAAAGACTCAGGAAAACCCCTGCAGATCTGTGCAACTCTCTCTTCTCCAGTATTCTCTGAATTCCAGGCCTCCTTGAATTCTCAACATTGTCTCCTCAACTCAGGGAGACCACAGGCTCTATTTAGGTCAGCCCTTCTTGAATTATGACCTCCATCTAGGTAGAAAGCTGGTGCAATCATAAGGGCTCATCTTCTGTCAAGATTGTCTTTCAGTACTGCCTGTTGTCCAACATCTGAAAACCACCATGTGTTCAGGCCAGTCATGTCCGACTCTTTGCGACCCCATGGACTGTAGCATGCCAAGCCTCCCTGTTTATCACCAACTCCCAGAATTCACTCAAACTCATGTCCATTGAGTCAGTGATGCTATCCAACCATCTCATCCTCTATTGTCCCCTTCTCCTCCTGCCCTCAGTCTTTCTCAGCACCAGGGTCTTTTCAAATGAGTCAGCTCTTTGCATCAAGTGGCCAAAGTACTGGAGTTTCAACTTCAACATCAGTCCTCCCAATGAATATTCAGGACTGATTTCCTTTAGGATGGACGAGTTGGATATCCTTGCAGTCCAAGGAACTCTCAAGAGTCTTCTCCAACACCACAGTTCAAAAGCATCAATTTCTTTGGTGCTCAGCTTTCTTTATAGTCCAACTCTTATATCCATACATGACTAGTGGAAAAACCATAGCCTTGACTAGATGGACCTTTGTTGGCAAAGTAATGTCTCTGTTTTTTAATATGCTGTCTAGGTTGCATATCTGTCTACTTATTTAAGGAAGGAAGGTAAATCTGGTCCCTGTTACTCCACAAGGGCACAAATGGAAGCCTCTTCTCTGTTTATTTTCCATCCTAACTTAGTCACTTTCTTCCATGGTTACCCCCTTGACATTGTCATTTACAATTACTGCAACCCCTCATTATCTCAATTCCAAACATCTACTCCCCAACCACCACCTCTCTCTCTTTTTTTTTAGGACAGTCCTGCTAGTACAATTCCAGCAATCCTTTGCCTCACTTTCAATCCACTGTTTCCACCACCTTCACTTGCCTCTTTCTCCTCCTAATCAAGTTCTACATCATTTCATTGTCAGTCATTTTAACTCGACCCTCAATTCCCCGGCCCCTCTCACTTCATCTTATTTGCTTGGCTAAATAACAACCTGATTTAAATCCAACTCACTATCTAAGGAATAGTACACATTTTCTGTTTGTATCTTATTTATTGTCTTTTATTCCATAGAAGGACAGTTCCATGAAGGCAGGGACTCTCATTTGCTTTTTTTCTACTTTTGTATTCCAAGAGCTGAAAACGGTCCCCAATAAATGGATGATACTCAATTATTTCTTGACTGGTTTAAATAATAAAATCCAATCTTCAAAGTAAGTAGTCAAGTGAAAACACCAAAAGTGAAAAGCAACACCGTGTCTAGAATATCTAACTGCTTCCTGCTGTAAAACAGATCATTAAAAAAAGAAGCGGGTAATGTGTATATACTTCCAGTCCTATTTTTTTATAACCTCTTTAATGATTTTTTTGTAATGTTATATACATAGTTCTGATAACACAGCAAACTATAGTAGGCTCCCAACAATGGCACCCCACTCACTCCAGTACTCTTGCCTGAAAAATCCCATGGACAGAGGAGCCTGGTGGGCTGCAGTCCATGGGGTCGCTAAGAGTCAGACACGACTGAGTGACTTCACTTTGACTTTTCACTTTCATGCACTGGAGAAGGAAATGGCAACCCACTCCAGTATTCTTGCCTGGAGAATCCCAGGGACGGCAGAGCCTGGTGGGCTGCCGTCTCTGGGGTCGCAGAGTCGGACACGACTGAAGCGACTTAGCAGCAGCAGCAGCAGCAGAAACTTGATCTCACAGACACATTAATGAAACTGTCACACTAACACAAAAGCTGTGACGAAAAACTTCAGGCCACAGAAAACAGTCATGTTTCAGCTGGAAAGAGATGCCCGTGGCAGGTCCTAAGCAAGTGGCATAGGGAACACTGGAAGGGGACAGGCTTCTCCACTTGCGTTTCTCTACGTTGTTCATGCCTCTTGGCCGCCACGCTCACAACACTCTTGCCCAGCTGACTCTGACATCAGGACCAGGGTGGTATGCTTAAGTAGGCTGGGTTAAATAGAGGTACAAGCAGCTGTAAAGCCCTAAGTGTATCTTCCTCTTTTACCCTCCTTCCCAGCCAGAGGTAAGGACTGTCATCAAAGGAAGCTCTCAGAGGCATAAGCCAACGCCTCTGTGTTGTTCCACAGTCCAGGGATCCATCAAGAGATGACAGCGAGAAAGAACGGACTCACAGAGAAGACAGATGAGCTCATCTCAGGGGCACAGGTGCCACAGAGAACAAAACTAAAGCAGTTATATCAAGTAAAAGCAAGTTAATAGATCAGTATGTAAAAAAATAAATTAGTAAATATCTTCCAAGAAGGACCATACATAACTGGAAACATGTAGTAAGAACAAAGTGAAAGCATCAGTTGCTCAGTTGCGTCCGACTCTTTGCAAACCCAAGGACTGTAGCTCGCCAAGCTCCCCTGTCCACAGAATTCTCCAGACAAGCATACTGGAGTGGGTTGCCATTTCCTACTCCAGAGGATCTTCCCAACCCAGGGACTGAAGCCAGGTCTCCCGCATTGCAAGCAGATTCTTACTGTCTAAGCCACCAGGGAAGCCCATAAGTAAGAACAAGAAGTTTTAAAATAAACACCAAATGAAGTTAATAATGTGAAAATTTAAGAGCCAGGATAATAAAGAACCCAATAGTTGGGCTAAAGAGCCAAAGATCAGGTTAAGAAACTCTCTTAGAAGATGTTAGGAAGGGGAAAAAAGAGGAAAATAAATAGTGAGAGGTAGAGGATGTAAGAAGTGTCAATATATCTATGTAGTGAGGCCTAGAGAAAAGGAAAGTTGTTTCTTCTAGAAAAACACGAGGAAATTTTGAACAAGAAATAACTCAGGGTTCCCAGCTCTTGTAAAAGATGTGAGACCTCAGACTGAAAAAAACAAACAAACAAATAAATCCATAAAAAGGATAAAGAGGGAAGTGGAATTTATCACCAGTCACAGTATAATACTTCCCTTGTGGGAACTCATTATAATGCTTTCCTTGTGACTCAGCTGGTAAAGAATCCGCCTGCAATGCGGGAAACCTGGGTTCAATCCCTGGGTTGAGAAGATCCCCTGGAGAAGGGAAAAGCTATCCACTCTAGTATTCTGGCCTGGAGAATTCCATGGACTGTATAGTCCATGGCTTGCAACGAGTCAAAAGCGACCAAGTGACTTTCACCTCACAGTATAATGAAATGAAAGAAAAAAAGAAAAAGATGCCTGAAGTTTAGAGGAAAAGTAAATCACTTATAAAGGAAAAACAAGAATCAGATTGATTCCGTAATTCTCAAAGGCAACACTGGTTCTAAGAAGTCAATGAAGTGATAGGTGCAAAGGTGTCAAAGAAAAAAACTTGAAACTTAAAAATAAGAAATACATATTCTGGAATACACAGTAAAAAATGGAAAAGGTAATAAGTAAATAACCTATTAAGTTAACTATTGTCTAAACAAGGTACAAAACAAAACAAAAAAGTAAACCCATAGCAATTCCAGAACTAGTGTTCTTTAAAAATCAAAGCACATTTGTTTTTTAAGGTGGGGCATGGCTGGAGGGTAGAGAGGAAGATGAAAACTTCTAACATATTAGTCTTTTTTTTAAATACGTGTGGGGAATACATACATTTAAAGGTTTAAAATAGAGAAATTATTTCAATAGGAATAAACTCAAGTACCTATATTATCAAATTAAGAGTAAGAGTTACAAGCACTGAAATTGAAGCTGAGATCAAAAATCTCCCAAAAAACAAAAGCCCAGAACCAGACAGCTTCACAGGAGAATTCTATCAAACATTTAGATAAGAGCTAATGCCCATCCTTCTAAAACTCTTTCAAAAACTTGCAGAGGAAGGAACACTTTCCAAACTCATTCTTCAAGGCCACCATCACCATGATACCAAAACAAGACAAAGTTCAGTTCAGTTGCGCAGTCGTGTCCGACTCTTTGCGACCCCATGAATCGCAGTACGCCAGGCCTCCCTGTCCATCTAAAATGTGTCTGCTGGAAAATTTTAAATTACTTGCATGACTGGCTTTATATTTCAATGGATAGCTGCTCTAACAGGTGCATTTTTCTGTGGTCATTCTGAGAGATCTGCCCTCATCCAATTTGGTAGATTTTCTCCGTGTCTTTGCACTCAGGGCACAGAGTACAAATATTTCCAATGCAAGTGTCAGTTCAACCCTTGCTCCGGGAGTTCCCAGAGGGCAGGGAAGGGCCAGAAAACATCACCAAGGGAGGGGCCGGAGGGTGGGTTTGTCTTCTGTCCTGTGGAACCATGGGAAGTTGTACTAGTTAAGTGATGATATCAGGGAGAACTTCATGTAGGAGGTGGCGTGGCCTCGAGCCTCCAGAGGAAGGGCCCGCTGGGGGGAGGGCCCTGGGACCTCTGCCCTTTCCCTCACCCCTGTTGCCTCTGGAGGGCCTGGGACTCAGTGGTCTGACCTGGTGGCTCTGCTTGCAGATCTGCATACAGCAGGGTTGGAAACCCCCACGAAGCCGCTTCGATGTCCTGCCGCTCCTGCTCCAGGCGAATGGCAACGACCCAGAGCTCTTCCAGATCCCTCCAGAGTTGGTGCTGGAAGTCCCCATCAGGCACCCCAAGTAAGAGGGCCTGGTGTGGGGAGGGGGAGGGTGGGGGAATGGTTTATCCAGTGTCCCTCTCTGCCCAACCCCGGAGCCCCCTCCTGTCTCTCCAGCCCAGACAGAGGCTAAAAGGGGGTCTTGGTTCCTATCCTCACCGTCGGGCCAAGGCAAGGCGGGTTCTCTTGAGATCAGTAATTCTCCTTTACCAGCTGCTGCTAAGTCACTTTAGTTGTGTCCGACTCTGTGCGACCCCATAGACGGCAGCCCACCAGGCTAGATCCCTCCAGAGTTGGTGCTGGAAGTCCCCATCAGGCACCCCAAGTAAGAGGGCCTGGTGTGGGGAGGGGGAGGGTGGGGGAATGGTTTATCCAGTGTCCCTCTCTGCCCAACCCCGGAGCCCCCTCCTGTCTCTCCAGCCCAGACAGAGGCTAAAAGGGGGTCTTGGTTCCTATCCTCACCGTCGGGCCAAGGCAAGGCGGGTTCTCTTGAGATCAGTAATTCTCCTTTACCAGCTGCTGCTAAGTCACTTTAGTTGTGTCCGACTCTGTGCGACCCCATAGACGGCAGCCCACCAGGCTCCCCTGTCCCTGGGATTCCCCCCAGGCAAGAACCCTGGAGTGGGTTGCCATTTCCTTCTCCAATGCATGAAAGTGGAAAGTGAAAACTGAAAGTGAAGTCGCTTAGTCGTGTCCGACTCTTAGATACCCCATGGACTGCAGCCCACCAGACTCCTTCGTCCATGGGATTTTCCAGGCAAGACTACTGGAGGGGGGTACCATTGCCTTCTCTACTGAGGGACCATCATATTTTCTGAATCAAAATCCCTCTCCTTATAAGTCAGATAGTCACAAATACTATATGATATCACTTAGTAGTAGAACCTAAAAAATACAACAAGCTAGTGAATATAACAAAAAAGGAGTTAAGAGAATACAGATATACAGATATAGAGAATACAGATAGAATAAACTAGGGGTCCCAATGGGGAGATGGAATAGGTGAGGGGCAATAGAGGATAGGGGATAAAGAGGTAAAAACCATTATGGATAAAATGAATAAGCTACAAGAACATACTGTACAACATAGGGAATATAGCCAGTGCTTTGTGCTGAGTCACTCAGTCTGTCCAACTCTTTGCAACCCCGTGGACTGTATCCTGCGAGGCTCCTCTGTCCATGGGATTCTCCAGGCAAGAATACTGGAGAGGGTTGTCATGCCCTCCTCCAGGGGATCTTTCCAACCCAGGGATTGAACACAGGTCTCCCACATTGCAGGCAGATTCTTTACTGTCTGAGCAACCAGGGAAGCCCCAATATAGCCAGTATTTTACAACATTCCATTCCTATAAATGGAATATAACCTTTAAAAATTGTGAATCACTATATTGTACACCCTACATATTATAGTGATTATATATATGTCTTTCACTATATTGCACACATTACATATTATAATATATAATATTATATATTGACTATACTTCAATTCTTTAAAAATTTCCCTCTTTAATCCACTCCTTTTAAGCCATCAACTTGGACCTATCCATTTCCCAACCCTAAGGGCTGAAATTGGAGAAGGGAATGGCAACCCACTCGTGTTCTTGCCTAGAGAATCTCATGGACAGAGTAGCCTGGTGGTCTATAGTCCATGGGATCACAAAGAGTCAGATATGACTGAAGCGATCAACACGCACACACACAAAGGGCAAAAGAACAGAAGCACTTCCTATATTGTTATGGGTGCAAATTTTAAATAAAGGGAACCATTAAAAACTCTATGTGACCTGATGCAGCTCAAGTTCAAAAGTAGTTTGGAGTTGGGATGGGGCTGTGAGGGCTGAGGCCAGCAACGCAAATAGAATTTACACTTTTTGAGAGTAGAAGAACTCCACAATAAGACCTGGCCTCAGGAGCAAAGTTGATAGAGGAAGCACCAAAAAAATCAACCATCAAATTAATAGTATTTTATGTAATTAAAAAAAAATCAAGATTAGCTTTTTAAATCCATGATGCATCATGTATCAAAATTCTCAAACAAGGACCAGTTCAGGGCTGAAATTAGGATAAGCAAGTGAGGTAAAGTATACAAGTGCAAAGTAGAATCCTGTCTTTATGTATAGTTTTGATGTTTTGCTCATCATGGCAGTTTTGTGTTAATTTTTTTTTAAGACACTGAATTAATTTAGAATATTTGATCTTGATTACTGGGTTTGTTGTGCCCACAGCCAGTGCCTTACTTGCCCCACCCTGGTCCAGGTCCTGGAGATGGAGCAAGTGTCCTAAGGCTCCCGACACTGCTGGGTATCTAGGATCTCAACCAGCTTCAGTGGTAAAACTTGGCCTCCATTCATTCATTCACTTGTCATTCAAAACTGTTTATTATTCCCTCTCTGGGTCATGCATTGTGCAGGCCTTTGTCACTGACTTGGTCCCCACCTCCGTGGTGCTTTCAATTTCAAAGAGGAGATCGATTACCCAAATAAACCACTTAATTCCAATCGAGTGTTGCAAAATAATGTTATGGTACCTAGAGGCGTAAAGCTGCCTGACCCAACCTAGATCAGGCATCAGAGAAGGCTTCCAGAGTAAGCAGCATTTTAGCTGAGAATGAAAGTGTAAGAGCTGGACAGGCACAGAAGGAAAAGAGCAGGAAGGAACTGCCATGCAAAGGCCCTGAGGTCAGAAGGAACTCAGCGGCTCTATATTTAAAATGGATAACCAACAAGGACCTACTGAGTAGCACAGGGAACTCTGCTCAATGTTATGTGGCAGCCTGGATGGGAGGGGAGTTTGGGGGAGAATGGATACCTGTAAATGTATGGCTGAGTCTCTTCACTGTTCACCTGAAATTATCACAACATTGTTAATTGGCTATACCCTAATACAAAACAAAAAGTTAATTAAAAAGAAAAAGAAAAAGGAACTCAGCGATGCTCACTTTCTCCTGAATTCACCTTCCAGGTGAGTTTAGGGGATAAATAGCAGCCCTGGCAGTGGTTCCCAGGCCTGGATGTCCATGCAGATCACCTGGGAAATATGTGGAAGTGCATATTCTCAGGGCTCTGATGGGGATAGTGGTGTGATTCCACAGGTCAGATGTGAGCCCAGCAATCAGGTTCCAAAGTAGTAAGCCCCCCGTCAGTTGCTGGCATTTCGGCATCCCCAGGCTAAGGAGATCCCGTCCACGTATCTTCCCCTGAGGCTCCCGGCCCACATCCCACAGCGAGCTGGGCTATGTTGCTCTCCACAGGTTCGAGTGGTTCAAGGACCTGGGACTGAAGTGGTACGGCCTCCCTGCTGTGTCCAACATGCTCCTGGAGATCGGCGGCCTGGAGTTCAGCGCCTGTCCCTTCAGCGGCTGGTACATGGGCACAGAGATTGGCGTCCGCGACTACTGCGACAGCTCCCGATACAACATCCTGGAGGTGAAGCCCCTCCCAGGCCATCCTGAGGGGGAATGCATGGGGTGGAGGGTGTGGGATCAGTGCTCCTTCCCCACAGCTGAGCTCTGGGGCTCAGAAACTGGAAGAGGCTAACACAGAACCTGCAGCTATAAGGAAGCCTCTGGCCTTTCTGCAGGCTTCCGTGGCATTAAGAATACGTGTGCTATATGCTGAGTGCTACTCCAAGCACTTTGCAGATTATTGTATGCTCGTTTAATCTTCATCACATCCTCTGGGTGTGAAAATGCCACCTTCACAGGTGAGAAAGCTGAGGCCTTTTGGCGGATTAACATGACAAGTTCAGAGTCACACAGCTAGGGAGTGGCAGAGCTGGGGTGTGAACCCAGGCTGGTGTTATGACCCAAGTTCATTACCATTCTACTGCCCTGCCTGTCAAGGTCAAACCTGGTTAGAAGCTTTGGGAAGGGGCATGAACTTGAAGCATTTTTGGTCTCTTTTCTGAAACAACAAGGAGGGAGGGTTGGCAGTGATTTTTCCCACCATGTGCATTTCTCAGTGGAGGGTCTGACTCCCCACCCCCCGTTCCCCTGCTACCCCCACCCCAGGCTGAGTCA
>SJXQ01003279.1:330901-344668 GCA_006408695.1 Aepyceros melampus | reverse complement strand
ACATTGCTGGGGCGGACTGCTCCCTGGAGCTCCGCTTTGCTGAATGTGTCAGCAGCGCTGTGGTTTTGTCAGCAAATGCTGTTTCTAACAACAGTCTGCTGTGGTTGGCCTTATTTCAAAAGAAAACACCGAGAAACAGAGAAGTTAAGCGCTGAGCCTCTGTCACACAGTAAACAAAGCACAGGGCAAAGTTCACATTCAGAGTCAAGCATTAGGTTTATAGTGTTAAAAACCCATGGACATTCACCTGGGTGGACCTTGAGGGCATTATGCTGATGAGATAAATCAACACAAAAAGACAGATACTGGGTGATCTCACTTCTATATGGAATCTAAATAAAGCCAAACTCCATAAAACCGAGAGGAGAGTAGTGGTTACCAGGGGCTGTAAGCTGGGGTTGGGGGGGGATGGTTGGCAGGGGGAGGCGGCCCGAGAACTGGGAAAGATGTTTGTTGATGTATACAGACTTACAACTTGCTGATAAGTCCTGGAGATCTAATGCACAGGTAGTTATTACAGTCAATAATGATACTGAGTTATGAATTTCACAGTTGCAGAGAAACTATATCTTAATCTCACCACAAAAAAAGGAATGGTAATTATGTGACTGGATAGAGGTGTTAACTCACCCTACAGCAGTAATTATACTGCAACATATAAATGTTATCAAACGAATACCTCTGACTCAAACCAGTACCTCTGACACTTGATCTATACAAACTCCTGACAGGAAAGGAAAAAACATCTCTAGCCAATTTCCAGAATTGTGGCTCAAGTCATGTTTGGGGATTTTTTTAAGTCATATATGTTTGACTTAATACATATGACTTAAAAGAAGTCATTAGATGACACTGCAACTAATTTCTGTTATTTTAACCAAAATAATGTGCTTGAAATAACAATAGCAGCATGACTGATTGTACACACTCTCTTTTATAAAACAACGGAAGTTTTATATGTATTTATGTAAAGCAGCCAATTTCTTACTCTTTGCATTTGTGTCACCGCTAAAAGACCCCAAACAGAACCTAACGCCCCAGTCTCCAAAGAGTAAATTAATGCCTGCTTTCATGACTCAGGTTCACATTTGGATTGCAAAGAGTAGTCACTGGGTAACTTAAATGAGACTCGCGCCCGCCCCAGCCTTCCGACTCTAACTGCCATTATGCACAAATGTTGACAGCTGGGCCTGCGAAGCAATTTACTCAAACTTGAGAAATTGTCACATTCTAGCCCCATAATGAGACCTAGGTTCCCACAAATGATTAGAATTGACAGCGGAAGTGAGAAGCCAGGCTCTAATTAATGGTTTGCTGTTGGGTCTTCCCTGCTTCTGACATCAGCTCCTACTGGAGCTGGAGCTGTAACTTAAATGTCAGGGGTTGTTTTTGCCAAGCAGTTTTGCCAACTGGGGAGCCGCCCCCAGGTCTTGGGTGTTACTCAGCTCCCTGGCTCCAGCTCTGAGGCCAACTGGCTCTCCAGGCTGCGAGCAAGTCTGTGCAGCAGTGTGAACCTCAGTTTCCTCATCTGTCAAATAGAGTCAACACGTGTCTCCATAAACTCAAAATACTCATGATCTAGATTCCAAGTAGTGGCTGCTCCAGAGATGAAACGGAATGGGTGGAGAGCTTTCCCCAATAGAAAGTAGTGATGATAAGAAAGAAAAAGAAGAATTTTTTAAAAAGATAGAAAGCAACTGCTATCACTCCCAGACCCGAATAGCTCCTTAAAGCCCTTCAAAGACCCTCCTCATCATATCTGAAATAAAATCCTGACCGCTTCACACACCCTGCGTAATCCAGTCCTGTGTCTCTCTTTTTCATCAGAGTCCTGAGTCCCCCTGACTCCCTACCGTTCAAATACATTGACTTTCTTTCTGTATCTCAACACCAGTCTGATCCCACCCCAGGGTCTTTGCACATACTGTTCTTTCTGCCTAGAACATTTCCTCCCAAGATTTTCAAATGTCTTGCTTCTTCTCATCATTTGGATCTCATGTGCGTGCCACCTTTGCAGTAGTCCTTCAGTGACTATCCTGGTTCAATTCATCCTGCCCCTATATCCCTCTTTCTCCTAGTTCCTTGCTTTATTTTCTTCCTAGGAATTAACACTCATCACAGTATTATTTTCTGTCTCTCCCCCCTCTAGAAGGTAAGCTCAGTAACCAAAGGGCCAGTCAAGTCCCTCTAGTTTCCTGCTACCAGTATGTCCTCAATAAAAAAAAAATTTGAGTGAATTAGTCTGCATATGAGTTCATTAATTAATGAAGAATTTAATTGGTGATGCTAGCCCGGTCCCTCTTTAGTCTGAAACCCAGAGGTAGCCCAGCCTTGAGTCTGTGTTTCCTTCCCCTTTCAGGATGTGGCCAAGAAGATGAACTTGGACATGAGGAAGACATCCTCTTTGTGGAAGGACCAGGCACTGGTGGAGATCAATATTGCGGTTCTGTACAGCTTCCAGGTAGCACCAGGGCATGCCTCCCAGCTGCCAATGTGCAAAGAGGGAGCTAAAACTTTTCAGAGTCTTAGGGCAGAAAATCAAGAGCCCAGCTCCCAGGAACCTTGTTTGCAGGGTTCTGCTCATAAGCAAGGTATCCTGCCCATCATGTATGCCTGACTCTCCATCAGGGATCTTGCGGGGAGGGGGACCATTTAGGGAGAGACAAAAAGATAGAGGGCTTATGACTTGTTGCTTGATTTTTTTAGAATTGAAATGGTAAACACCCTCTGTGTCTTGACCTCTTAGACACTCAGACTTTCACATAGCAGAGATAAATATCCATCGTCATGATCAGAGGCATATAGGCCCCCCAATGCATATGGCTCCATGGCAAATGCTAAAATATATATAGTTGAGTTGTTGTTTCGTTGCTAAGTCACGTCTGACTCTGAAACCTCATGGACTGTAGCCCACCAGGCTCCTTTGCCCATGGGATTCTCCAGGCAAGAATACTGGAGTGTGTTGTCATTTTCTTCTCCAGGGGATCTTCCTGACCCAGGGATGAAACCTGTGTCTCCTGCATTGGCAGGTGGATTCTTTGCCACTGAGCCACCAGGGAAGCCTATATATATATATATATATATATATATATATATATATATATATAGTATGATGGTTTTAAAAATTATCAGTCAGGGGTCCAGTGGTTAGGACTCCCAGCTTCCACTGCAGGGGGCCCAGGTTCAATCCCTGGTCAGGGAACTAAGATCCTGCATGCCGTGCAGCACAGCCAATAAAAATTATCTGCTAAACCATGACACTTTACAGAGAAAAGTGGAGGCACCACTAATAATTGTGACAGCACATGGGCATAACCTGGGATTCTCCCAGGGAAAGCAGGAGACCCATAGAATGAGGTCATTTCCTGTAGTAGAGACCAGCTGTGTCTTCTAGGAGTGCATACGTGGGAGGCACCCACAGGCAGTAGAAGGAGCATATCAAGTCATATAAAGACCTGAATATGACCCACAGGTCCCCATGTCAGGAACAGGGAGACTGGGCAAACTGGGAGATGTACATCCCAGGGGAGAAACCAGGTGAGATGGGGTTGAAGGGGCAAGAAGCCTCCTCCCTTCACTCTTGACCATGGAGGAGTGACGTTTGGGGAGTTGTTGAAAATGAAGGCGGATGCTCTGGGGGTCTGGTGGACTGGTGTGAAGGTTGGTGAGCCAGAAACAGCAGAGATGTGAGAGGACACGTATACTGTATATAAAACGGGTAGCTAGTGGGAACCTGCTGTCAAGCACAGGGAGCTCAGCTCTGGGCTTTGTGATGACCCAGAGGAGAAGGCAATGGCACCCCACTCCAGTACTCTTGCCTGGAAAATCCCATAGACGGAGGAGCCTGGTGGGCTGCAGTCCATGGGGTCGCTGGGAGTCGGACACGACTGAAGCGACTTAGCAGCAGCAGCAGAGGGGGAAGAATGGGGAGGAAGGGAGGCTCAGGAGGGAGGGGCTATATGTATACATATGGCTGATTCACTTTGTTGTACAGCAGAAACTAACACAACATAGTAAGGTCATTATACTCCAATTTAAAAAAAAGGATTTTGTGTCACCTTCATAAATGGAGAACCAGTATCATTTGCCATAAACAGAAGAGAATGGTAAATTTAAATAAATATATAAACAAATACACACAAGGGAAACAGCACAAAGTTGTCAGATTCTAGTTGCCTGAGTTTCCTCTCTTGTTTAAAAAAAACAAACAAACAAACAAACAGAGGGAGGAAGGAGAGAGGAATATTGGCAAGAGAAATGTTAAAAATGAATTAGCATCAAATGAGTCAGTCTGGGCTTCCCTGGTGGCTCAGACAGTAAAGAATCCACCTGCAATGAGAGAGACCTGGGGTCGATCCCTGGGTTGGGAAGATCCCTGGAGGAGGGCATGGCAATCCACTCTAGTCTTCTTGCCTGGAGAATCCCCATTGGACAGAGGAGCCTGATGGGCTGCAGTCCATGGGGTCGCAAAGAGTCAGACACAACTGAGTGACTAAGCAAGCACAGCCTTTTTCCTGGATAAGATCAGGATCAAAAAAAAAAACAAACAAACCAAAGCAGAGAATCACTTTACACTGCCTAGAATCATCCCCAGGACCACCCTTTGGGAAACAGGTTCTGGGGGTAAGGGAGCCCTGGAACAGCCCGGCTTGTGTTTCTTCCTGACTCCCCAGTGTCCTCTCCTCCCACAGAGTGACAAAGTGACCATCGTCGACCACCACTCCGCCACCGAGTCCTTCATTAAGCACATGGAGAATGAATACCGCTGCCGGGGGGGCTGCCCCGCAGACTGGGTGTGGATTGTGCCCCCCATGTCCGGCAGTATCACCCCCGTCTTCCACCAGGAGATGCTCAACTACCGGCTCACACCCTCCTTCGAATACCAGGTCCTGCCCCTCTCCACCTCTTTGGTCCTAAATCTTCAGTAGCCAGTGTGCGTGTGACAACTAGAGCAGGGGTCCCCAAACTCCGGGATTTAATGCCTGGTGAGCTGAGGTGGAGCTGATGTAATAATAATAGAAATAAAGTGTGCAATGAATGGAACGTGCTTGAATCATCCCAAAACCATCCCCCGTCCACCCGGGTCTGTGGGAAAATTGTCTTCTACAAAACTGGTGCCTGGTGCCCAAAAGGTTGGGGTCTGCTGGCTTAGAGCACACCTCAGTTCAAACTTGCATTTCAGACTCTCAGTGCAGCCATCAGATTGGACAGTACAGCTCGAGCTGAAGGACGAATGAAACTGAAACAAATCCTCAGGGGTCTTGAGTCAGAGAGGGTCTGAGTGGGAAGGTCTAGCAGGACAGTGCAGGGAGGCTGGGCCAGCCACTCTGCCAGGTCCCCTGGGGTCACCACCAGCAGACTCACTCCCTTCGAGGGCTAAGGGTTGGGCGTGGCCGGGAGCCATAAGCCTCCAGGGATTCTGGGCATCTCCCAAGGGGAACCAGTCTCCCTCACTATAGTGACCATGGTCCTCTCTCCCCAGCCTGACCCTTGGAACACCCATGTCTGGAAAGGTACCAACGGGACCCCCACAAAGCGGCGAGCCATCGGCTTCAAGAAGCTGGCAGAGTAAGTTTCCTAAAGCTGGAGGCGGGTGGATGTATGTGTCCCCAAGTTCAGAAAGCCCCAGAAAAGAAGGCTGGGAGGATGCTGTGCCTCTGTCTCTTGTGTGACGTGACTTCTCCATTTTCTCCAACATTCCTGTCCCTCCTTTGCCCCAGAGTCTGGGATGTGAACATTGCCATGACCCTTCTCCTTCCCAACCTCTCTTCCCACCCCCAGGTTCCCAAATTCTTGTCCTGGAGGCAGTGTTGTGTTGATAAACCAGCTCTCCTAATGATAACGGTGGCCACAGTAATAATAACATTAATAGACTTGTAACATTTGCCAATTTCCATGGTGTAAGTATTCCCACTATGGCCAGTTTCAAGCTCCCAACAGGAAGTCACTGAAGCCAGAGTCAGGAGGAGCTGGGATGAGCTGGCTCCAGCACGCCACTGCCTAGAGGGGACACTCATCAGGGCTGAATCTCATCTCATTCAATTCACTCATCGGGCCAACAAAAATGGATACTCAGTGCCAGACACTGTGCTGGGCCCCAGAGATGCCATGACAAGCCTAATAACGTGATCCTGCCCACAAGAAACTCACAGCTACCCTTGAGGAAGGAGTCGTGGAAGCCTAACATAGATGTCACCAAGTCTGAGAGGTCAAAGGGGCCTTCCTTCAGGAGATGCCAATTGAGCTAATGAATGAAATTAATAAGATTTCACTGAGAACAGGAGGGAGGGGAGAGGATTAGGGACCAAGGCTACTGAAGAGTCATTGTCCTGAAGAACCTGTGGTCAGCCAGGGGACAAGTGGGGTGGGGCTGACTGAGATGGTTAAATGGGGATGCCTGCCTTCTCCAGTGTTCTTGCGGGAGAATCCCAGGGATGGCGGAGCCTGGTGGGCTGCCGTCTATGGGGTCGCACAGAGTCGGACACGACTGAAGCGACTTAGCAGCAGCAGCAGCAGCCTTCTGTCTAAAGACAGAGAACTCCCTGATCCACTCCTCACAGACCCTTTATTTGAAGCTCACTTTTTGGCGGAGGAGCTATTGTGCACCAAGCTACTCACTCACTTTTCTCAGCCCCTCGTTTCTAGAACTCTCTGCTCTCTACAAGTGACTGGTAGATATTGCGGGGACTGAAACCTAGGTCCTGGCTCCACCCATATGGTCCATGGAATCTCCCCTTCCCTCCCTCCCCCTTCTCCTTCTACCTAACAGTTATCTTCCAGCCAAGCTGGACCACATTAGCAGCCATCCCTTCCCTAAAGAAAGCATCACCAGTTCTCAGGCACAGCAGCCTTTGGCTTCAGTTCAGTTCAACGTGTCTCTGAGGGAAGAAGGGAGGGAAAAATCTAAAGCATTAATTGCACTATTAAGTTTGAGGTAGAAACAATGGGAGTTAATTACAGATGCTTTTTTCTGCTCCAATCATTCAAAGGGAACCCTCCAGGTGCCTTTTATTCTTTTCTGTTTCTCCCCTTTAACTCTCAGGCAGCGTGGGTGGTTTCCCTGAGTCTAAAAAAATGATGAATTTACCACCAGTAATCCCCAGGTGGGGGTAAATTAGCAATTTATCTACTCAAAGAGATTCCTACTTAGAACAGGGATACTTCGTGGAAGGTGAACCCAGGCGTTCCTGAGCCTCTGGCCCACCTGCCAAGCCCACACCCTCATAGATGGGAAGGAAGAAGACACTGTTTCTAGACTCTCCATTTAACCAGAAAGAGCCCCGACTTGACATTTAAGCTCTCTGGGGCTTCGGTGGTAGCAGCAGGTTTAAAATCCATTCCTGCTCTTGATAGATAGTTAGTGCCTATTAAGAATCACCCTCTGCAAAACCCTGGATGTGCATGGCTGACTACACCAGACCTGGTCCTTCTTTTGTGGAGTTGAAACCTCTAAAATCTCCTCAAGTTCAATGCCTGTTCATTTATTAGTGATTCATTTTCTCTCTGGAAGCCCCATGACAGCCGTTTCTCTGTTTTTCCATTCCTATAGCAATGCCTGGCACACAGCCAGGCCTCAGCAAAACACATGATGAGCAGCCAAATGAGTGAGTGAGTGAATGAATGGTCATCTTTGGGGGCAGTGCTTGGCAAACCAAGGTTCTCACGGCTGGGATCCATCCACCAAGTAACAGACTAGCAAAGCTCCCCAACCATGTTAGCTCATGACTAGTTGCTCTGGAGGGACTTAAGAAAGGGACCAGTACGGCGCCTCAACTCACACTTGGAGTATCCCTGATGCCATCAGAGATGAGGAGAGTATGTTCCCTCCTGTTGTATCTCGTGGATCGTGGTTCTTGCCCCCAAGTCCCAGCCTGACTCCCTCCCTCCCTTCCACATTTCCCATCTTTCTCTCCACCCTCTTCTCCCACAGAGCTGTCAAGTTCTCAGCCAAACTGATGGGGCAGGCTATGGCCAAGAGGGTCAAGGCTACCATCCTTTATGCCACAGAGACGGGCAAGTCGCAGGCTTATGCCAAAACCTTGTGTGAGATCTTCAAACATGCCTTTGATGCCAAGGTGGGTAGCAGGTGGTTCCCATGCTCTCTGGGCCCTCCTGGTGAAACAGGGGAGGGGACAGAGGAAGTCAGCAGAGAAGAACCCTTTGAGAGTCAGTAGCAGCCCATCTGAAGATACCGTCAGCCCACCTGCATATATTTCAAGGGACAGTGATGCTTCTCTCCCCGGGAACTCTCCAGAGTTCAGGAATCATAACCCCCAGTTCTAGACCAAAATGTTAGAAAGTTTCTGAAAAAACAAATCTGGAAGTCAGTCCGGGAAGCCCTGCATTTCATACAATTCAGTGGGTTTCTTTGCTGCAGGAATTCTCAGAGCCTTTACTTTGCACATGTGTGTTACCATCTCCAAAAGAGGAAAGGAGAGAAAATAAATGTATCCCAAAGATGTTTCTTATGGCTCACTTATTTTTAAAGCACATCTAAGGAGACAGTGTTTTCCTAGGATCTACTTTGAGAAATGGTACCCAAGGAATTCTAAGAGATAGGACAAAGCAGTCTTTAAGGTGAGCTTCCCAGGTAGTGCTCATGGTAAAAAAAAAAAAAAACACCTGCCTGCCAGTGCAGGACTTAAGAGACACAGGTCTGATCCTTGGGTCAGAAGATCCCCTGGAAGAGGGCATGGTAACCTACTCCACTATTCTTGCCTGGAGAATCCCTGGGTTAGAGGAGCCTGGTGGGCTACAGTCCATAGGGTTGTAAACAGTTATAGAGTGAAGCGACTTCACACACAGATGTGTTTGGCCCAGGTCCTCCTTATTGCTGAATGGAGGATTGGAAAGGGACCTGAGCATACAGTTGGTCAGATCCAGCTGGGCCACTCCCAGCCTACATGTGGTCAAGAAGACTCCAGCATCCATTGGTTGTAAGAAGCCCAGGAGTCCCAATCAAGACCCATCTCTACTGGCAGCCAATGCGTTGCCCCAGACTCTTTGTGGTCCTTCAGGCCAAAGGCAACCCATACTACCAACAAGCTTTTAGTTCTACCCACTTGAGCCCATTGAAACAGAGGCACCCAGAGCCTTTGGATCTCTGTCCTAAGGAGATGCCTCAAGATAACTCCTCTTCCTCTCTTCTCTTCCCCCATCACTTTTTCTCTCCTACCCCTTCTCTCTCCTCATCACCTTTTCCCTTCTTCTCCCCTCTCGCTCTCCCACCTAGGTGATGTCCATGGAAGAATATGATATTGTACACCTGGAACATGAAACTCTGGTCCTGGTGGTTACCAGCACCTTTGGCAATGGAGACCCCCCTGAGAACGGGGAGGTGAGATGAGCTCCTATTCTGGCACCTGTCTCCACCTGCAGAGAAGAGGGGCAGCAGTGACACCTGCCCTGCTCTTCAGGAGCAGATCCTCCCAGAATCTCAAAGCCAGCGACCTCGATTTGGGTCCAGGTTGTGCCAAGACTGGACAATCCAAGTCCTCAGTCTGCTGGCATCCGCTGACCAGCCCAGCCCTCCTGAAAATGTTGTCACCTGAGCTCACTTCTTTGGAATGGATGCTCCAGTCAAGAGCTTGGTGTCCCCTGCTCCAGATTGAGAGAAGCAGGGACAATATTTTGTAGGAAACCACCACGAAGGGAATTTGCATGCTGAGGTGGGGGCGGGGGCCATCCACACTTATAGCCCTTTATAAACATTCCTCTTCCACTCACACCACTGCTGCCTGGCCCCCAGGCATCAGGCTCCTCTTTTGCCAGTCGGGACCCCCAGACCCTCTGCCCAAACCCATTCCCAATTTAATCATATCTGCCTCACATCCTGCTTGTGTCTTTCAACCTCCAGAAATTTGGCTGCGCTTTGATGGAAATGAGGAACCCTAACTCTGTGCACGAGGAAAGGAAGTAAGTAAATGACCTGCCAGTGTCCCGTGACACTCTGGGGGGGAAACCAAGAGTTGTCTCTTGGCATCTGGGGTTCAGCACTGAGCTCTGGATACTTTTGTGACCTGAAGTCCATCTGTGACTTATTTTAGCCAGTGGGTGTCTGTGGCATTCTGGTCTTTAATCACCTTACAGCCCTGTGCCTCAGTTTCTTTTTCCATCAAATCGGGTTTATTCTACCTGCGTGAACTTTCTAATTTGTAAGAATCAAGGTAAAAATTAGGTATCAGCATCCTGTGAGAAGCTGTGCTCGGTCATGTCCGACTCTGCAGCCCAATGGACAGTAGCCTGCCAGTTTCCTCCAAGGGACTTCCCAGGCAAGAATACTGGAGTGGATTGCCATTTCCTTCTCCAGGGGATCTTCCTGACCCAGGGATGGAACCCACGTCTCCTGCATGGCAGGCAGAGGCTTCAGTGCTTGAGCCATCAGGGACGCCCCATGAGAAGTTGAGTGCCATGTAAATATAGTTCTTATTACTCCACCCTTTGGAAGCTTACATTCAGAATCAGTGAGCTTCTTTCCCTAGAACTTTTCCATCTGATGTTCATGGCGGGTTGCATCCTCTAACGTGGAGGCTGACTTCAAACAAGATACCTCCTAAGGCAAAAAAAATGCCTGAGGCCAAAAGATGTTACTGGTAAAACTGCACCTAACATGGGGTTGGGTTCTACAGATATTTCATAAGGTGACAAACACTCGTAACCAAAGTTACCCTTGAAAAGCCCTTAAATCCCCTCAAAGCAGAGAACATATAACCTGTGAATAATGAGCTGCCTTTCTTTGAGAGCATCACACGTGGTGTTGCCTCCACCATGGAGTAGGTCTTAAGCTGAGGACTGGATGTCATCGCTGGCTGGCATTTTATTTGTTGTTTATTTTGATTTTTGTTTTTTGGGTTTTTTTTAATGTGGACTGTTTTTAAAGTCTTTATAGAATTTGCTGCAGTACTGCTTCTGTTTTTTGTTTTGGTTTTTTGGCCAAAAGGCATATGAGATCTTAGCTCCCTGACCAAGAATCGAGCCTGCACCCCTGCGTGTGGAAGCGTAGTCTTAACCGCTGGACTGCCAGGGAATTCCCTGACTGGCATTCAGAGGCTGTGTTCTGCAGAACATCCCTCTTGGTTCTCTTTCAGCCAAGCACACGTTGCCAAACTTGCCTACATCCCATACCCGGGGGACAGCTGAGTCCCCGGTGGTCAGCCCTCCTTCTGTTTTTAAGACCAGCATCTTATTCCTCACCCTCTCTGCCTCTCCCCTCCCTACCCGATCCTGGTGGCCTTCAGCAGGTCCCCCTCACCCCTCCCTCCAGGGAGAGATAGGGCACCATCCATTCTCCCCTCTAGGTACCCGGAACCCTTGCGTTTCTTTCCCCGTAAAGGGCCTCCCCTCTCCCGTGGTGGCACAGAAGTCCACGGTCTGGCTGCAGTTCGTGACAGCCAGCGCAGGTAGAGCATCTGTGTGTGCACATGCGTGCATGTGTGTGTGTGCTCACATGTACGTGTAGGATGCACCTGTGTGATCGTGTTTGTGCGGCGTTCACGTGCGTGCGTGAATGGTGGAAGCACTCACGCGCATGCGATGAGTATGAACGTGCGCATGCCCAGTGCTGCAGCATCGAAGGCCACGCCCCGGTCTCAAGGAGACCCGAGTTCTAACGCAGGCCATGCCACTAACACGCTGAGTAACCTTGAGCTTGTTACTTGACCTCTCTGGGCTTCTCCGTCTTTCTCACCTTCCAAGTAGGGAGAAACTATCTCTGCCCCGACCATCTCTGGGAGCTGGTGCAGGGATCGAAGGATGATAACAAAGAGGAACGCATTTGGAAAAGCCTCAAACCTCATACAAATACATGTGCTGATATTTTTACCCCACAACCATCAACCCTACCTCCCACACTAACAACACAGCCACCCCCTGATATGTTACAGGACTTATTTGGAGATGTGACTCAATGTGAGACTATTTTAGGGCAGAAAATACACTTACATATATTTAGAACTTTCCTGATGCTGGAGCAAAAACTTTGAAGAACATCCAGCTTAGAAACCATGCTGCCAGAATGTGCAATTTCTTTTTTTGTCTTTTGCACTCAGATTTGTGTGTTGAATTTTTGTGTTTTGGGTTTTGATTTGAGGGTTTTATGGAAGTCTTTTGTTGTTGTTGTTTGGGGGTTTGTTTTGTTTTGTTGGTCTTGGAGGTTTATTGGTTTGGTTTGGTTTTTGCCTTATCTGAGAACAGAACTTACCACTTTTAGAAGAAAACTGGGAAACCGTTTTTTTTTTTTTTTTTAAATTTTGAGCCTCCTGAGCCTCCGATGCCGAGGTTTGAGTCCCAGTGGCATTTTTCTCCTTCTTTGAAACAACTTCATAAGAAATCCAATCTCTTTTCAGGCTGTGTCTGAACATTTTTCATGTTTATTTGAAATGAGAAATGTGAAAGTCCCTTGAAATGTCTAAAGATGATAGCTTTATTGAAAGAGAATGTTGTAGTGGTTACCAGTGGAGAGAGGGAAGGGGTAAAATAGGGGTAGAGGATTAAGAGGTAGAAGCCATTATGTGTAAAATAAGCTGCACTGTTCTGTTGTATGACACAGGGAATTAGTCAGTATTTTATAATAACTATAAATGGGGCTGTTGTTTAGTCACCAAGAGGGGTCGACCTCTTTTTTGACCCTGTAGACTGTAGCCCACGAGGCTCCTGTGTCCATGGGCTTTCCTAAGCAAGAATACTGGAGTGGGTTGTCATTTCCTTCTCCAGAGAATCTTCCTGACCTAGGGATTGAGCCGTGTATCTTGGATTGGCAGGCGAATTCTTTACCACTGAGCCACCAGGGAAGCTCATAAATGGAGTATAACCTTTCAAAATCGTGAATCACTATATTGTACACCTGTAACTTATATAATACTGTGTTATCCACTATACTTCAATGTTTTTGAATAGGAAAAAGAAAAGAGAATATTGAGTGAAACAGTCCTGCACTGCCCAATAAGCCTTTCTATGAGCACATAAATGTTCTATATCTTTGTCGTCCTGTACAGCAGCCACTAGCTGCGTATGGCTGTCAAGCCCTTGACATGAGTTTAGTGCACGTGGGAAGCAGAATGTTTCATCGTATCCAATCTGAATGAATTTAAATAGTCACACACAACCCATGGCTACTGTAGCAGACAGCAGAAATGTAATTCTTTCATGGTTACTATAGCAGACAGCAGAAGTGTAATTCTTGGCTAGTCAGTGTGAGGTGTGGGGACCAATGGCATCTCCTGGGAACTTCTCAGAAATGCAGCATCGTAGGCCCTACCCTGGACCTACAAGATCCCAGAATGATTCTTGTCCTGGTTAACATGTGGGAAGTAAGGAAACATGGTCTAATGGGTTAAGGAATGGACAATTGATGTGGCCTAAAGCTTTTCACGTTTAATATTTTTAATTGAAGTATAGTGGATTTACAGTGTTGTATTAATTTCTGCTGTACAGCAAAGTGATTCAGTTATATATAATCATTCTTTTTTAAATTTTCTTTCCCATTATGGCTTATCATAGGCTATTGAATATAGTTCCCTGTGCTGTACCGCAGGACCTCGTTGTTTATCCTTTCTCTGTGTGAAAGCTTACCTCCTCCCCCCCCCCCCCCCCCCCCCCCCCCCCCCCCCCCCCCCCCCCCCCCCCCCCCCCCCCCCCTGTCTGCAGTGTTGGAGCTGCTGCTGCTGCTAAGCCGCTTCAACAATGCTGGAGACCCAGGTTCATCCCAGGGTCGGGCAGATCCCCTGAAGAAGGGAATGGCTGCCCACTCCAATATTCCTGCCTGGAGAA